>LPNX011027171.1:408379-494904 GCA_001517045.1 Pseudotsuga menziesii | reverse complement strand
TATAACACAATAAAAATATATTGAGTAGTAGAAAAGATTAGACTCATGCTATGTCAAATCTTGCTAGCATGGTTGGTTTTGACATGCCTTGTTCTTCATGGCGACTTGAGTTTGAACCAATCAAGGTATTTGGGAAGAGACTCTTAAAATCCATCCATGTTAAGGGTTAGTGGGGTGATTTTGACGACTTAAATGTCCCTAATATTGTTAGAAAATAGGATCGCAAAGCAATAACAGGAAACAAGATTATAAAATATTAAAACATATAAAACATTACAAGAGAGACACCAATATAATGTGGTTCACCCAAGATGGGATACATCCACACATAAATTATCATTCCTTTTATTAATTTACCGTCCATAAAAATGAAGGGATACAATCTGTAGCACACCTATTGCACTTCCTCTTCACTCTCTTGCAGTCTCTCTCACACAATCACAAAGATTGTTTTACAATGTTATAATACAATACATAGTCACATTACAATGCTTTCCTTTTATAGGGGAATTACCATGTGAAAATACCGCGGGCCACCCAATATAATGGTCATGTAAATTGTTGGCCAACAAACATCCCAATACTGCGGGGGGACATCGATGGGGTACAATAGTTGAACAATCAAATATTTGAATCAAGAATATCAGGCTCCACAACCAACAATCTCCCACTTGGATATTGATCACAACAATTCCAGCGTTGTTGCACTTGTTGGACTATTCTCTAAACCTTGGACTTGGAAAATTTCTCATCTTCACCTTCATGCTTGAAGGCCAACAAAAACCGAGCATGAACTTAGTTTCTCTCTAGTTACTACTTTTGTCAACATGTCTGCAGGATTATGGGTAGTATGTATATTTTCCAACTTTAACAGTTCATCTTCAAAAACAGATCTTATGAAATGGTATTTGAGTTGTATATGTTTAGTATTATAATGGAAGGTTGAGTTCTTCACAATATGAATGGAACTCTAGTTGTCATTGTACAACCTGCAAATCTCCTACTTCTTACCCAATCCCTCCATGAACCTCTGGAACCATATCATCTCTTAACTAGCCTATGTAGCTGCAACATGCTATGCTTCCGTTGTTGAAAGTGAAACAACCTTTTGCATTTTTGAAATCGAACTTATCGTTGTTCCACCTACAGTAAAAACATACCTTGTGGTGCTCCTCATGTTGCCTTTATCACCTATCATTTATACATCAACATATCTCTGTAGAACAGTGTCTAAACCTCCAAAAAAAAATGCATGAGAAGTGGTACCTCTCAAACACCTAAGAATCCACTTACTACCTTCCAATGCTCTTTACCTAGATTTTTCATATACCTACTCAAAACTCCCACTACAAGTTCAATATCTGGTCTTGTGCACATCATGGCATACATTAATCTGCCAACTGTTGATGAATAGGGAACCTTGGACATGTATTCTATCTCCTCTTGTTTCTTGGGATACATCTCCTCACTTAGTTTGAAATGGTTGGCCAAAGGTGTACTAACTGGTTTTGCATTCTTCATTCTAAACCTATCCAACACCTTTTGTATGTACTCGCCTTGAGACAATGTCAATTTGCATTTTTTCATGTCTCTTATTATTCTCATACCAAGGATTTTCTTTGCAACACCCAAATCCTTCATCACAAATGATTTAGCTAGTTTCCTTTTGAGCACATTTGTATCATGCATGTTAAACCCTGCAACAAACATGTCATACACATAAAATAACAAGATAATATATCTTCCATTATTTAGCCTCTTGAAATAAACACAGTGGTCAGAATGACATATACTATAACCTTTTTCTATCATAAACTTATCAAATTTTAAATACCACTACCTTGGATCTTGCTTTAGTCCATACAAGCTCTTCTTCAACCTCCAAACCAAAATCTCCTTCCCTTTGACCTCATACCCATGTGGCTACTGCATATAAATATGTTCCTCCAAATCCCCAAGGAGAAATGTTGTTTTACATCCAATTGTTCAAGGTGCAAATATTCTATCGCCACTAGACTTAAAATAGTCCTAATTGAAGTCATTTTAACAATGGGAGAAAATATTTCATCAAAACCTATACCTTTCTTTTGTACAAACCCATTTACAACAAGTCTAGCCTTGTACCGCTTCTTTCCTCCTTCTTTCAACTTGTAAACCCATTTATTCTACAATGCTCTTTTACCTGTAGGAAACTCAACCATATCCCATGTCTGGTTTCTTACCAATGGGTCCATCTCCTTATCTATGCCTTGCTCCCACTTCTTTTTATTTTCCACCTGCATTGCTTCTTCATAACATTTTGGTTCACCAAAATCAGTCATTAATAAATAATACAGTGAAGGAGAGAATTATTCAGGGGTCCTACTTAACCTGGTAGATCTTCTTACACTTGCAGGAGTTTGAGGTACTGCCTGTTGTTCTTGATTTTTTTGTGCCTTTGGAACTTCAGTTTCTTTAACTTCATCAAGCATTGTGTACTCTTTGTTTTGATTTTCCTCTTTCTTTCCCTGCAACTGATCTTTGTACATAAAATTTTCATTAAATACCACATCTCTACTCCTAATGATTTTGTGATTTTCATAATCCCATAAGCGATAACAAAAACCATCAACCCCATATCCAATAAAGGTGCATTTATTGGATTTAGCCTTGAAATTTGTTCTATTTTCTTTATCAATATGGACAAATTCTTCACAACCAAAAGTTCTGAGAAATGAGTAGTTTACCTTTTTACCTGTTCATGCCTCCTTTGGAATTCCACCATCCATAGTGCTTGAATGCCCTAAGTTTATTAACTAAACAACAATATCTACAACATTAGACCAAAACTGTAAGGGAAACCTTGCATGCAATCTCATACACCTTGCACGCTCCGTGATCATCCTATTCATCCTTTCGAACACACCATTTTCTTGTGGTGTTCCTAGTATTGTATTCCCTCTACAAATCCCATGGTATGAACAGTAACTATCAAACTCCTTATTGTAGTATTCGCCTCCATTATTAGATCTGAGACACTTCAATCTTTTCCTTGTCTCATTCTCAACCAAATCTTTACACTTCTTAAAAGTAGAAAACACATAATATTTATGTCTAATGTAATAAACCCAAGTTTTTCCAGTTGCATCATCAATAAAAATAATATAATAACGAGATCCACCAAGAGATTGTACTTGACTCGGTCCTCGTACATCTGTATGCACAAGCTCTAACTTTTCACTCTTCTTTTGTTTCCCAACCCTAACAAATCTAACACTCTTATGTTTTCCATAAACACAGTTCTCATAGAATTCCAAACTTACCTACTTCAGATATGGAAGCAATTTCCTTGAGTGGAGAATCTACATCACCTTCTCACTCACGTGGCCAAGCCTATGATGCCACAACATTGTACCTATATTTGTGGAAGCTACAAATATAAAATAATTAGTATTATGAGGACATAAATACAACATACCTATCATATCTCCTTTTGTTATTACCAGTGCTCCTTCAGTGATCTTCCACCATGGTTTTTCAAACGTAGACAAACAACCACTATCTCCCAATTTCCCTTTTGATATCAGATTTCTGTTCATAGCAGGAATATTCCTTACATCTTTAGCATCCATTCATTTCCAATATTTAACTCTATCTGTACCTTACCCATTCCAACAATTTTACATGGTTCATCATAAGTAGTCTCCTGCTTCCCATCTCCTTTCTTCTTCGGAGCTCTGCACTCTTTCTTCAAATGTCATCTCTTACCATAGTTTCAACACTCTATTTTTCCTATTCTGGACTTGGATCTTCCCTTTCTAGACTTATTGTGATTATCTAGGCCCCTTCCTCTCTCCCTTTTTTTTCCCCTTCTCTCCATGGTCAATGCAGTATCTGATGTATAACCTATGTTTTTTCTTCGCATTTCCTTGCTAAGAATAACACCAACAACATCATCAAATTTAAGAGTGTTTGAATAAGAGACAAAGTTACTTATAGCCATGACCAAGCCATTCCAACTTTTTGGCAATGAGCACAAGATTAGAAGAGCCCTAACCTCATCATCAAACTTCACTCCTATAGAACTTAGCTAATTAGTAACCATATTAAATTCATTGAAATGGTCAGCAACATATCCACCTTCTGACATCTTCATATTAAATAAATGCTTCATTTGAAATACCTTGTTGGAAGCCGAGGGTTTTTCATGGAGCTTAGCCAATGCGCTCATCACACCCTCTGTTGTCTTTTCTTTTGAAATATTGCAAGCCACTGACGAATCTAGGCACAACCATATTGTTCCCAGATCCTTTTTGCCAAGAACTCCCCATTCTTCGTCCTTCATAGTTGTCAGTTCTTTTGTTTTTCCACCCAATAGTAGGAACAAATCCTTTTGGTACAAATAGTCCTCCATTTTCATCTTCCATAACTGGTAGTTTTGGCCGTTAAATTTCTCGACCATAAGATTTCCTTCTTCTTCCATTGCTCCAACTCAAACCATGAACCCTTCTTTCCTGCGAGTTTACCAGCCAAATAGACCTTATGGCTCTGATACCAATTGTTAGAAAATAAGATTACGGAGTAATAACAATAAACAAGATGCAAATATTAAAACATATAAAACATTACAAGAGAGACACCAATATAAGGTGGTTTACCCAAGATGGGATACATCCACACATAAATTTCCAATCCTTTTATTATTATACTATCTAGCAAAATGAAGGGATACAACCTGCAGCACACTCATTGCACTTCCTCTTCACTCTCTCACACAATCATAGAGATTGTTTTACAATGCTACAATACAATACATGGTCGTGTTACAATGCTTTCATTTTATAGGGGAATTACCATGGGAAAATACCATGGGTCACCCAATACCATGGTCCCGTAAATTGTTGGCCAACAAACATCCCAATAGTGCAAGGGGAGGATGTTCCCCCGCACCCCCCTACTGGGACGAGTGTATAGTAAAATTGGGGTACAAAAATAGTTGAACAATAAAATCTCTGAATCAAGAATATCGGGCTCCACAACCAACAAGAATGTCATTTCTTAGACCACAAACTAGTCCTGCAAATCATGGACGAACTAGAAAACAAACAAAAATGTCTCATGGTGTGATAAATGGTTCCAATTAAAATGTGGCATTATTATAATTCCTGAATTTAAAAAAAAAATACATTAATCAATGTTTTAAGATACATAAATTGCCCATAAAGCTTTTAGCATATTTCATTTGAAAAATATAATAAATAAATTATGTTAAAAATTTACAATTTGGTATTTAGTATTTTTAATATAATTACATGTGTAACGATATATTAATTATGTTAAAAACTTTAAATATTATAAATAGCAATATTCAATCTGTAACATTCCTTTTAAAATGAAATTCTAAAGTAAACAAAATATTATTTATCTTTTTTAAGGTCAAATAGACCAATGATAATATTAGTGGACATTAATAGCTATCATCATTGTCCCAGGGGAAGCAGGAGCAGGAGAGATCATCTTTGATCTTGGAGGAAAAATAATAAAAACCTTTGCTTGGAGTCTTGGAATAAAAACAAAGAACGAAGTTGAGTGGTCAGTGCTCTTGCAAGGCTTAGATTTGATGAATTGGGGAAACTCTTCAAAGTTATTAGTCTTTGGAGACTCTCGACAAGTCATCCAAAAGATGCAATCTAGATATAACAAAGGCTCCATCAAATGCAAAAAAATTATGACAGAATTCTTCTCTTAAATCTGCCCCTCCAGGTTTCATTTTTCCACATTCTTCGGGAAAATAATGGGTATGCTAACAACCTAACCAACATTGGTGCAAGAAGTTCCCAAGGCGTAATTGTTTATAATGGGCAAAACAAGTTTTTCATTCATGTTCCATAAACCACTCACGGAGGATGGTTGGGTTCCCCCCTCTTCGAATTTGAAAGGAGTGTTTCTCCTAACAAAACAGACTTGTGGTGATAGGATTGACGAGTGACCTCCACCTTCGGTCCGCATTTACTCCCTGCCATCCTCCTCAGTACCATTGGGCTTTGTTTTGGCAATTCGCGCAAGCGATATGGAAGGAAGAGTTAATTCTAATGGAAATCCCCATTTCCTCTATTTGCTTCCCGACTCAAACAGAGATGAAGCGGTCACGCAACTCCAGGGTTTGTTTGCAAGTTTCTCTCTCAGGTTGGGATTTGTTTCCACGCTTCCAATGGAAAATAAGGACATGGATGAAGGGTTGGCCAGCATTAAATCTGGTCAAGACGACATCAAGAAGCAGTTGCGTAGGCTTTTAGACATCGTTGTGGTGGGTGTCAAGGATAATAGGGAAATGGCCTTTGAGGTCAGGTATTTGTCAAACCAAATTGGTTGCCATGAGTCACGCATAAATGACCACGACCGAGACTTAAGAGAACTGATGGGAACGATGGACATTATCAAAGATGAGGTGTTGAAGCCGACAAGGATGAACCAGTGTAGTCACTGCAAAGAATCTCCAGGTGACGAGGCTCGCCCCATGGAATAATTTTCTGTTACCCAGCTTGTAGGGTAGTCAGGCAAAAAGTGTAACCCTCCTAACACTTTTTTATGTTTTTCTGCATCTTTTTTAACTAACAATTCATCTAAATATACTCTTCTTATGTAATGGTAAATAGTAAGAATTATGCTAGGAACTTCAGAGAAAAGCCTACTTCTCTGGTTGTTTTTGTTAAAATCTCTTCTCATATCTCTCTGGATATCAGAATTTCCCTTGTTTTGTAATGTATGGTTGTGCACAGACTTTTTTAATATACTTATTTTCATGTTTCTATAAAAAAATAACTATCATCATTGTCATATAAAATTTATTTTATCTACTAAATTTAATGTTTTTTCCAAAAAAAAAATCATAATTGTATTAATAAAAATATAGCTACATGTGTCATATGATCAAACATGATAAACTCATGTGCATCACTAGTTAAAACCATATTCCAACCAAAATTCATACTAGCTTGCTACTAAGATTGATCCCAATCCACTGCATCTCAAGAGAATATGCTCATGCATGAGAAATACTTTAACAATCTAGACAATAACATATTTTGTTAAAAAAAAAACTTATGCTTGCCTTTCTAAAAAAGCTCATCATCATAGATCACATTCTTAAGTTTAGTTTATATGTTAACTTATGTTTAGTTTATATTTTAACATATAAAATATATCACATTTTTGGAGGGGAGGGAGGCCTATTTCTCTGGCTGTTTTTGTTAAAATCTCTTCTCATATCTCTTTGGATACAAAATTTCCCTTGTTTTGTAATGTATGGTTGTGCATAGCCTCTTTTTAATATACTTATTTTCATGTTTCTATAAAAAAAATAGCTATCATTATTGTCATATAAAATGTATTTTATTTACTAAATTTAATGTTTTTTCCACCCAAAAAAATCATAATTGTATTTATAAAAATATAGCTACATGTTTCATATACTCAAACATGATAAACTCATGTGCATCACTAGTTGAAACCATATTTCAACCAAATTTCATACTAGCTTGATACTAAGAGGAGGAGGAGGAGGAGGAGGAGGTCCACTCATACCAAACTTTGGGTCTGCAAAGGAGGAGGAGGAGGAGAAGGAGGAGGTCCACTCATACCAAACTGTGGTCTATCGAACCCAAAGAGAGGAGGAGGAGGAGGAGGATTTAACGTCCACTCATACCAAACTTTGGTCTATAGAAGCCAAAGAAACACATTATTTAGTTTGTTTTAAAATTGTATTTCTATGTTCCAAGAGCCTGGAGAGAAGCGTCCCGAGCTCACTATAATTTTGACAAGTTAAAAGGCTAGGAAGGTTGGAATTACAACAAAGATTATGAAACTGAGATCTAATGTGGGTGTATGCAAGGAATTCTAAGAGGAAGTATTTTTCATCCTCAATGTTCATATTCTCACAGAGATGGAAGATCCTTTCTACCCATGGTGTTTTAGGAACTGTCTAACGACCAATTTCACTATGAAGCTCATGAGAGTTCGTTCTTATCTTGGCTATATTAATTTTTTTCTTGGTATTTTTCATCCTCAATGTTCATATTCTCACAGAGATGGAAGATCCTTTCTACCCATGGTGTTTTAGGAACTGTCTAACGACCAATTTCACTATGAAGCTCATGAGAGTTCGTTCTTATCTTGGCTATATTAATTTTTTTCTTTGAACTAGTTAAAACCGAGAGATACTTTTGATCTTCTAGAGTAGGGTTGATGACCTCCTTATAATATCTTAATTTTCTTTTATCCTCTAAATCTTTCTCACACCACATTTTCTCCTTAAACTTACAAGTGACAATATTTTTAATGTTATTTATATTTTGCAATGCAACATTTTTCGTCGATCTCCCAACAGTTTAACCAAGCCCTTGTATCTTTATACCAACCTTGCTTGAGCCATAGGTAGTTTTGGATGGAATTTGAAGCTGGTTTAGGAAGTCTATGGTCTCCCATGTTATTGATTTTGTGCTTGTACAACAGGAGCCTAATCATAGTTAGGCTCTCGATAGGGGAAAGACCCACTTCTATAAGGAGAATAGGGTAGGGTGTATTGCTTTTAATTTTCAGGTTATACATTATAAAACGCTTTTGGATTTGCTCAATATTTCTCCAGGATTCTTTAGAGATGTTGCAACCCCAAACCTCACACCAATAACAGGAGTGAATAACGTTTCAAAGAGGAGCTTCTTTTTATCCCACATCACAAGGTTTGTTTCTTTACAATTATTTTCAAGACCAAAATATGCTTTCCACCCTCCATTAATCCTTTTCTTAATGCTATAGTTCCAGTTCATCTTCATATATACATGCTAGGATTTGAATTTATTATTGATTATTGATTCTATTTAAGATAATGTTATTATTAATTCTATTTTGAAAATTATTCATATTATCAAATACGTCCCTTCTTAATGTTTGATTTTATCAACATGGAAAAAAAAACATAAATCTTTGCATGCATTGTTTGAATTTCATTCCATAATATGTTGATGGGTTAATTTTGACTTATGATTCCATGATATGTTAATACTCATACGAATTCGCTCGAATGTATACTCATACAAACTTCAATTTGGGTGAAACTTTTTTCTTTGACACTTACACTAGAAATTGTGTCCACCTGCATTCCCATTCCTATGCAGGTGATTCCATGATTTGTCAAACTAATGATTTTCGATTTTGCAAGTGGCATTAACATATTCAGTCTTAATAAAAATTTGATACAATTTTATTTAAACAAATTTATTTATTTGTCTTAAAGTGAGACAAATTAGCATGGGCTTACCTTCATGTCATTGTTATCATCGTTGTCGTCATCATAATCACCATCATTGTTGTTTTTATCAATATTTCCATCATCATTGTTGTTTTCATCATTATTGTTATCAATGCCATTATCATTGCCATCGTCATGATCATAAAGAGAAAATAAAGAACAAAACGAGGAAACAAACTTTGTTTTACCACGTAAAGCTAAATTATGTGTGAAAAAACAAGGCGGTGAAAATGACAAAAAAACATCATCCCATGAAATATTGTTGCCTTTTTTCATAGGATGAAGAAAAATAAAATAAAAATGTGACTAGATGCTATAAAAAAAGGGGGGGAGCTAAAAAGAGAACTAATGGGTTTTGTTATAGTGTCTAATAACATCAACATATCGATAGTAATTATAGAGGATACAACATGAGTGTATTAGAATTGAAGATGAAGTTATGGATTATAGAGTATTGTAGAGTCTTGGTTTTTTTATTGGCTTGAGAATAGTCACTAGATAAGCACATGTGTTGGTGGTTAGTAAAACTAATGTGGTTGTATTTCACGATACATACCATATGTGAATAGTTTTGGCTTGGAAATAGTGCACTATAGAAAAAAAAAAAGTTTCTCATACATCAAGAGTAGGAGTAAACTTTGAAGCAGAGAAACATGGTCAATTCTTGTGTCGCTACTTGGTGATAAACAATAGAGAAACCAACTCATAATCTTGATCATCATTGGCATTGTTAGTTGGTTGTTCTGTGCAAGCTACACTAAGAATAGAGACCTTGTAGCTATTATGAAGAACATAATTGCTATGTGTATAACACTGAGAACATACACCATAAGTAATTCCATAAAGTACATGTGTTTGCAAAGAAAGTGGGTTATAAGTCCCTTATTTTAGAGTAGTTTAATCATTTACCATGACACAATTGCCAAAAATTTACATACCTAACACTACAAGGAAAGGACCTTGTAGCAGAGGTTTTTAGTCTTCCAAGATTGGTCAAAATTTTCAAAAAAAACTCCGCTGCAACCTCCACCAATGGTACCGGATGTTTTAGCAGAGGCTTTTATGAAATTTTATTATAACTAAAAATTCTTGGTGGCTAGAGGCTTTAGCAGAGGTTTTTTTCATTGTTTCACTTTGATGAGATAAGTGCACTCATGCACTTTTGCCAATGATGCAATGGTGCACTTTTGTCAAAGATGCATTGGTGCGCCTTCACCAAAGAGGAACATCAATGTTTTCTTGCCATAACCACACTAGTGCACATTGGTAATGGATCACCAGTGCACCTATAGTAAAGAAGCATAGATGCACTTATACCAAAAATGATCATCGATGCACCTTAATCAACAGTGAGCATTGGTGTGCTCATACCAAAGAGGAGCATTGATGACAAAAAACAATTTGTTGTGTACAAAAACCTTGTGACCATGCAAGTAAAAGGAGGTGATTTAATAAATACATGATAATTTGTTAAAATGTGGTAATATAATAACTTTGATTTTGAATATTCCAAGTATTAGTTCATACCCTTGTTTATTAATGAATCTCATATTTACAATTTAAAAATGAAATGCTTACCTAATATTAAACAAAAATATATATTTTTTATTGTTTGAAATATAATTTTATAGTTAAAAGCATATGAAATAAGACGTTATCAATAAGCATAAAAATAATATTTTAAAAATGTATAATAATTAATATTGAAATGTTAAGCATGAAAATTTAAAGTCCTAGAGCATTGGTGCGCATACAATAAAGAAGCACCAATGCACCTATACAAAAATGAGAACTAGTGCAGCTTAACCAACAATGAACATCGTTGTGCCCATACAAAAAAGGAGCATTTATGACAAAAAACAATATGATGTGTACAGAAACCTTGTAAACGTGCAAATAAAGGGAGGTGATTGAATAAATACAAGATTATTAAAATGCAGTGATATAATAAATTTCATTTTGAATATTCCAAGTATTTGTTCTTATTGTTGTGTTACTTATTGCATGTGCAATTTAAAAATGAAATACTTGTTGAATATTAAACAAAAATTATAATATTATTGTTTGAAAAAAATTACAGTTAAAAGCATATGAAATAAGACATTATCAATACAAATAAAATTAATATTATGAAAATGTTTAACAATTGTATTGAAGTGTTAAGCATTACAATTTATAGTAATGGTGATGAAACCATCTATATAAAACCATGGTGTGTCAAACTTTTCCCTTTACCACTTAACAACTAGATCTCTTATAATTACAAAACCACTCAATTGTTACATGAAAAATATTTGATGAGAACGCTCCAAACAACTCATCCACTATATATAATATGCCTAACATGGAGAATCAATTCTCTCATACCAAAGAAGAGCACAGGTGTTCCCATACCTTAAAATAGGACTATCGGTGCACTTATACCAAAAAGGAGCACTGGTGCGCCTTCACCAAAGAGAAGCATCGGTGTGCCTTCACCAAAGAGATGCATTGGTGTGCTTCTATCGAAGATGTACCGGTGCGCTTCTGCCAAATATGCATCGAATCACTTCTTCCAAAGAGAAGTACCAAGGAAAGAAAATCAATTGTCATCAACATAAAATAGTTTTCCACGAGTACAAAAACCTTGTTAACTTACAAATAAGAGGAGGTGAAAACCCATGTGGATGTGCACCCATGTTGCATAAAAAACTATCATTTATTCTCTAAACTTTCCCCTCATTTTCTATCCATATATTTTCAAGAAAAATCCTAAAATGAATACACCATTAACCTACAAAATAGAGGGAAACCTCTCAAACCAACAAAAACGAAAAACAAAACCAAATAAGAAATTATGAACAATAGTTAGAAAGGAAAAATAATAGAAATAAAATAAATAATGGGAAGAAATAAAACAACGAAGAGGCGGGGAATGGTTTCTTGGGTGCAATACTCATCCTCTTCCTCTTCTCTCTCGTAGAACCATGTGAAATGAAGAAACAAAACAAACCCTTTTTTTTCCACTCTTCTTAATATATTTTTCTCACTTCTTTCAAAAGTTTAAATTTTTTTTTTTTTAATAAGTGGGAAAAACCCATATATTTTGATGTAAAACCCTAAAAGAAATCCACCATTAAGCTATAAATAGAGGGAAACCCCTAAAACCAACCAAAACAAACAACAAAACCAAATAAGAAATTATGAACAATAGTAAGAAATGCAAAATAGTATAAATAAAATAGATAACAGGAAGAAATTAAACAATGAAGAGGGAAAAAATGGGTTGCTTGGATACAATACTCTTTCGCTTCCTCTTCCTCTTTCTTCTCTCTAGTAGAAACATGTGAAATGAATAAATTTAAAAAAAAATCCATATGTTTTCTTGTTTTGAAGACATTTTTCCCGCTTCTTTAAAACATTTAAAAAATTCCAACTTTTTTCAACAAGTTAAAAAAAAATGACTTGCTATTCAATCCTTTTGTATATCAAAAGCATTGATGCGCCTAGATTGTAAAAGGAGCACCAGTGCACCTTCACCAAAGAGGAGCATCGACAGCAATGTTCCTTCACAAAAGAGGAGCACCGACACCAATGCACTTTCACCAAAGAGAAGCATCGACAACAATGCACCTTTACCAAAGAGGAACATCGTCATCAATGCACCTTCACATAAGAGGAGCACAGGTGTCCAATTTCGAAAGTGATTTTTTTTTTACAAAATAACATTGGTGCATATGAGTCATGGAGGATTAGTGTTCCCACTCCTTAAAAAGAGCAACAGTGTTCCCTCACCAAAGAGGAACACCGCCACTAATGTGCCTTCACTAATGAGGAGCACTGACATCGGTGCGCCTTATCCAAAGAGGAGCATCGATGTGCCATTACAAAAGTGGAGCACCTTTTTTTTTTTTTGCTAAAATCACATTGGTGCACATGGATCATAGAGAATCGGTGCTCTTAATCCAATGAAGAGCATATGTGCACCATTATCCAAAAAAATCACAGATTAGCCTAAACCAAAGTTTTTCTAGTGTGCCATAATGGTTTTGGGCGCATCGATAAAAAAAACATTTGCTAAAACCTTCACTCGCTTGCCTCCACTCGGAAACCTCTACTATAAATGGAGAAAACACATGTTTTTTGGAGGTTCTGCTACAACCTCCACTATAGGTTCTTTTTCTTGTAGTGTATCATGGGTAAAGCAAACAAAGAAAGGTTGAAGGAAATATAATAAATCGATACCCAACTTCAACAAGAGAATGAGAACTTGAAGGAAAAGCTCTATATATACGACCAAACGATGACAGAGATAGAAAAGAAAATTGAGACCTATACCAATTGTTCCATTGTTAAAGAAGCAATTTGATGAATGTGAAGACTGCCTCACTATGGTTATGGAAAACTGGGACAAGAGTAGAGTTTTGCTAGTGCAATTGAGAGAGAAGGCCATCTTGATGGATAGTTATCAAGAGGATAGACCTACCCAATTGAAGTAAGAGTTAGTAGATAAGGAAGAAGCCTTATCAAAGTTACATGTAGTTATTCAATATCACCAAAAAGTAAGGTCATTATTATAGCATTATCAAGTCCACTATTGGCTACAATATGCCATTATCCCTTTGAACCATGAAAAATAAACTAGATATTCTTCTTAAAAATGAAATGAAATTTTTCCCTGCAAGTTTTCCTTTGGCAATTTGTAGGCGGGCATAGGTTTATTTAAAGAAACAAGCAGGGGAACTTCCAAAATTGCAAAAATTAATAAAAACATGCATTAATTATGCACTTCTGAGTGGTATTTTCATGGTCTGTACACCTGGACATTGTTATGGCCCATACCAACTACCTAAACCACTTTCTGCAAGTATAAACTCAGGCATTGAGTTGGAGAAGGGCACCACATGAATATTGTGCCCTCATGTTGGAGGAATCAAGTAGTGAATGCTCATGATTTTTAAATTCCCATTCCCACATTAACCTTAGTTTATGATCATTAGCCTCTTGAACCTTGAGTTGGGACCTTAATTTCCATAATTCTCCTTTCAATTCAATATTGAGAAGCAACAGTGAGTCAATGGCCTATTAGTGGTCCAGGCAGGAGGAATCTTAAACTTGGTGATGGAGGTGTTAGGAGAGAAATTCAAGTACAACTACTTTTTCTAACACTTATTGTATTACATTGAAGGTTTCTCTTCTAACCCCCCCACCTCCCCACCCTTCTAAATTCTTATGTTAAGTGTTTTATGCATTGATTAGTGTATTTAGTGGAGGAATTATTTTTGCTTCAAAGTAAGTTAGTTTAGTAGTTATGAATTGTGTTTTGTTATTGGTCATTTCAATTAAGAGTTAAATGGATTTGAGAAGGGTTTCTTGTTGACATGTGTGCAATTTTCACCTGAATTTGTTAATTTTTGAGAAAATATGAAGAGATTTGAACTTTAAAACTTTAATTGTTGAATAATTGAACACTGGAATCAATAGAACATTCAATCACATAAATCATTCATCCACAACACAAGATGTACCCTGAGAAAACCCCCAAAATAATTAGGATGAAAAAACCCAATAATTCTTCAGAGTATAATTAGATAGATTGTAGAGAATGTCGTTTGCATAATCACAGATTGTATCGGCACCCTAGTTGTCGGATAAGAGAGAATATTAATCATCTGTATGAACTTGCCATGTTCCCGACACATTAATAACAAGTCATAATCACTGCCATGCAAAAAATAGTGAATGGTTGCATGAGAATTGTGCACCACATGCACCACAACTGTGAATTTCCTTCATATAATAATTATCTTGTGCATTGGATTCATCATCATGCATAACATATGCACCATTCCTTTCATCTTTGACATTCACTGATGTGTAACTGTATCTGAAGTGAACTCGCCATCTAACTAGATGCATGATCACTTATTTAACATGTTAACTTAAGTGTCATGGTGCTTTAACCCAAGTGTCACCATGCAAACACTTTATAATTGAAGTGTTGTCTTTTGATTAACTTAAGTGTCTTCTTTTAGTTTAAATGTAATCAACAAAATCACTTTAGTTAACTAGTCCATTTTTCATTAACACATAGTTAACTATTATTAACTAAATCATGTTGATTGATTTAATTTGGAGTGATCATTGTGAGTTCTTTAATTAACTGAAGCAAACATTGTAGCTTTAATTGAAGATTACAATTTTGAGTTCACTTAGCCATTACATGGGCAATTTGAATCCTTTTTTTTTCTGTATGCTTATCTATTTATCTTTTATCTTTACTACACGGTCTCTATGTGTTAAAATTAATTATCCATCATATCACATTATACTCAGAAGAATTGCCTCATTCTATGACCATACTATATTACTCTCAGACCATATAGTGATATGCTAAAGTAATTCACCCTAGAGGTAGCTAATTTCTAAAGGAGACTTAATAGCAATCGGTGACCATGCTTAATAATACATAACATAAACTTTATGCTTCAACATGAAAAGCATTTCACCTTATAACAGGAGGCCCACCCTATGGATACGTAGTATAACTAGAGGTTCACATGAGATTCAATTACCTCTATAACTAGATGTCCACCCCATAGCTACCTACTCTAACTGGAGGTCCATATGAGAATCATGACTTGATATACATAAAAATTTGAAGCTTTGTACTACAATACTTTACAACATCATCACTTTTATAAATCAAAGCATTCACCTCAACACATGAGGAATAACCTTTATAATTGAAGCCTTATTCATCCTTACGTCCAACCTAAGAATCTACTCCAAGTTACTAATTCCAACTCATTCTCTATACCTCAACACATGAGGCCCAATATTGGGAACAAATATTGTCTTAGAGCTTGTGATATCTTACATTTAACGGAATTGACTTGCAACAAGGATTAAAGCTTGCATCAATGAACTACTACAAGAAGGTTAGCCATCTATCCAAATGTACTGGTCAACTATATCTTTTGTTTAATCCTTCATTAACTACCTAAATTAGAAACTAGTGTTGCTACTCTTCATTCTCAATATATTGGTGGTTTAACCCTAGCCATTTAGGAACAACTCACCTCAAATAGTCACTTTACATTACCACCATTGAAGCCATCATCATGACTTAGAAAACTCTGGTAAGTTTACCTTCCTTAGACATTTTTTAAGAGCATTTTGGTGAATTTGAAACCATACTAAAGGCATTGGTTTGAAATTGTTAAATAATATGGGCTATGATGGACAAGGGCTAGTTAAGAGAACGCAAGGCATCCTAAGCCCCATTGTACTTGAATCGAGGGTCAAACATGAAGGCCAAGGTTTTGATGGCATAAAGGTTAATTCCACAAAGTATAAGATCACTTATGTGAAGGAAAAATATGTTGTATATTTTGCTTGTGCATCAAAGAAAAGAGAAAAAATGAATGAAGATGGGAAAAAACTACCATTTCCTCCTTCATGTAGCAGTTTGTAGAAAGGAAACAATGAGGAAAGTGTAAGGACTTACACTGCACCAACACTTAGAACAAGCAACAAGCAAAGTAACTGGAGTAAGAAGAAGAAAGACAAGAGGTATGCATCATATGGCATCCCTTAGATATCAATGATTGAAGAGGAAAGGCCATAGGACTTCCAACTATTGGTACTCAAAGGCATGTGCATTATGTGGGAAGAAAGGCTATCATACAACATCATGTCAATATAAGCAAGCCATATTAATTTTAGACTAGGAATGGAAAGAAGACTTTACCAAACCACCAGAAAACTCAAAGGCACTTAGAGAAAAGAAGGAACTCAAGCGATCCATAAATATTTCCACCACTACAAGTTGAGTGGCCATTAGGTAGTACAGTATCCGTGAATTCATCCAAAGCTTCACCCCAACAATGATGAAACCAAGAAAACTGTGTGGAGAATGAAGGCTAAAGGAGATGGAGATCATATTCCTTTCCTTGGTATCCAAATGAGCAGAAAGTGTTCTCATATTTGCAGCAGCACAAGAGGTTAAACTCTACAACAAAGCAACCATGTGATCGATGGAAGTAAGATAGAGTATAGAAGGATATCAAGCATCGGATGATGATTTATTCATTGCATATTAGTTGAAGAGTGACTTGCCAACAATTAACTATTTCCATATCGAGAAGCAATAAATCCCAAAAGATGAAGGTAAACCTTACTTACTTTGTAGGTTTGCTACATGATGCCATCGATTGTTTGGATCTCTCTATTTCATGAGTGTTGTATAATTTCAGTAGTGAACAAGAAGACCAAAAATTGACTTGACTTCATTAACTACTAATATGGATCGTCTCTAATCTTGAGAATGCAAGAGACTTACACATTTACGATGTGAATGAATTCTAATCTAGATATTGATCAAAGCTAAGAGTTGGTGAGAAGAGTTCTGCAATGCTGGAACAAGAGAGCTAAGGAAAAAAGCAAAATCCATACTCAGTAGCCAAAAAGAATAGACCAAATTCAAAATTGTACCTAGGAGCCAAAGATAGAGGGATGTTTCAGAGAACAAGATATAAGGAACATCGATCTAAATTGGTTTCATTTAAGCTTTTGGAGACCAAAAATATTATCAATGGGGAGGTGTGATGTGTTGATGTATTTGTAACTTCGAAATGTATTCACTTGTATATTTTTTATTGTTTTTCATTATACCGTTTGTTCCTCTGATGGGGAGAGCCATTAATATAATAAAGTCATGTAAATTCATTGAGGTTAACCCTCCACTGTACGTCAGGGAAATAGTCCCCACAATTGAGTTGTATTAGGGTTATTAGACTCTCCTAGTGAGTTCGACCCTGTAGAGTAATTGTCAAGTGGAAAACAAGTATAAATAGAGAGTGGGACTCTCTATTTTGAACACACACTCACTCAACTGTAGCGCATGAGTGAGAGAGGAGGAGCTCACACAAGTGAGAGAGAGAACAGTTGTTGGAGATCATATTTGGGTTTTAATTTTTCTATAGGTGCTCATTCTATCTCTGAGGAAGTTGCGGGGTTTTCTCCTTTATGGTTTCCCCGAGGAAAATTCTTTGTCTCTTGTCTCTTGTGATTATTGTTGTGCATGTTATTCTTCCAGATAAGATCCTAGATCATATTGATTAAACGATAAAAATATAACATGGTATCAGAGCCTCTCTAAAAGAAGACACTGTGCAGTTGTAGAAGCTAGGGCTTCTTAATTTTTGGGTCTCTCTCCACAGATCATCAGCAAAAGGAGGCTAGGCTAACTCTCCATTGAAGGGTGCATCTTTATGTCGAAGCAGAATTTGATTCCAGGTATTTTCAACTTTTGACCTGTCACTATTGCGGGAAATTGGGGCTTTTCACAGAACATAGATTTTTGAGTGATCCTAGCATAGGATTTCTCTCCTCCTCAAAATCTAAATTTAGAGACCAATATTGAAGTTTTTGGTTGGGTAGAACTCGGGGAAAGTCAAACACTAACTTGAAAACCCTAAAAGACTAAAACTAGTCATTTTGGTACATTCGCTATATCTCGCGATTGGAGAAGGATCAGGAGCCGAAAATTTTACAGGTGGAAGGTAAATTCCTGATGAACCCTGTGTAGATGTTTCAATCTCAAATTTTCTATATTCTAAGAGATATGATTCCTCCAAGTCAGGGTTCCAACCTCTTCCAGGATTCATCCTTAAACAAGTGACCTAGGGAAAATTGCTATATCTTGGGCTACAAAGGTCCAAATGAAATTTAGCAAAATGTTCTAGATAGGACATGGACTTTAATTTCTATGGTAAAATTTTTATACCCCAAAGGTGAAACAATGAAATGTGGAAGTCCATACAAGTTCACTATTCTGAATAGTCTTGAAAAACGTCATATTGGGAAAATGTGCATAAGTCCCAATTGGTGAAACCAATTCTGCTCAAACCTATGGTGTTGGAAAGAGGACAGACGAGGCTATGTTAGTGTGAATTTTTAGACATAGAGGAGCATTAATTTTGGATATACTACAGAAAAAATATCAGGAAATTCTGCAGAAGAAATTGAAGAAAACTAGACTATCAGATATTTTGCAGTTTTGATCACAGTTTTGGGAAAATGACTATGCTGCTCAACTCACCTTGAAGAGGTGCATATTTTTATCCAATCAGATATGAAAGATTCCAAGTTTTTAAAATTAGAGTTTCTCTGACAAACCCTAGATCAACCAGCTCTAGAACCAGGACGGACACCTCAAATCGGTAAGATTTAATCTTTTGTTATTTACATTTGAGGTTCTCATTTCAAAATGACTAATCACACCAACTTGATGACAATCTTGGTGAAGCTGACAACTTTCGAGTATGGAAGTATAGGATCTCTGTGATCCTTGAATAAATTGACTTGGATCAATATATCAGTAAGAAAGGTCTAGGAGCTAGAGGGAGATGAGGCTAAGGCTAGAGCCAAGAGAATCATTGCAAATTCTATTAAATATCATCTCATCCCTTGTTACGGAGAGAAATTCCTATGGCTTGGGGTACCACAACAGACAGCTTGACTCCAGAAATCAATCTTTTCTAATATGCAATAGAAAGTAAATGTCTAACACTAAAGGATCAGACCTCGTACCTTATTCCAGACGGTTGAAGTAGATCCCCGTTGAGCTTTCCAACTTCAGCTTGAATTGATGAATTACTTCCTCAACAACAAGTAAACAATACAAGCATACTATATATCATGGTGTTAGATCTATTCTAGCATATATAATCAACAATGTATAAGCATTTGAAATCATCCCATGGATAAAATATTCATTCAAACACACATTATTGGACAGGAAAAGATATTTCTATTAATATAAATCAGAGATTACAATAGATACAACCTCTTTCGGCACGTCTGTGAATCAGAGAAACTGAATCCCCCACTTGGGCCTCCACCACCTCAATCCTCCATCTCTCGATAGCAAGCTCACAAGCAAAAGGTAAGCTTGGGAAGAACACAAAAGTGCTCCAAGGGACAAAGGGATGTAGACTCAATCATAAGTTCCGGCAACAATGGACTATAGTTTCTTTGCTCTCAATTCTCTCATATGCCTTCAATGTACCATAGAGTTCCTTATATAGCTTTTCAAAGGGGTAATGAAAGGTCGAATCCGAGCGATCTCAAGGCATAGGGAAGGCTAGGAGTCAAGTGAGTCGAATCCATGTCAAGGAAAACTCCAAAAGGATTTGGATTTTTTACACATCTCGATGTACGCAGTTTTAGGTGTCAAACCCACGTATATACGTGATTAAGGGTTTAAAAGTCTCATGTATCATTTTTCACATGTTTTTAGGGATGGTCAAGGAAACATCAAAGGACCAAAAATGGTCCACGTGGTCTAAGGAGTCTGTAGGGGGACAGGGGAAGGCCATACAAAGTGTGATTCACCTGGAGTGGTAAAATCAGCTATAACATCCCTCATGTTTCATCCTTGAAGAAACCAAAATGAAGTGTTCGATGATATGATGAAGCAATCGAAGAAGAATAAAATATTGTCATAACCACCTTGAATAGGCCTCCCGAGATCATGGGATTCATTCATTCGAGGAATGTGTGCCAGAAGGAAGTGATTATCTTCAGTAGAATCTGGGAAGAGTGCACACAAGAAGCTCGACTCATAATAAGAGAAGAGAAGATGGGAGCAACTGAAGATCAAGCTCTCATGATTCAAAGAAGATCCCTCAAGCGATGAGGAATATGAAGGACTCAATTCTTGAAGAACCTCTTACCCATCTTATCATTTGGATAAGAAATGATGATGTCATGAATGAAGAAGATGATGAAGCTGAAGGCTCAAGAAGGAGTCCACCCACGAAACAAATAAAGATAAGTATTTGAATTGTCTTTTCCTACATATCCAGCTATTTATATTGTGAAATGTGTTATGCATGATAGAATGTTTGCATTAATGATAATATACTACTAATATGCATGTGATGGGTAAGCAGCCCATGGTGATATACAACACTCCATCGCTACTTATATAGAATGAAATCTCTTTGCTAACATATTGGATTAGTGTACAATCTCAATGATGTCATGGTAGAGATGGAAAGCATCTAGAAAGATTCTGTGATATATAGAAGAATGTTGTATTGGCTAAAATAGTTGCATGGTTATATCTTTATGATTAAGAATTTTCCATTATGAATATGCCTTATGAAATTTTTCTAACCATACAACTAATGCATTTTACTTGTAGGAAAGATCGCAAACAATCGCCTACAAGAAAAGAAGGATGAGACTTGTTCCGAAGAACAAGTGACAACAGTTCAAGATTCACTCTAATAAGCATACATGAAGATGAACCAAGAAGCTTCCATAGCAAAAGAAAAAGATTCAGAAGAATATAAAGAGAATGGTAGATGAAGAATAATCCAAGGAAAGCAAGAGGCCTCAAACACAATCTAGTTATGTTGAGCGACACCGTTGATGCAGAGCGTTCCAGCTATGAAGAAGGAGCCAAGAAGAAAGGGGAGGAAAGTACCAGTTCAATAAGAATGATATCTAGGATGTGGTATCAAGACCTAAAGGGAAGTCCATAGTGTCTTCCATATGGACCTACAAGGTCCAGCATGCATTAGATGGCAACGTCGTGGGATACAAGGCAAGATTCGTAGCACGAGGCTTCTCACAGAAAGAAGGCATAGATTACAAAGAGACATTTGCAGCCAGTGGGAGTTGAGACACATGATAGACATACTCATGTGTGCAAATTAAAGAAGTCCTTGTACGAGCTCAGAAGGCACCCATGGGATAACACCTACATGAGGAGCTTGAAGATCACCTAGAGTGATGAAGATATTAACCTTTGCTACAAGGTTAAAGATGAAAGCCTATAGAGGATGACAAGCTCACAGATGGGTGCAAGAAGAAATTTTGAAAAGGTTCAAGATAGAGGATCTCGGTATCCAGTCACCCTAGATGGATACATAGATTATTAGTAGCAGAGGAAGCTACTTATCACTCCATTACATAATGTTTCAATACATAGAGTACGAAATAAATAGGGAGAATGATGCTCCGCTTCAAAGGGAGTGATTGCAGAAGATCCTGAGGTTCGACATGATACAACGAGATGGACAGCTTACTGATGGCTCTAGGATTTACTGAGTAAAGAGGATTCCAACCTTTGCTTCAAGGTTGAAGGCAGAATACCAGTGATACTCCTGTTATATGTCATGACATGTTCCTGATAGGAAAAGAGGAATTCTTTAAAGTTGCAAGAAAGAGACTTGATGCCAAATTTGAGATGAAGGAATTGGGTAAGATGCACTACTTTCTAGGCATGGAGGTGTGGCAGAGTGTGGATGGAATCTCCCTTGGAAGAGGGAAGTATGCAGTGGATATCCTAAAGAGGTTTGGGATGTTGGACTACAAAGCCATGGCCACACCTATGGCATCAAACCTAAAGCTATTGAGTGATTCTTCATTAGAGATGGTTGATGCCACGATGTATCGTTGGATGTTTTGTTCATTGATGTTCCTGACGATCTGAGACATGCTCACCCAGTTTCAAAGCATGCAGTGAGGTGCCTAAAGGATATAGTTGAGTGTGGGCCCAATAATGATATGAATCAGAAGACTAATCTGCATGGCTATGCTTATTCAGATTGGTAGCGTCACTAAGAATAAGAGCACCTTGGGATGCTTCTTCAGTTTGAGATCCAATATGGGATACTGGTTTGGCAGGATGGAGTCCTACATGGTGCTAAGAATAGCCGAGGAAAAATATGTTGCCATGTGCTCGGCTATTTGTGAGAGAGGAGCAGTGAATCTCTGGTATATGATCCAAATTGAGATATCTCGAAAGAGGGAGTGATGAGTTCTAGCATAGCTGGTGAGACATGTTGTCTAAGCATAAAATCCTGGCGAAGCTCGTAGGTTGCTTAGATGTAATCAGTCATGTAGGTTGTCCTTGGATGTAATCAGTCCTGGCGAAGCTCACAGGTTATCCTTGGACGTAATCAGCCCTGATGTGATTCTATGCTAGAAATGGCCAGAGTGAAGTTTGAGTACTTCAAAGAGAAGCTTGGTGTTCTCCACATTGAGGTTCCTTCCAAGGGGAAGTGATGAGTCCATGAGCCTTTCTAACATGGTGCTAGGCGGGGCCTCCCATGTTCATATGTAAGTGCAGATCCTTTCTAACATGGTGGTAGGCGGGGCCTCCCATGGTTAGATGTAAGTGCAAAGACTTTCTGACATGGTTGTAGGCGGGGCCTCCCATGGTCAGATGTAAGTGCAGAGCCTTTCTGACATGGTGGTAGGCGGTGCCTCCCATGGTTAGATGTAAGTGCAAATCCTTTCCCCAGATGGTATATGGTGTGTCCTACCATGCTGGTGGATGTAAGTGTAAATCCTTTCCTCAGATAGTAGATGGTGTGTCCTACCATGCCAGTGGATGTAAGTGTTGGGCCTTTCCTTGGATGGTAGATGGTGTGTCCTACCATGCTGATGGATGTAAGTGCTGGGGATTTCTGACATTGTGGCAAATTGGAACTCCCATGGTTAGATGTAAGCATTGGGCCTTTCTGACATGGTGGCAAGCTGGGCCTCCCATGGTCAAATATAAGTGTTGAGACCTACATCCAGCATGAAAAAGGGATGGCTCTGTAGAACTTCCTATGACGAGTAGAATTGAGAGATATCACCATTTGCTCAAGATAGAGGGAGTAGTGATGATGATCCAGCTTTGATGATGATCCAGTGATGAAGACTTGTGCTGATGAACTGTGTCAAGAGAATACCTCCCTAGTTAAGAGGGAGTGTTGATGTATTTGTAACTTCGGAATGTATTCACTTGTATATTTATTATTGTATTTCATTATACCCCGACGGAGATGTTTGTTCCTTCGATCGGGAGAGCCATTAATATAATAAAGTCATGTAGATTCATTGAGTTTAACCCTCCATTGTAAGTTGGGGCAATAGTCCCCAGAATTGAGTTGAGGTTAACCCTTCACTGTAATTCGGGGCAATAGTCCCCACAATTGAGTTGTATTAGGGTTATTAGACTCTCCTAGTGAGGTCATACCTGTAGAGTAATTGTCAAGTAGAAAACAAGTATAAATAGAGAGTGAGACTCTCTATTTGGAACACACACTCACTCAACTATAGCGCATGAGTGAGAGAGGAGGAGCTCGCACAAGTGAGAGAGAGAGTGAGATAGAACAGTTATCGGAGATCATCTTTGTATATTTGGGTTTTAATTTTTCTATTGGTGCTCATTCTATCTCTAAGGAAGTTGTGGGGTTTTCTCCTTTATGTTTTCCCCAAGGAAAATTATTTGTGTCTCTTGTCTCTTATGATTATTGTTGTGCATGTTATTCTTTCAGATAAGATCCTAGATAATATTGATTAAACGATAAAAATCTAACATGATGCAAACAAATTAGTTGTTATAAGACTTAGTACTTACAAGTGTAATTAACTGATTTTTGAAGCTTATGTGAAACTCAAAGAACAATGCAAGGAAAAACTAAACAAAAAAATGAGAGGGAGAAAATGGAAGTAGGGGAGAGAGAGAGAGAGAGAGAGGAATGGAAACTATAGGGTCAACCTATTGGCCTTCCCATTTACCCTCAATTATCAAAGGGTCTATTCTTGTCAAAAATAAGGAGGACGTGCATAGAGACATAAGTTACATTGTAACAAGAAATTGTTGAAATAAGGTTGAGATACCATTTGAATGTTGGTTTTCCCTTTTGGGTTTCTAGGGTAAATATGTTGTTCTTATGTGATGGATGCATTTATGTGTTGTTTTAATGTTGTGTTAATCTATGTGTCATTGTGATTAATTGATGTGTGAATCATTGTTGAGTTCTCTTGTTTTGGTGCTCGGTTCATTTATGAGACAATATGGAGATCGCATTAAATTAATACTTAGGAAATGGATTTGATGGTTGAATTAAACTATAGGTTTCGTCTAATGAAGTTTATTTGCATCTTATAATCGGGTTAATGGGTTATTGATCCATGCTCATGCATATTTATTTTAAGTTCACTCATAATTTAGTTCTCTGCCAATGATTAAAGAATGACAACAACTTTATTTTGCACATTGTCCATTCGTTCCCAAGATGGAAAATTAATGGATGCAATCATAGAGATGTTTCAATTATTTAGGGAATTTCTGAATTGAGGTTTTAAAGCTTAATTATTGTTGGGAAATACATCAAAAGTCACTTATTTTCCATAGTTTCCCACAGGATTTTCAAAGCTTTCTCGAGAACTATACAGACACATCATAGACATGGGTGTGTTGTCTTCTTTCCCCTAGGTTGTATATATCCCTCTTATTGAGCATTCTCCTCTTGTTGGGCGTCTTCTCTCTTAATAGGTAAATTTTATCTCTTGCATTGAGCATATCATTATGTGTTGGGTGAATTTCTCCTTGCACAGCCAATGTATTTTGGACTAAAAATGTTGTCTGACAAGTTGGGCCACCAATACAGTTTGAGCCACTAAATGCTCGCATCACCAAGTTGTTTGGTTGTAGTGCGCTCTTATGTTGTTGGGAATATTATGGGTTAAGTCCTTTGGCATGGATTAGTTATGTTCTACAACTTTTATTTTGAAATATACTCCTTACATGAGGTGTTGATTATCCTCTTGCACATGTTTAACGAGTGATCTTTTAAGTGAATGGGTTTGAGTGATTTAATTGATGGTCTTTTCTTGTATGCTTTCTTAAATCGAGTAGTTTTAGTTAGTACATTGAAGAGACTAAATATTGCAGAATTTGTCTTTTGTTGACAACAAACACATTGCACTAAAACACATACACAAGATGTCTTCAAGTAGGACTTTCAATTTATTAGCTACAACCACTCATATAGGTAGTAATATGATTTATATAGCTTGAATTTAATGTGTCTTGAAAGGGATGAGATGTTATATTTCTTAAGTGTGAATTGTACTATAAGTCATAGAAAATAAATTTAGTATGAGAGCATATTTGCCGCTAGTTCAAGTGTTTTGAATGTGTATCCAAAAACGCGCATTGTTATATAAGCATAGCTTTGAGTTGAATCATTGCTCATGTATTGGCAACACAAGTAAAATTAACCAATTATGCATAGTTCCATTCATACATCCCTATCAATGGATGGAAATTAGAGAATTAGAGTCTGTGAATAACATTGATGGATTGATAATAGTTTTAGAGGATGAAGCAGTCAACTAGATTTGAAGACAAAGTTATTGGTTTTTTATTAGCCTAAGAATAATCACTTGATAAGTAGAGGTGATGGTGGCTAGCATAACTATTGTGGTTGTACTTCATGGTACATGGTGTATGTGAAGAGTTTTGGCTTGGAAACAGTGCATTGCAAACAAAACCATCTTCTCATACATCAATATTAGGAGTAAAATTCAAAGTAGATAAACATGGCCCATTCTTGTACTTCATGATGCATAGAGTTGTAAAGGAAAGTTTCCTATGGCTAGGGTTTAAGAGGCCATCAATGTACTGGGATTGAAAGAGAGATGCATATGGTTCTGTAATTATATATAAGAAAGTTTCAGAGATTAGAATGGTTCATACCTTAGCCAAACGAAGGTTGAGCCAAGTAGCCCTTCAATCCTCTTCTTGCTCCTCTTGCTCCTCTTGCTCCAAGAGACCTGCAAAACGAATTATACCTTCCTTAAACCAATATGACCACATATAAATCAATGATAATCAAATAAATATGAAATAATAATCTGACTAACATCATCATATGATCATAAACAGAGATTCAATCACACATTGAACAATAATTTGGGAAGAAGAAGGACATCACATCTTTATTAATCTTGAAAACAAGTACAAATATACCTTCTCTTCAAGTTGGTCACTTCAAAAAACCTTGATCTGGTTCTTCTGCTTCTCTTCAAGGAACTCAGCCTCCAAGCTCTGCAACACAAGGGGATGATCGCTAGGGAAAAGGTATGGGAAAAGAGAGTCCCAATTCCTCCAGCATGACAATGCAAAAGTTCAAGTCCCCTATCATGGACCTCCCTACCTCTATTTATATGTTTTTGAAGAGATAGGGTCGAAGGCAAAGTAGTTACAACTGAAGGAGTCAGTTGCATAACCACCCAAACTACCTAAACTTCGAAAAACGTACTTTTGACATGAATACATGAGTTGCATAGACATCAGTTGCGTATGCAGTAGGTATACGTGGGTTGTAATGCAAATAGTCATGTATTTAGAGAATACATGAGTATTATATATAGCAAGTCATGTACAATACACGGGTTTCCTTATGGAAACTCGCGTATGCATAAAAAATATCATTTTTAGGGTACTTATAGGCATTTTCAGACTTTAGTGTCTTCTGAAAAGTTCTAGCTAGCTGAGATATATTTCCAACGGTGTAGAGATGAGGTAAAACAGAGTTACAAAACTCCAGATATGGATCCTCCAAGTTAGTTTTTTTTTCAGTGACTTTCATGAAGTGTCGTCATGGAAGTGTCAACATGTGACGAAATCATGGGAAAGTGGTCACAGGAAGAGATGTGTCATTTTGAGCTATAACACATAGTGTATGTGAAGAGTTTTCATTTGAAAATATTGCACTACGAACAAAACCATATTCTCGTACATCAAGATTAGGAGCAAACTTCAAATTAGAGAAACATGGCCCATTCTTGTGTGCATTCTTGTTTATAAACAACAAAGAAACCAACTTAGAATTTCTATAACAATTGACATTGTTAACTACTTTTTGTGTGCAAGACACATCAAGGACAAAGGCCTGATACCCATTTTGAATAAAAAAGCTCTTTGTATAACACTAAGAATAGAGACCAAAAGTAATTTTGCAAGGTATTCCTGTTAAGGTAGCAAGTCAGCTATAAGTACCTTGTTTACGGATCACTCCACTAACCAAGACACAACCTTTTTATTTTATGGATTTCAAAGAGGTGGAAAATTATTCACTAGAATAAAATCTAATGTTTATGTCATAAAAATTTCAAGAGTCTTTCACTAAAGTCTAAATTTTTTTTCTAGCTAACAGTAGATTAAACTTAAAAGGACTTGATGGTTTTGTTTCTCAAAATTTCATTTTTAGTAGGATAGGGTTGTTTTCAAAAATTCATGTCACCTAAATATATGACATGTGTCTATCTATTTAATTTAGTAGAGAGTTATATACTATAAATCCATCAATGTGTTTTGAGACACCATCCTGATTGCTCATATTATTCCTCCACATGGGATTGAGTGAGAATGGATCAACATCTATCAAATTTGAATATTAAATATAATGAGTGAAAAAATATTCCAACCAATCAACTCTAGCTATCTCCCCACATACTTTGTTTCTATTCACAATAAAGCTAATATCCCCACTCATAATCAACCTCCTTTCCCTTAACACTTGAAGAGAAAACATTTTTTCCCAAAGTACCCACTTCCCATTTGTAATGTACTTTTCTTATTTTAGGCACACTAACTTAAGTTGTATATCAACTTAATGTGCAATTCATAAAATAAGTAAAATGAGGTATTAGAAATTAGACTAGAATTGCCTGAATCAACCGTAATGCACATAGGAGTTTGTCTAACTTCACATAGGATACGTGTTTGCTTTTGTAAGGAAAGTGGAAGGTCTTAAAATATATATCAAAGGTGCAAAAATATAGAATTTCATATTAAGGAAATCTGGGAAATGCTTGATCTCAAAAATCCTATGCACAATGTGTTGGGACCATTTAGGTTTCGAGCATTAGCCAGGATGAAATACACTTCCATGATATGGGAACCCTAACATATGAAAACTATATTCCTGATATAAACAATGTTCAAAACCAGGGTTTTAGGAAGGATTAGAATTGATTTGGGTGTCAAACTAGAAAAACTAGTTACCGGGACAACTCAACAAGTAAAGAAATAGAGCTTTCCAAACAATGGCAGAGAGTTTGAAATAATGGTTTTTATTATAGGATGTTCTTAATATAGTTATTAGTGACCTTCAACATCTAAAAAAATTGAAATTGTACCTATTGATATCTTTTGGTAACCGTTATAATAAAACTAGTCAAATTTTCATGAAAATCTAGGCAAGGTAAGAAAATTTTCATATGAAACTTCATGAGAATGATTAAAAATGGCATATAATTTTAAAAGAGGAAACCTTACATCAAATATATCTCATATAGGTCTAAATTAACCTCACATGACAATCAGTGGTAGCCTCCTTTAGCAAAAAACAACATTATAAGGGGATTGGAGACCATAATTCATTATGGATGGAAAGGGGTATCCCTCAAAATATTCAATGAAGTTGATACACCTGATAATAAAACCTAAAAATATACACCATAAATGGTTTAAATCAATCAATCCATCATCAGAATTTGTCTTCTTCAAATAATTACAGAGAAAGAAGAGAATGAGGGAAAGAATTCGAATAGGAAGCCTTCAATCACTGAGAAGAGATTTCGAACATGGCTGAAATAGATCTACTGACCTTAAATTATACCTACATCATTGGTTGCATATGTTAATCTTTGAATTACTAAGGAAAACTAGAATAGTACATGGGGCACATCTCCCACAGTTGGCTTTGGCACATCTCCAAGCACTAGAGAAGCTCAAAGATCACTCACTTACAAATTCAAAATCCAAAATATGTAAGAGGGGTGTGCTATAATTATTTTTATAGGAAACGTGGCTTCTAGGTTGAATTTAATCTTCATGTGGCCCAATTTCCCCAACCAATGTGCCCTCGTGAGTTGAATTGGACTTTCATGCTTTTCCACTTACATTCCTTTTTCTTCCTTTGGAAATTGTGCCTTCCTACTTTTAGACTAATTTTCCTTTCTCATTTTTGGAAACTGTTCCCTCCTGATTTTTGGGATGACTTTCCTTTCTCCTTTTTGGAAATTACACCCTCCTGACTTCCAAAATTTGCCTACTTTTCATCCTGACAACTTTTCCTATACTTTCCTGTTGTATCCTTATTTTTCTAACTGGTTGCTTTATGCATGGTTTCTATATTTTTCCTCGATTTTTGGCTCTTCCTTGATTTGCTCCAGCTTTTCTTTTTGGATGACAACAACATGGGTCCACTTTACCTTATGTGCCCCCCTTGACACCTACTACATTCACTTAACACAGTTTTTAATTAAACTCGTAATAAAAATAATTTAAATATAAAAGTTTGCACCCTGATTCTAACAAGTTGCACATTTATTATTATTTACAATTAACCCCTCCTGGGCTAGAGTTACTAGGGGTTATGATAACACATCATCAAGCAGGACGGTTGGGAGGGACATTACACCTTCATATGAATTGCACGTGTTCATCATAGTAAGAGGTTGTCTTATTCCTCTACTCATGAATTCCATACTTAGACCTGAATAAACAACAAATTAGTTTGTTTGGTAAAGGTTGGATCTCCAACCAATAGTTAAACTACCTAAGAGACCCACTAAGTCCACAATAATAAATTCTAAGCGCTTCAATAATTTCCTAAGACAACTAATTAAAAAATCACTAGCCCTCATCCTCTCACAAAGTAAAATTATCTATAACTTATATTTCTTAATTAAATTTGATAGGTCCAGTGTCAAGCACCTAGGAGTCTTGCCCAATTTTTTTCTTTTCATCATTTATGTTTGTGCATCACTACCTCACCTTGAGCATAGTCACTCGTCCAAATTATGCATATTGTAACTAGACTATGCCTCTTCACCTAAGGTCTAGCCATAACTTCACCTCAAACAACAATATGTTATATGTGAAACTTTAGTGCTACTTAACTAGGTTAACCAATAATAGGAACACATCCAAACACGACCTTTAAAACATCCCAACAATACTTAGTCAATATTATAACACTTATCCAACATAATGCATCGCATGAAACATAACAACATTCATCCAACCAAAGAGAACACGAGGCAGATGTGCAAGTGGCACCCAAAGTTGATGCCATAAACCTTATTATATGAAGTGTGTTACAATGTACAACAGAGGAACAAGGCCAGTTTTATGTGGCTCTTTTTATAGACTACAATTACAAAAGGCGCCACTTGCCTAAAATTGTCAATTCAACCCCTAAAGAAACTATAGGAATGCCTCTTGCAATTCCTATTCACTTTTCACTTTTCCCTTTTCACTAAGCCAGTGCAAATTCACTCTATTGTGCAAACCCCATTACTTATCATAATTGCAAAACTCTTTGCACGTGAATGTTTCTTACATGAATGAATTTCCTTAGCAGAATGAGGTGTCCTCCTATATATACGAGTCTTTTCAATCTTTAACAAGCTCATTTCTTCTAAGGTGGACCCAAGTGACCACATATAAATTTGCTTCCTTTTGTGTCTTTCATCCATCAATCATTCATGTCATCATGTGCAACTATCGCAAGCATGCTCGACACCCACGTGGCCACAAGTGTTCCCATTGCAAGTGTACCCATCACATGTTTTCCATCACATATGCAGCCATCGAATGTATACCCACAATTTTTCCTCTCATGAGAATTCCCAATGAGTGTGCTCGACTGCGCTCGATCAAGTTCATTAAAGGTAATTCTCACTGACTAAGGGGAGGCTTAGATACCTTGGTTCCACGTGAATATATTGTGCACCCAAGGCAACCCCAAATCTTATAAAGGAAACATGAATGGTTCACCACTTCATTCATCTATTCATTAGGCAATGTCTAATATCATGATATTCCTTGGTGACCCTCCATGCCTGCTCGATAGTACACCTATTGTCAATCGTAGGAGGAGGCCTTACATCCCCCCCCCCCCCTCCCCCCCGCCATACATATTGCCATCTTGGTAACGTCCAAATCGTACTTTCTACTTCTCAAAATCTCGAATCTTATCTTCATATTTCCACAATGATTCCTTCCTTTTTGAATCATTCTCTTATTTGGGTCTATCTTTCTAGTTGACAAAGTACTCCTACCTTTGGCTCTTGCCAAAATATCAAACTTTGGTCTATCTATGATTGTTATAGAGGATTTAAATGGTGCATCTCTGCTAGGACCACCTTCATAAATCCTACAAGGCTTCCACTAACTTATGTGGAAACTCGGATGGTGAACTCCCATGTGCTATGGTATCTCTAATATGTAAGTGATATTGTCAATATTCTAAAGTACCTTAAAGGGCCCTTAAAACCATCATAACAAGGCATCGTACATGCCACTTGGTGGCTTGAACTGCTATCTACCCAATTTAAGCAAGACTAAGTCACCTACTTTGAATTTCTCCTCCTTGCTATCAGGATCTACCCAACACTTTATCCTTTCTACTGCATTCATCAATTGAACATTATCCATCTCCAATTTTTCTACCATCCCTTAATGAGGAGCCAACAATTGTTGCCCATTTTCCAACTCAAATGGATTGTATCATGCTGCATACTCTCCTGGATGTTGTAGTTGAACTAGGTTGCATCCAACAACTCTAGCTATTTCAATTAGTCTACATGAATGGAATGCCTTATGTAACCCTCAAAAAATCCATTTATGCTCTATGTTTTCCCATTAGTCTAGTCACTACACAATCAAAGAAGAAGGGGTAGAGGAGCGTTTACTTAGATATCAGAGCCACTCTGTTACCTTTGCTGCAGAAGGTTGTTTGAAGATGCTCTAAACAATCATTTTCATCAAGCGAGCATGAGTTCTAGATGTCAAGTTTTTCCATTTTGGTCAATAACACACACCCCATCATGCTTTCTCTATCTGTTTTATGATCATGGAAAATACACCACCTCAAAATTTGATAGGATTTTGAACGTTTCGGTTTAATTCCCATTATGTAACTATTCTTGGGCGCTGTGTTTTGAGATTCGTCTCAGGAGCAAATTGAACTATAAATATAACCTTGGTAGAGGAGAAAGGGGTGGGACATTCATTCCTGAAGCCTTTGTGCTTGGTTTTATAGCTCTAATATTTTCTTGGAAGTATTTAATGAAGAAATATGTTCTGAGTGTCTGAGATTCATCACATTGTTCAATGTTTACTCTTTGTTTTCCTATATGCTCCATTTCCATGTATGTGTGAATTTATGCTAATATGATTATAGTTGTATGCATGGAATTCATTCTCTGTTTAGCGCTCCTTTCATCAGAAAACATATTTGTTATGTGTTTATGTTAAATGTCTTGGAATTCATCCTCTGTTAGATGCTCCATTTCAGTTATCATCCTTTATTGTTTCTTCTGCTAAAGGTGTTTCAGGAGATTCATCCACAGATAGGTGCGTTATGTTTCATTAGGCTTCTTCTCATTTCCCCTTGCCATATCTTAAAGTTATTTGACTGAATGTTAAGGCTCACATTGCCTTAGATTGTGAAGGATAATCACCTATCATTATTTTTGTAAGCCCCTTGAATTTTTCAGGCTTCGACTCCATTTCCCAATGGTGTTTTATGGTTGTCTGCCTTACACTCTTAAAAATGCAAACAACCTATTCCCATAAAAAATCTAGGCTTCTGATTGCTTGCTGTGAGACACATGTGTATGTGAATGATCTTGTGACACTGAGAGAGCCCTCTCTGGCTATATAGGCTAGAATACAGCCTAAATGTTGGTTTGAAATGGTTACCCCTATGATTTCCTTCCACAACCATAGGAAAATTATCGGGTAATAACATCTTGGCGCTGTTCCTGGGGACTAATTGCTATTATCTCCTTGGGGAAATGACATTGTTCTAGTTCTATGACCTGGTTGAGCAGCTGGTCATAGACACATGTTGGTTGTATATTCTCTGGTGACTCCACTAAAATATTTTGGAAGGTGACTCCACTGGGAGATACTAACAACCATACTGGGGAACGATGGTTCAAATTAAATACTGGTTATGAGCTACAGAGTTTCAAATTTGATTGTTGATGGTGAAAAATGGTCAAACATCGATAAGGTTGTGCATATTTCACCTAGTAACTCCATCTGCAAAGAATCCAGTCTTCATAATGTTCTATGGAAGCTCCATTGTCAAAGGGTTGCAAAGTGTGAGGAGTTGATTCAGTTTCTTCATCATCAAGATGAATTCTATAGCTGTAAGGTATGCTCCTATGAATCGTGCTCACATTCTTGGTTTTCCAAATCGAATGCCTAATATATATTGGAAAGCATATCTTCCAATATTCAAAGATCAAAAGGGTGATGATGTTGCCCTTCATTTGGTTAGATTTCATAAGCATATATATAAGTTGGGAGTTGAATTGCATGAGGATTCTTTAATGAAATTGTTCATGGTTAGTTTAGAAGGAGATGCAAGGTCATGGTGTGAGGGATTGCCATCAGGGAGTTTATATTCCCTTAAATACTTTCATACAATATTTCATGAACATTTCAAATATCAATATCCTTCCTTGCTGCTAGTTCAAGATTGTTCCATGCATGATAAGGGTTTCACTGAATAGTTGAAAAACATGTATGGTGAGGAGGAGTTTATGGATGAAGAGATTTTAGAAATTTTACATGAATACTCATTTCAGAAAAAATGAAATACATACCAACTGCCTTGATATTCAAGAAAAATACCAGCAGTTGATAATGTCTTCTTTGACTGAAAGTAACATAAGCCAAAACTCTGATTCAACCAGCTACATTTCTTTTTCTGAAATAGATGATAATATGCAGCAGTCTTTTCAATCTTTGCATGACCAAGAAGGAAGTTGGGACTATCAATCAAAGTGTTCCTCATATCATTCAACTTCTGAAATTTTGTTACAAGAGGAGGCTGCCCATGTCCAATCAGAAAATACCCTTTTGCAGCAGCAATTTCTTCAAAGTTATAATGCTTATGTGGTTGATTATATAGATAATTCTAATTCGAGAAAATTGTGGTCTGATAGTCCTCCCCCATGTTTATTTTATGAAATTGAAAGTAAATAGAAATCATACCTTAAATTAGAATTGGAAGAAAAACATGAACAAAAAGATGATCAATATAGTGATGTACAGGAGGAGTGTTATAATGTGTTTTATGAATATTGCAATCAACATGCTGAAAGTAACTATTTTCCATTGTGTCTTTCCTCATTTGAATTTCTGAAACAAATATCAAGAGCCTCTAAGCGAACATAGAAACTTAAGGATATGGATAATGTTATGGCATTTTCAGAAATAAATAATGAAAAGGGTGAGCAGTCATGCAATAAATCCCAGCCTTTAACGAAAACAACAGTTTTCCATGAGGGGTTAAATCACAAAGAAGAAGATGAGGGCTCTAAATGGGATGTTTCTTTATTATTTTCAAACTCAAAAATTTTATGTCAAGAAATATTTGGTTTACTTGATTCTATTGAAGAAAAGAATGATATTTCTTGTGAAATACATGAAAATAATCAAGTTTTAAATTATGATATTTTGAATGAAGTAGTTTATGTCTCATTTGCAAAGTGTCATGAGCATTCTTTGCATGTTTTCTTTTTAAGATAAGTTTGACAGGATGCTAGGGAAGTTACCGTTGGAGCAGCCTTGTCATGGAAAACAAATAACAGAAAAATTTGAAGGTTGTCATGATCCAGTACCTGAATATGTGGAGAAGCTTTGTAGTGATAATGACTGGTTATGTCTTTGGAGTAAAGATCAATTCCTTTATCATAACCTTTTGCCATTAAGTTTTTAATTTCTATTTTTTATCAAGCATGAGGAGAAAGCTTTTTTATGGGATCAGTTGCTTGATTGGCTTCATTGGAAGTCATAATTTACTTGATTGGGCATTGGTGCTCAGTAAAGTAGGGTAGGTAGGTGTGAATAATATCGATGTGGCGAGCATTTCTCTTAGCATTTTTTTAGTTTGATTTTAGTATTGGATCAGTTTTTTGTTTTCAGAGCAGGTTGAGGATTTTAGGAAAGCTTGGGACCAGCCCAATGGATTAGGCACCTAGTTTACTATTCTTTGCTACCTCGCAAGGAGGATAGCATCCCTAATTGGAGCCATTTGTTATCACCATGACTAGGCTAAATGGTTGGAAGGGGGTCACACCAGAGTAAATGTAAGGTGGGGTCTAAAATTTCATATCTTATGACCTAGAGGTGTGTTGAAAGGGTTTGAACTTTTTTAGAAGGATTATGCCTAAGTCTAAAATATGAGAATGGTAATAAATCCTTAAGCGTGACCTTGGAAATGATCCTGGTATAAAAAATTTGCTTCAAGGATAAGTCTTGGCGATAATAGATGGTGGATATCTAAGCCGCAAAGGATCGGACACTTAAGAAGAACCCAGGAAGCAAAAAGGGAGAAGCATAAAAGGCGAAAATTCGATCATGAAAAGTGGGAAATCCGCATTCCGCCAAAGCGCGGAAGCAAAACGGTGGAAGTGGAAAAAGAAAAAATTCGGTCATATAAGTTGGTAAACCCGTGATATGCTTTCCGCCATTTTGTGGAAAGGTGTTTGTAGAATTATGGTGACGGGCATATAAAATGGAGGGAGTAGATTTGATTTAAAATAGATCTACAACTGAGATCTATTTCGAAAATCATAGCATGAGCATTGCAAAATATGAGAGGATAATCAACGAAGTATGGAGGAGGTTACAGAGCAGGGAGTGGTTGTCCAACTGGTCACTACACAATCAAAGAAGAAAGGGTCGAGGAGCCTTTACTTAGATATCAGAGCCACTCTGTTACCTCTGTTGTAGAAGGCCATTCGAATATGCTCTTAACAATCATTTTCATCAAGCGAGCCTAAGTCCCAGATGTCAAGTTTTTCCATTTTGGTCAGTCACATGCACCCCAGCGTGCTTTCTCCATTTGTTTTATGATCATAGAGAATCTGCCACCTCATAATTTTTTAGGATTTTGTACGTTTGGGTTTAATTCCCATGATGTAACTAATATTGGGCGCTCTGTTTCGAGATTCATCTCGTGATCCAATTGAACTATAAATATAACCTTGGTAGAGGAGAAAGGGGTGGGACATTCATTCCTAAAGACTTTGTGCTTGGTTTTGTAGCTCTGATATTTTCTTGGAAGTATTTAATGAAGAAGTATGTTCTGAGAGTCTAAGATTAATCACAGTGTTCAATATTCATTCTTTGTTTTCTTGTATGCTCCATTTCCATGTATGTGTGAAGTTCTGCTAATATGTTTCTAGTTGTGTGCAAGGAATTTGTTCTCTGTTTAGCGCTCCTTTCATCAGAAAACGTATTTTTTATGTGTTTATGGTAAATGGCTTGGAATTCATCCTCTGTTAGATGCTCCATTTCAGTTATCAACCTTTATTATTTCTTCTGCTAAAGGTGTTTCAGGAGATTCATCCATATTTATGTGCCTCATGTTTCATTAAGATTCTTCTCATTCCCCCCTTCCATATCTTAAAGTTATTTGACTGAATGTTATTGCTCACGTTGCTTCAGATTGCGAAGGATAATAACCTATAATTATTGTTGTAAGCCCCTTGAATTTTTCAGGCTTCGACTCCATTTCCCAATGGTGTTTTCTGTTTGTCTCTCTTACACTCTTAAAAACACAAACAACTTGTTCCCTTCAGAGAATTATCCTTCTAAATGCTTGCTGCGAGACATATGCGCATCTGAATGATCTTGTGACACTGAGAGAGCCCTCTTTGGATGTATAGGCTATAATGCAACCTAAAGATTGGTTTTAAATGGTTACCCCTATGATTTCCTACCACAACCATAGGAAAATTACCAAGTGATAACACTTCAGAAGAGTTTCTTGTGTGTAGAGAGGTATACCAAGCGCTAATGCTCTTTTGCTGAAGTCTTGTGTGTATTCTAACACACTTTTTCCCTTACCTTACCTTAAATTCTGTCAGTCCATCATAGCTTGTTTCATGTACCCAAATGGATAAAAATGCTTTTTAATGTTGATTTCAAATCATACCAAGAGGAGATGATTTTACCTTTTGTGGAAAGATCCTCTTGAGATCTTCTCTCCCACCAGATGATAGAAGTCCCTCCAAGTCGGAGAGAAGACAATTGAATTTTAATGTTATATTCAGCAAAATTTTGAATCCTACAGTAAACTTCAACTTTACAGATCCAATCATCTAATTTACCAGCATTAAGTTCTCCGTTGTATATAGGTAATCCAAACTTAATATCTAGAATTAATTGAGGCACATTAAATTCAAGTTTTATTCATTGTTTCTTCAAACAGAGAATGTAAAGAACCATCATGATAAGACAAAGAATATGGTTGAGTTTTAGGAGGCTCATCACCACCTTCTTACTTTTTACCTTCAGTATGAGATGTACCTCCTTGTTCACCTTTCTTCCGGTCTAGATATATCTCCTCTATGACTATTTTCATTCTCATGAACGCTTTAAGAAATTCCCCTTCATATGGGATTAAAGAAGTTTCTTCTTCTCCTTTTGCTGAGGCCATTTTCCTCTTATTGAACCAATTTCTGGATCAAATTCTTCAATTTCTCCTTCACCACGATGTATCTTGGATATTGTTAACATTCACAAACTCACAATGCAATGGTTAAGCTATCCTGATACCAAAATTGATCTGAAATTTTAGGATCTTTTTAACCATAGAAAATTACATGTGAAATTTGTATGTTAAAAACTCATAAAAATACATAAAAACTGGAAATTTTAAATGCTTAAAAACACACACATGAGAAAATAAAAAATATGCAAGCCATAAAAATGATTGACAACATATGATAACAGAGTTCACCCCACATGGGCTACGTCTATCGATCACTTCCAATGGGCGGGTCAATCTTATTCAGTCTTCAAAACTTACATATATGGGTTTCTAGAACCACTTCTATTTTCTATCTTTCTACAATAAAAACAGACAACACCATTGTGATCCTCTCGAAATTTAGTGAAAAATGAGTATAAAATCGACCAGTTTTTCCTAAGGACTCCTGTGGCACATAAATCAAGAAATACCCTTCCTGCAAATGTACAGACTCTACATATTTCCCACCTCGGTATTTGTGCCCATTAATGTCCTGTAACTTCCTTGGTATTCATGCCCATACTTCATCTCAATATCTATTCCTGCTTTCGTCGTCTCTGAACCTATGTAAACTATGCTTTTGTACCTCAATCGTGCTACCAAATTCATGGTTTTACACAGGTTTTATAATGGTTTTTGGGCACCGAAAGTAAGGACACAATCCCCCTTTTTTTAAGCCCAAATCTCACCTTAAATTTTTAAACTAAAACGACCAAATTCCACCCAAAAAATAGGCTTTAGCTCACTGGTAAAGCTTTACGCCTTTGGGGAAGGGGTACTAGCGACAAACTCGTGGGCCTCCCCCTTTGGGCATTTCCATTGTAACGTTGCATTTGTTGGCGGTGTAGTTATGTGGTGGTGTTGTATTGTTTGGCACCCAGATTGACTTCATCGATTTAATTCACGACCTGGATTATGAATTGGCTCTACATTCTTGACTCCGTCATTCTACAATTTTTGGTTGGTTAGATCCATAAGGCCTCGATGTTGGCCATATGGGTCGAGGGATTATCCCTCGACCCTCACCTTTTTTAAACGATATTTATTTTCAACCTTAAATACAAGTTGTGCACTATGCATAATAAGTAACACCGGAAGGAAGGATGACCAGAAGAGATCCATGAGGTCGTGGGTGGATAAGAGGTCATGGCTTCAATTCCCATGGTCTCCACAAAATTTTAATAAATAATGAAACCCTCATCCAGATACCACGTGTTACACTGCTATTAGTCCACCTGTAATCCTGCCAAGTCACCACATCTCCACATGGAACCCTGTGGTGCTTTGACATGGCATCCTTGTTCTTACTGTATCTACCATGTGGCACCTTGTGGGTGTACCATGTGGACCCCCTTTTTGTCTTTTTTCATCACATTTTAACATTTTTGTTGAATTTTCAAACCCTAACATCTTTTACATCCGGAGGTCGTTTCGCGTGAAATGAACGTTGTCGAAAATATCTTGATGAGATATTTACATCTGTAAAATTTAATTCACAGTTTCAATACTTTGATTCCGATCAAACTTTCAAATCCTCTTGGATTAGGCCTCATTCAACTTCTCACTAAAAAATACAATGGGTCTGCTTTCTTGACTCAAAACTACTCCAATTGTTGCTCCACTCGCATCACAGTCAACCTAAAAAACTTTGTTAAAGTCTAGTAATTCCAACACTAGTTGTATTGTTACTCTCCTCTTTAATTCCTCAAATGACTTTATTGCTACAACCGTCCACTAAAACATGCCCTTCTTCATACATTCTATAAGAGGTGCACATATTTGACCGATGTTTCGAATGAAATTTTTATAGAATATTTACAATACATTGAATCTTCTCACAATGAATGTTCATATAAGTGTTTCCCATTAAAGAATAACCTTCACTTCCTTGGAATCCAATTTTAGTCCTTCTTTCGAAATTACAAAACCTAAGTACACCAATTCTTGCTGCATAGATGTACATTTATGGAGGTTCATGAGTAACTTATCCTCCTTCAAACACTACAACACTACTCTCACATGCTCAAAATGCTCTCCTTTACTTCTGCTAAAGATTAGTATATCATCCAAATACACAACCACAAACTTGCCTAAGGATAGATTCAATACTTCATTAATCAATCTCATGAACATGCTAGGTGCATTTGTTAATCCAAATGGCATTACTAACCATTCAATTAGTCCATCATTTTTCTTAAATGTAGCCTTGCATTCATCACCTTATCTAATCCTAATTTGATGATAGCCACTTTTCAAATCAATTTTAGTAAAGTATTCCGTACCACTCAAGGAATCCATAAGGTCATCCATTCTTAGCAATGGAAATTGGTATTTGATGGTGATCTTATTTATGGCACACAAATTGCTACACATTTTCCACTCTCCTATTTTCTTAGGCGACAATAATGCTAGTACTGCGCAAGGACTTAAGCTCTTGTGAATCAACCCTTGGTCAAGCAATTCATGCACTTGTAGATTCACTTCTTCACTTGTAACTCCCTTACAGCAATTTCCTTGAACTCTTCCAACAGGTGTTGGATATTTGTTGTTACAAAACCTTCTGTTTTATCCTTCTTGACTTCTCATTGTAATAAATCCAAAAAATATCCACTCTATTTCTTCTCCTCCAGGAACTCTTTGGTTGAACACAACATGATACAATTGTTATAGCTATACGCATCCCTATTGCAACTATAGTTGTTAGTACCATCATCCTCATGCAGTGGGACCAACTTATAACACTGCCCATTTTGCACGAATTCATAAACATTTTCCCTACCATCATGGAACACATTTTGGTCAAACATCCAAGGCCTTCCAAGCATAATGTGGCATGCATCCATATTTACTACATAGCATAGCACTTTCTCTTTGAAATTCCCAATCTGAAAATTTAATAGAGACTGCTTAGTCACTGTCACCTGCTATCCTTTCTCCAACCATTAAACTCTATAAGGGTTAGGATATGGTTCACATTTCAAGTTTAATTTCCTCTTGACTTCGATGGAAACCAAGTTTTTAGTGTTGCCTCCATCTAAGGGAATTTTTTAAGGATTCTAATGGTATACTTAAGTGTAGTATTCTAGGAATTTATTTTGGATCAGAAAAACATATATATATATATATATATATATATAGGCAAATATTAAATATGAAACATACAATTTACTAGTGAAAATTGTAAATTTTGGCGAATATTATGATAAAAAACATATTTGATGTAAATATAGGCGATATTAGAGACTAAAAATGACCAAATAGAAAATTTATTTTTTGAAAAAAGCCCCAAAAATAGGCAATTGGAAAAAAATTTCCCTAAAAATTATGCTTCCTCCATCAATGACTAAGTTACAACATTTTCCTTGAACTTTACATTTTGTCTTAAACACTCATTTCCTCTATTCAAGTTCCTCTATTAACTTCTCCTTTGGTCTTAACAAGACTCTTTGAAACACCAGATTATCACCTTATTCTTGTTGACGCACAGTAACATTGTCTCCAACCACCGATGCTTCATCAACCACTATCATCTGTATTCTAGTATCAATCTTTTACTGTAACCTTTTTTATTTGGGAATTCTAATGCTTTGTGACCTTAAACTCCACATCTATAACAAGTAATTATATACTTTCCCCATCCTCTTCCAAAACCTCTACCTCTTCCAGCTCCATTTCCTCTGGTACTTGGGTTGCTTGCAGCTTCATCCTTTTTCTCATTTTCTTCAACTGTACTTTCTCTTCCTCTACCCCGTGGAGATTTTCCTATAAAATTTTGTTGATTCCTTATTTGAACCTTCTCTTCTACCTTTAGGGAAGCCTTGTAAGCCTCATCCATAGTACGAAAATAGTGCATACTCATCTCATCCTTAATTGCATACTTCAATCCATTCACGTATATACCCACGTCGTGATACTCTGGCTCCTTAATTCCTTATATGAATGATAACCTGAAGAAATATTAAGTAACATGCACATAAACATCTTTTCACCTCAAATTCTGAACTTGTCTACACACGTTTGACTGATAATCCAAAGGAAAAAATTTCTCCTTAATATTACTTACCATCTTCTTCCAAGTCTTGATATTTTCTAGGCTACGATCAAATCTATCTTTCTGTAACATGTTCAAGCAAAGGGATGCATGTCCTTTCAACTTTGTGATTGCAAAATGAAGTCTATCTAGGTCACAGACATCCACATATTCAAAGTATCGCTTTCTCTTTCCTATCCAGACAATAAGACTTTCAGCTTCGGACTTACATCATAGCATGTAACTTCCACTTTCGAACTACCTCTGTTACTTAAATAATGTATCAAACGCACTGCTCAGTACATATCCTCATTATGTGATTCATAGTCAATCTTAGCTTCATATTATGAATCGGCTTCGACATCCCCATTTCTTCTGTGTTCTAACTCATTTATTATTTTATGTAATTATTCAAGTTATTCAATTCCTGCACCTCCATGCACTACTCCTTTCCTTCTTGGTGGCATTCCCACAAGTCTCTTGGTATTTCAAACTATAAATACCATCCACAACCTCTATCCAAACTCTATACACCACTTTCATTCAACACTTACGATGATGATACACCACCAAAAACAATGTGTTCTCCAACATACTTTTAGGTGTTGATTGTACAACATTAGGAGTCATTCTCCAAGACTTGTGTAGTATCAAGTAGGACTTGTGAGTCATATCAAGTCCTATGTATCCTCATATGGTTGATGTGGTGGTTTTGTATTGTAAATCCAGTGAGTAATATCAATACTGCAAACTTGTGTTATATCAAGTATAGACTTGTGTTGTATCAAGTCAATGATTCTCATAAACAGTACCCTATGAGAATGGATCTCCAATTGTGGAGACGATCTTGTGTTGTATCGATATTTTTTACCTACATTCATTGAGGTGGTTATACTAAGCGATTTATTGCTAGTCATGGTCACTGAGGGCTATAAGTCTCTGTTAGGGCTTAGCTACCCCTAGAGTGAATTACTTTAGCATATGACTACATGAACCATGGTAATATATATGATCATCAGTATGTATGGAATCATCCTTCTAAGTATGATATGATAACATGGATAAATAATACACATATAGACCATGCATTAATTATTTAATGATAATGTGATAAAGCATAGAGAAAGAGAAAGAGAATTGCCCATGCAAATGTTTGAGTGAACTCAAGTTATAAAGCCTCAATAAAATATGAATGCCTCAATCAATGCCCCAATTAAAACATCAATCCAACTATTAATGAATGTAATAATTTTAGTAAATAAGAGTTTAATGTTCATCAATCAACATCCATCAGTTCACTAAAGAGATCAATGCTAAAATTAATAATAGAAATTGTGCATGAATGGCACTAAGAGTGAAGCATTGATGACACTTAAGTTAACATGTTAACTAAGTGATCAACAATCAGTTAAAGATTTATTTCAAGCCAATTAACATTCAGTTCAAGTAAGTTAGCATTTAGTTCAAGTAAGTTAACATTCAGTTCAATTCAGTTAACATTCAGGTCAAGTAAGTTACCATTTAGTTCAAGTCAGTTAACATTCAGGTCAAGTAAGTTAGCATTTAGTTCAAGTCAGTTAACATTCAGTTCAAGTTAGTTCACTTTCAATTCAAGATAGTGAAAATTCAATTAAATCTAACTGAGGAAAGAAAGGACACTAATGTTTGAATGGAGGGATTTCTAGTTATCTCCTCATCGTGATTGCACTATGTGGTGCTCTTAGTGTGTTTACTAGGCCTCTTATGCGTTACCTTCTGCATGTAGGATTTTTAGCTTGTTATTAATATGCTAGGCATATGGCAAGTTCAATACAATGGCATACAATTGTTTTTTAAGGGTTACATTGGATCTCTTTTCTCTACTGCTAAGGTGATATCTCTTATTGGGAAATCGGCTTATGTGTTGTAAACCATTCTCTGCAAATCTATCTATCATACTCAAAGAATTGTTGGGTTTTTATTCCTCCATGTTTGGAGGGTTTTCCTATGGTATATATTGTATCTTATGGTTGATTGATTTATATGGATGATTTATGGAGCTTATTTATGTGTCTAATCTATTTATGATATTCATATGTGGCTGATATAAATATGCATATTTGGCTGATTTATGAAATTCATATCTGCTGAAATTGTTTGATAAAAGTTTTAAAGTTCAAGCATATCTAATTTTGCTCAAACATCAACATGGTATCAAAGCGTAAGACGTGAAATATGTTATTTTTGTGCAGAAATCTAAGGCTACATAGATCTTGAATATTTGAGAAAAATATTGCATCCATGACATCGATCTCCATTCGACCGGAAGACCACCTCGAAAGTACTTCCAACTTCATCACATGGAAGGAAAGAGTATTGAACATTCTTGAAGAGGATGACCTTGATTTTTATGTATCCACAATGGTAGAGGATCCTACCAGCAAATAAGGGAATTTCAACTTCAAGAAGAATAAAGCAAAGGCCAAGCATATAATCTTTGATTTGGTTAAGGACAATATCATGTCTGTGATCATTCCGTTGAAGACCGTAAGGGAATGTTTTGATACACTCACTAATCTTTTCAAGAAGAAGGCCTCAAGTAAAGAAGAGGGGGGAATCCAAAGCAAGGTTTTGTGCACTAAAGAGGAGAATATTTTCCTCATGGAAATAATGAATAAAGGGAGCAATCCTTTCATTACAAAGAATCTCTTCCATTAAAGTGCATAAAGAAGGACTCTGGTATCTCCGCAAGGGTGCAAAGATCAAGAGGGATCCCACACAAATCAATAAAATATAATTAATTTATATTTTAATTGTTATATGCTGTCATATCTAAAGGTTTTTGACAATGTTTCATGACTATCATACATATATCTATATTCCCAGACTTTGGAATTGTGTTGAGCATATACATTATTGTTTGTCTTTTAATAGCATATTGTCGATCTCATGATTCCATATTATTGATATAATATAAGACTGATATAAGTATTATGTAGGAATTATATATACTTATATAGGACTGATATAAAGCTAAAAAAAATCCTTCATAAGAGATGAGATAGAGGGATGCATGCTTCCTTCATGAGCTGTGAACATAGGACTGCATGATTGGTCATAATATATCAGATATAGGACTTCATGCTTGCTTCATGAGATATCAATATGGGGATTCATGAGATATGAACTGATATATGGTTTCAAAAAATCACATAATATATGAATGGGGCTATGTCGAAACATTGATTTAATCTATGTACATAATTGTGTGAACCATTTCTAGTACGTTGAAAATTGTCAAGTGATTAGATTTCTCAATTATGGAAAGTTATTAATCATGAGAATAATTTTCCTTGTAGGAAAAATTAATATGCCTTAACCTACAATAAATAAATACATTAATTTGGAGTCATTTCGATGGAAGATCCTCAAAGAGAACATTTCAGGGAGGTTCCTATGCCTCTTGGGAAGAAGACATAATAAATTCATTAATACTATTATGAGAGATGTAAAGACTCCTAAAGATATTCCATCTTGTTTACATTCATGTGTCAAAGAAGAGATTCAAACATATATGAGCATGATTCTCCATGATGGAGGACCCAAATTATGATTATCCCATCCTAATAGTGAGAGGGAGAAGCTAGATTCACTAACTCCTAAAGAACTAGTGTAATTAGTTCATGTACCTCTTGCAAAAAAGAGACTTGCATGATGCTCATAATTCATAAGGAAGCTCATAATATTATTCAAGAATCTTGCTATGATTCTTGAGATTAGAGGTGTGGTAGTGACCATATAATATTTTCCTTAGTTAAGGAAAATGTGCAGCAAAGATCTTGAAGAATTACAGGATGCATAAGAGGAAATTTCAATTTAAAATAGGAATTCCAAAGATAATACAAATTCCATGTCATCATGTATTAGCCAATCAAAATGATTTAAAATTCAAAAAGGGAGCACCTCTTAAACAATTTTTTAATATAAATTTCAGGATAGGTATCATAAAAAAACTACTTTTTTGTTCGTATTTTCCACATATCTCCCTGTGTTTTTACTCAAATTTCAATTAGGAGGGCTCGTTGGACGTGGAATTAAATTCTGAATACAATGAGTGCCCACTCATATACTTTTGACGGGATCCGCTACCCCAAAAACAAGAAATACTTGAAAAAACATGATGATGACATCATCGTCACATTTTTTCACGTATTTATTGTTTTTGGGGTAGTGGGCCCATAAAAAGTATGTTGAGTGGGTACTCATTGGATTTGGAATTTAATTCCACATCCAACGAGCCATCCTGATAGAAATTTGAGTAAAAACACAAGGAGATATGTCGAAAATAAGAACAAAAAAATAGTTTTTTTCTTTTCTTCCTCCAAAATGAATAAATATTATTTTATTATTTTAACTATTAGTTTATTAATTTTCCTTAGGAGGCCCATTTTGAGTTGAAATTTCCTCTAATGATGGACTTAACATCCATGACCATCTATATGAAGATAAATATGAATTTTAAATCATATTTGGAAGATCTCAAAAGTCATTTGATATGTATTTGGATTAGTCACAAATCCTAGGATCGATTATATGCTTTGCAGTTTATACATAGACATGTAAAAACAAAGCTTGTGTTGTGGTACCTATTTGGTACAAGTGTATGTGGATTCAATTATGTCTCAAACAGTGAAATAAAAATTCAAAGATATATGAATTCTCATTAGTACAGTGATCAAGGAACATCACATATGTTACTCCAGATAAAGCATGTTGTAAAGAAGTAAAGGTTTGTGAGGTTTCTATTCAGCTATATTCAAGACATGGTCCATATCCACAAAAGAGCATCATTTCCAAAATTCTTACTAAGCCTCTGTCCAAGATAAGCTTGGCATAGTATAGAAAAAAGTTCTCCAGTTGAAAAGGGAGTATTGGTGTGTCTTCATGGGAGGCAACAAATAAAGTCACCACCATTTAGTCATGGTACACGACTCAAGAATCTAGGGGATGTGATATCTTGTGGAGAAAATCCACTTGAGCAAAGACATGATTAAATTCTCAGAAACTATTGGATACTAGAGATGAGTTATAGTATGAATTGTCAGAGAACAGTTAAAAACCTCTTGGAAAGGTTAGATAGCCATATAGTTAGCTATGCAGGGTACTGTGATATGAAATCACTATGAAAGATATGGGGTCTTGAAGAACATGACAGAGAATGGAAATCTCACTAAGAAATTCTTCAGATGGTAGAAGATTCTTGAAGTTGACAAAATGTTGAAAATTGAAATAAAATATAATATTTGCTTTCTGCATGATAATTACACATTTAATGTGTTGTTGTTGATGGATATTAAATCCATAGTTTCCAGTTTAGAGAAACTATATTCTGGATTGGATCTAGATGATGCTACTTTGAATAAGTAGTTGGTTGGTATTTTAAAGTACGTAGCATACCTATTGTATTTTTATGCTTGTGGATAAGAATATGTTTGAGTACCTTTGAGGCACATTAGAATATGTTATTTATTGTATTTTGATAGATGTAGACCTATTATATATTTTGGGATTAGTTATGTATTGTGGTTAGTACTACATAAGCTAAATGTATTTTGCAAATAGTACTACTTGCAGAGGAGTAGTGTATCTTGGGATGCTACCTACTAGGGTGAAAGACTTGGAACCTACAGTTATTAGGTGTTAATAGTCAATGATTCTCAAAACCCTATGTGTTATGATAGAACACATTGAGATGAAGTTTTAATTCATCGAATTCATGGTCATGTAAAAATAAAATTTCAGTACATAGATAATGATGAGAAGATTGCAAATATTTTAAAAAGATCCTGTTAGTGACAAAGTTGAGATACTTCTAAGATAATCTTGGTATGGCAGGAAATACCTAGTAAAGCAGAGAATGTTTGCCTCACTGAAAGGGAGTGTTGATTGTACAACATCATGAGTCATTCTTCAAAACTTGTGTGGTATCAAGTTAGACTTGTGAGTCATATCAAGTCCTATGTATCCTCATATGATTGAGGTGGTGATGGTGTATTGTAAAGATTGTGAGTAATATAATGTTGAGTCTTGTGAGTAATATCAAGACTGTGGACTTGTGTTTTATCAAGTCAACGATTCTCATAGACAGTACCCTAGAATGGATCTCCAATTGTGGAGATGATCTTGTGTTGTATCAGGACTTTGGACCTCCATTCGTTGAGGTGGTTATACTATGTGATATATTTCTACTCATGGTCACTAAGTTCTATAAGTATCATTTAGGGATTGGCTACCGCTAGAATGACTTACTTTAGCATATGACTATATGGCCTGGGGTAATATATATGATCATTGGTATGCATGGAATAATTATTCTGAGTATGATATGAGAAGATGGATTAATAATACACATATGTACCATGCATTAATTATTTAATGATAATGAGATAAAGCATAGAGAAAGAGAATTTGAATTTCCATGCAAATGTTTGAGAGAACTCAAGTTATAAAGCTTTAGTAAAATATGAATGCCTCAACCGTATGCCTAAGTCAAAAAATTAGTTGAACTATTAATGAATGTAATGCGTTAAGTAAATAAGAGCTTAATGTTCATCAATCAACATGCATTAGTTAACTAAAGAGATCCATGCAAAATTTAATAGTAGAATTTGTGCATGGATGGAACTAAGAGTGAAGCACCGATGACACTTAAGTTATCTTGTTAACTAAGTGATCATCAGTCAGTTAAATATTGAGTTCAAGTCAGTTAACATTCAGTTCAAGTAAGTTAACATTCAATCCATGTAAGTTAACATTTAGTTGATGTTAGTTAACATTCAATTCAAGTCAGTTCACTTTCAGTTTAAGGAATTGAACATTAAATTAAATCTAATTGAGGAAATGAAGGGAGATAATGTTTGCATGGAGGTATTTCTAGTTAGATACTCCTTGTGAATTCATTGTGTGGTTCTCTCCATGTGTTTACTAATCCTCCTATGTGCTACCTTCTGCATGCTAGGATTTTTGTCTTGTTATTACCATGCTAGGCATATGGCAAGTTCAATACATTTGCTTACAATTTTTTTTGTAGGGTTACATTGGATCTCTCTTCTCTGCTGCCGAGGTGATACCTCTTATCGAGAAATCTACTTATGTGTTGTAAACCATTATTTGCAAATCTATCTATCATACTCAAATAATTTTTGGGTTTTTCATCCTCCGTGTTTGGAGGGTTTTCTTAGAGTATATCTTGTCTCCTATGGTTGATTGATTTATATGGATAATTTATGGAGCTGATTTATGTGGCTTATATAAAGATTCATATATGGATTACTTATGAAATTAATAAATGTTGAAATTTCTTGATAAAAGTTTTAAAGTTCAAGCATATATGATTTTTCTCAAACATCAATATCAGGAACATTGACTTAATCAATCTAAGAGTGTTCATGCTATGATACCATCTGACTTAGAGGTTGGCCCAGCTACAACAAACAACTAGTTATAGAACCTTGTTCTTGTCTCAAAATTCTCAATGGAAATCCATCATACTATCATCAAACAAAAGAAGAAATTATAACAGAGAGATTTAACTATTGCATACCAATTAAATTCACACAGGATTTTATTGATTCAGATTAAAGTCATAGGGTTACATTACAACAAATACTAGCATGAGTGACAACATTCAACACATGGTTACTTGTTCTACTATGACAACTCTAAAATCGTGAGGCAGATAGAGTCTTTGAGTTATGCATTGACACTCTAATTTAGCCTTTCCTTCACGTTGTTCATTGACTGGATTTTCTTCTCCAATGCGTCCTTCATGACCTCTCCTTATGTGTTGAACCAACCTTGTTTCCATCACATCCATATCTCTTTTAAATTCTACAATCTTCTCTTGAATCAATTTCACTTCCTCTACCAAGATTGAACAGTTGACAAAATCGTTCACCTTTTCTCAACTGTTGTTCACCCCCTTTCTTACTATTTGGTACAATGATTCATCTTCTAGGAAATTTGGTTGCAAAAATTTACATTCATAGTAACAACGTGGAACGTGAAATGATTTTGGGGCAATATTGAGGTACAAAGGAGTTACAACACTTTTCGGTACCATATGTATAGGATTTTCATCATGTGTTTCAACAAGCTATCATGGAACTCTGAGTAACAACATGGGTGCAATAAACACAAGAATAATTAAGTTACAAAAAAAGGACCAATAACAAGAAAACACAATCCTTATTCTATTCATTATCTACTGTGCATAATGGAAATGTTTTTTTGGGTGATGTAGATTGCCAATACCGAAGGATGCTCCTGCATCTATTCTTGCCATTATTTTTTTTAGGCTTCCTATAGGCTAACAATGCTATCTAGTTACATGAAGTGGCATTATTCGAGTAAAGGAACAATTAAGATAATTTGTTCCATATGAGGGAGTACACTAGGAATTTGTCAAATGAACTAGTCATTTCTTAATAAAAAAGTATATGCATTAACATGTTCCTACCCAACACCGGGATGATTGGACCTAGCGAGGAAAGGGATCACAAATTTGACTCTAAAGGAATACTAATATAGTGTGCTTCTAGGAAGTGTCCAAATGTGGACGATTTATGAATTAGTTATACGATTGGGAAAAATGTACCTTGTAAAAGTTGATGAGGTAGTGGAAGTTCTTCCAAATAGAAATCCTGTAAGAAATTGCTATCAAATTTGGAATGAATTTATAATATAGAATCCTTATAGTTGCTTAAAAAAAGAGGAAAACTATATTGCATGTAATCTACCATGGAAGTAGTGTAAACTTCTAATAGAGTAAAATCCACATGATCGACAACAATTTCTAAACTATATAACTTAAACAACTATAAAATTTGCAACATATTGAAACTATGCTCGAGAAACAGAGAGACACAAACAACAATCACTTATTTACCTATCAATTGCTATATTATGGTGAATGAACCACATTATCCTACAATCCTAATGGCATTGTGATGGACAATCATACAAAATCATGTGATGAACTCTAATAGTGTTAGAAAATGACTCTTATCGAAAGCATGTGTCTAAATGAAGGGTCAGTGAAATGAAAAAACACAACACATTGATAAGAAAATGGATAGAACACCACATAGATAATTATTAGGATAGAAATGAAGAAATCAATGAAACTGATATTGACCCGTACGAGATGATGAACTTAAATTCCATGCCTAGAACATACAATAGTTTGAATTTTTGCTAACCTAAGTTGGTTTCGAGTTCATAGGAATAACGAAACTAGTTGCATAACTAAACATATAAGGGACCAATACCATATTTTTTGTTTACTTTCTATGTTCAATGGCAAGCACAAAACTGTGCATATGCTCATGCGGGGGAACCTAATTTGATCGGAGTTGTGAATAGGTTTAAATTGATATACTATAGTGAATGCATCACATTATACTACAATACTAATGGTACTATGATGGAAAATCATAAAAAAATCATGGAGTGAACTCTAACGGTGTTAGAAAATGACTCTTATCAAAAGCATGAACTTCCAAGTGAAGGGTCGGTGAACCAAACAAACAAAACACAATGATAAGAAAATGGATAGAATACCACATACATAATTATTAGGATAGACATGAAGAAATAAATGAAACTGATATCGACCTATACAAGAGTGGTAGACTCGATAGATGCCGAACTCAAACCCCATTCTAGAACATGTAGCAGTTTGAATTTTGGCTAACTTGAATTGGTTTTGGGTGTAAATGACTATGAATTCTAGTTGTAGTATTAAACATTCTAGTTGCGGTATTAAGCATACAAGGGGCCAATACTATGTTTTATTTATTTATTTACTTGCTTTGTTCAATCACTGACACAGAACTATGCATATGTTTTGTGGGGGGGGGCTAATTTAAATAGAGACAGACATAGGGTCAAGGGACCAATGCTATTTTTTTTTTATTTACTTGCTTTGTTCAATTGATGGCATAAAAATGTGCATATGTTCAGGGGGGGCCTAATTTGAATGGATTTGGGTATCAGATCACATCATTTACTACTTTCCTTTCACTGGAACACATATGGTAGAAAAAGATGAGAGAAAAATTGACAATAAGCAGAACATGGTATAAATATTATTTTTACAACATGGAGGAATTTCATTATGAAATGAATTTTCATCATATATGGAGGATGTTTATCACCGCACATATACCATGGAGGAATTCCTTTTTATAAGATATATGAATGTATCTATTGTCAAGATGGGATAAACGTCTCATACTTTAATTTTAAAAGATATATGAAAGTATCTTTTCTCAAGATTGGATAAGCATCTCATACTTTCATAAAAAAGGATTAAGGAAACCATTTAAAGAATCAACTATCAAATATTTAATACATCTATATTCAAGAATTATCAGTACTTTAAAGAAAGGAAAACACAGTTATTTTCTCATAGATAAGGGTCAAATGACATAATCTTATTCTTTCAAGATAATACATCATATGTGGATAATTAAACATATTAAAGTCCCAACATACTTTTGAAGAATAATAACATTTCTACAACTAGAAAACATACTTAATGGCACTGAAGACTTGACTTCGACTTTCCACCCATCATTCCATTTTCCAAAAGGCTACCTCGAACTGAAATGAAATCTAGTAAAACTTGAGTTTTTAAGTATTTCTAAACTTACCCTTATTACATACCATGAAAATGATTATATGAATCTAAGGTTTCACCCTCCATAGACTCTATCCATGAGAAGAATTAACTCATCCCCAATTTTCAATTATATTGAATGAACAACTATAAGGGTTCAGGCGTAGGGTTAATCCCTCTTGACATTCCCAACATATTAAATACTCTAATGACCCAAGAAGCTGCGCTCAACATCCAACAATCTTTCAAGAAAAGGACTGATCTCTATTTACTTAAATCAGATATTTTAATATTAAATGATATTACCCTTTAAAAGAGGTCTTACGCCAGACTCTTTAAATACATGCGTAGGAAGGAAATTTGGACTTGCAGCTGTAATAACTCTCATGCAATGGAAGAGACAGAAGTGAACCCAAGAACACGTTATAATCAAACGTTAATTCTGGTGGCTTGTTTGATTTAGGAGATGCCAAGATTCAAAAGGACATGAAAAAATACCACTACATAGTTTTTTTAGGTTAGGGAAATCGGTAACTAAATATTACTACATAGTTTATATATATATATTAACTATGAAATACCACTACATAGTTAATATATATATATATTAACTATGAAATACCACTACATAGTTAATATGTTATGATATATATATAGTTGGGCAAGCGATCATCGAGATTCCCAACCAAAGAATCAAATTACACACAGTCAAAGCGTTTTGGTTTTGGCATGGGATGTCTCTCCCATATGGAGACGTCGATTCAAGAATCAAAATTAACAAACGGTCAATACGTTTTGATTTATGGAATGACTCTCCCATATGCATATGCATATGCATATGCCCAACCAAGAATTAAAATTTACAAACAGTCAATGGGTTTTGGTATACGTGATGCTCTCCCAGATGGAGATGTCCAGCCAAGAATTAAAATTAAGACAGAGTCGATGCATTTTGGTTTATGGAATGGCTCTCCCATATGGATAGAATTAAAATTAAGACACAGTCAATGCATTTTGGTTTATGGGATGCCTCTCCCATATGGATATGCGCATCTAAGAATTAAAATTTAACATAAAGTTAATAGTTTTATTTCTAGACAGATCTCTTATAAAGATGCACAACATATTGTGTTATAAACAATTGCTTCTGCTTTCATCACTTAAACAACCTCTCGATCTCACTATCAATTGCAATCATCATCATCATGTCATTTTCATTTTAATCTACATTTTCATTTTCATTAGATTAGTGACAATCATCATCATCTTTTATCTTCATGATTATCAATGTATCATCATCGTCATCATCCATTTGTTGTTGCTGTTGTGGGAATGGTTGTGTCAACACAATGGTTTGTTATTTTTTCCAATTAAACCAGTCACAACCTTGCTTACAATTGGAAGAGATTTGTAGTGAACATGAGTAGGCCTAGGTATAACTTATATCAAATGTAATCATTACTCATAGTATGTACATAATATATAGGTTGTATTAACGGTATAGAAGGTATCCCTACCTACTCCCCACTACCCTCCCACTCAACCCTTCCCCTCCCCTCCACTCCGCGTAACATATAATATATTTAGATTTCATTTTATTATCGTAAAGATCAAAGCTAACTCATTTTATTATTTTTTCAATAGCTGATTTAAAAAATTCATATCCCATCTCCTACTTTTTGTGTCTAGGAGATGGTGCACATTACATTATTCTTATTAGGTGTTAACAAACATTCATTCTATCATTTTGAAAACCAAAGAATTTCTACTTGTTACTTATTTAAATTCCTTCCATTCAAATTTATATTCTAAAATAGATTCCATGCTATTGTATATATACACAACTTATTCAACACTACATAATAATTCTCATTAATGTAAATATTATTATGCAATTTCCATATCCTTTTATTCAACATTGAGACAATAACTTTTAGTTTTGAAACTTATGGGAGTGTTACATAATATTCAAACTAACTAAATGTTAAACTATATATTAACACTTACCCAACTTAACTTATCTATCAAACTAACTAATAAATGGTATTTAATCCTTAACCAATTAACCCGTCTTATCAATTCCTTTCTAGTACTTTCTACTCATGGGGGGTTCACAAGAAAGACAATATCATATCACCTCCATTGATATTGAGGGTTTGAATACTCTTAATTTTTTCAAAAATATATTGCCTCATATTAAGGGGTGAAGGGAGGATTTTTAATTTGGCATAGTAATATAAATATTGGGGGTTATTTTATTTGGGTGGGATGAGGAATAGCCTCCAAGTAATGGGATGGATTCATACCTCCAAATCATGGGCTCAATTCATAACTCCAAATCATGTGTTGGATTCATATTAGTCCTAATTGTTTCTAAGGAATAACTTCCAAATCATCGGCTAGATTCATACCTCCAAATCATGGGATGGATTCATATCATTCCTAACTTTTGCTAAGGAATATCCTCCAAATCATGGGATGAATTTATACCTCAATCACTGAACTTATAAAGTCTTTTTTTTTAATAATTTTTTAGGTTGGGGTTTCAATGGGTATTAAGATTCAATCAAACCTTGCTCCAGGACAACCAAGAAAAGTGAGATGATCAATCTTTCTTGGCTCACTAGAACCAAGAAAAGTTAGATAAATATTTCTTAACTAATTATTTATTTCATCTTTTTGTATTCTTCTTTAACATTTTCGATTTGCCACTTAGATATAGCTGTTAGAATGAGTTGTATTTGTCACATTCATAATTGGAATTTCAATTCTTATATGCAAGGAATTCGTCTTAATATTGTATTATAACTGGCATGAACATACGTGAAAATCTAAATCCTTATTTACATACCTTGTGTTATCGCTACCATGAAATGGTTTCATTTAAGTTTTACTATTTGTGTATCTTTAGAAATATTGCATGCTTGCAACTTAACAATGGATATTGTCCCCTCTTGTGTAATGGTAAAAAAAAAGTAGATATAACCCAAGAAAGGTAACTAAATGTTGTTAATTCCCTTGATTGCAAGAATAAATCTAGTGGAAGTGGAGGAAATGCATTGCATCTTGTGAATGACCTAATCCAAGTTATGCACATGATCATATGGTGTTATTCGAAAGTAAGAGGAATTTTTCTATGTTCATTTGAGTTCAAACATCGATGATGTTTATTTTGATAAGAAGGTAGGGAATTCTATCCACGAAAGGGTTTCAATTTTTCATTTTTATGGAATTTAATTTAGGGTGTGTAAGAAGTTGAGGGACCTTTTAGATGCAATCCTACTTTTTGGAAACACACTCATGATACATAAAAACACAACGCGCTCACATTATGTAATGCTTGGTTTGGTTATCTCAAGCCTGACATGTCATATGACACATAGGTTAGGCTAGGAAAAACACACACAAATTTTATAGTTACAAAAGGTGCACGCATTTTATAGTTACAAAACGTGTACGTGTTATGGAGAAGAAAAACACGCACACATTATGGAGAAGCAAAACATGCACGGGTTTTGGAGAAGCAAAACACACATACTAGAGAAGCAAAACATGCACACGTTATGGAGAACCACATAAAATGGTTTTAGTGCATGGCCAGGTAAATGAATAAAAACAATAGTTTGCATCATCAAGACTTAGGACCTATAGTAATATTTTAACATCATCAAGAACAACATCTCAAACAACCATGCCTAACCTCCCAAGAGCATAATTTTTCTTTGTGTCGTAATATGGACACAATTAGGAGGTTTTAAGAACTAAGTATGGGTCATAGTCCCTTGAGCATGATTGAGGGAGGAAACTTAAGAATTATGTCCTAAAGGTAGTTTTTAAATCTTGAGGTCCATGAACAAGGCATTGAACTTGCACATAGGACCTCCATATGTGATATTTTTCATCTAAGAGAGAATATGCAATGCATCAGAATTCTCTTAGCACTAGAAACATATCCGTAGACATGGTTGAGGGAGGAAACCTAGTCCTTAGGCCGTAAAGGAATCCTATAGACATATAGGGCCAAGAACAACACCTCGAACAAATACACATGATCTCTTAAGGGTATCCTCAACCTTTAAGTTGGAATATGGCCATGATTAGGATTTTTTTAGCATTAGATATGGAGGATAAAGTTTTAATTATGGTTGGTACATAAAGCTTTAATTTTAGGTTGTAAACCATCTTTTAGGGATAAAGGTCCATGAATGACACCTTGAATCACCATAGATGACCTCTCATGTTGATAGTTTTGTTTTGAATGGGGATATGGGAACCAATAGGGGTTTCTAAGTACTATGTATGTGTCTTGGGACCTTAGACATAATAAGGGAGGAAACCTAGGCCTTAGCTCCTAAAAGATTCTTCTATCCATCTAGAGCCAAGAATGATGTGTTAAACAACCTTAATAGATCCTTCCATAGTTTCATTTACCTTGAAATGGGGATACTAGTTCCATTTGAACATTTTTAGCACTAACTACACATATTAGGTGCTTTCACATGGTTAGAGGGAAACACTTGGTCCTTAGGCCTTAAAGGAAATTATTAACCATTTAGGGCCAAAATTGAGGCTTCCAACCACCACACATGACATTGAAAGTGAATCATTTGAATCTTAATCAGGATATGCATGCCATCATCATTTTTTGATCACTAGGTATGCATCTCAAGGCCACGGACATGGTCAGGGGAGGAAACTATGGCCTTAGGAATCTAGGGATAGGAAGTATGCCTTAAAAAAGCACACATGGAATCTCATAGATATATTTCCTTCACCAAAGAGATGCATTGGTGTGCTTCTATCGAAGATGCACCAGTGCGCTTCTACCAAATATGCATCGAAGCACTTCTTCCAAAGAGAAGTACCAAGGAAATAAAATCAATTGTCATCAACATAAAACAGTTTTCTGCGAGTACAAAAACCTTGTTAACTTACAAATAAGAGGAGGTGAAAACCCATGTGGATATGCACCCATGTTGCACAAAAAACTATCATTTTATTCTCTAAACTTTCCCCTCTTTTTCTATCCATATATTTTCAAGAAAAAACCTAAAATGAATACACCATTAACCTACAAAATAGAGGGAAACCCCTCAAACCAACAAAAATGAAAAACAAAACCAAATAAGAAATTAAGAACAATAGTTAGAAAGGAAAAATAATAGAAATAAAATAAATAATGGGAAGAAATAAAACAATGAAGAGGCGGGGAATGGTTTCTTGGGTGCAATACTCATCCCCTTCCTCTTCTCTCTCGTAGAACCATGTGAAATGAAGAAACGAAACAAACCCTACTTTTTCCACTCTTCTTAATATATTTTTCTTGCTTCTTTCAAAAGTTTAAAAAAACCTTTTTTTTAATAAGGGGGGGAAACCCATATATTTTGATGTAAAACCCTAAAAGAAATCCACCATTAACCTATAAATAGAGGGAAACCCCTCAAACCAACCAAAACAAACAACAAAACCAAATAAGAAATTATGAACAATACTAAGAAATGCAAAATAGTATAAATAAAATAGATAACAGGAAGAAATTAAACAATGAAGAGGGAAAAAATGGGTTGCTTGGATACAATACTCTTTCGCTTCCTCTTCCTCTTTCTTCTCTCTAGTAGAAACATGTGAAATGAAGAAATTTAAAAAAAAAAACCATGTGTTTTCTTGTTTTGAAGACATTTTTCCCACTTCTTTAAAACATTTAAAAAATTCCATCTTTTTTCAACAAGTTAAAAAAATGACTTACTATTCAATCCTTTTGTATATCAAAAGCATTGATGCGCCTAGATTGTAAAAGGAGCACCAGTGCACCTTCACCAAAGAGGAGCACTGACACCAATGTTCCTTCACAAAAGAGGAGCACTGACACCAATGCACCTTCACCAAAGAGGAGCATCGACAACAATGCGCCTTTACCAAAGAGGAACATCATCATCGATGCGCCTTAACATAAGAGGAGCACGGGTGTGCAATTTCAAAAGTGAAGCACGGATTTTTTTTTTACAAAATAACATTGGTGCATATGAGTCATGGAGGATCAGTGTTCCCACTCCTTAAAAAGAGCACCAATGTTCCCTCACCAAAGAGGAGCAGCGCCACTAATGTGCCTTCACTAATGAGGAGCACTGACATCGATGCACCTTATCCAAAGAGGAGCGCCGATGTGCCATTACAAAAGTGGAGCACCTGTTTTTTTTTTGCTAAAATCACACTGGTGCACATGGATCATAGAGAACCGGTGCTCTTAATCCAATGAAGAGCATATGTGCACCATTACCCAAAAAAATCACAGATGAGCCAAAACCAAAGTTGTCCTAGTGTGCCATAATAGTTTTGGCCGCATCGATAAAAAAAACATTTGCTAAAACCTTCACTCACTTTCCTCCACTCGGAAACCTCTGCTATAAATGCAGAAAACACATGTTTTTTGGGGGTTTCGCTACAACCTCCACTATAGGTCCTTTTTCTTGTAGTGTATCATGCGTAAAGCAAACAAAGAAAGGTTGAAGGAAATATAAGAAATCGATACCCAACTTCAATAAGAGAATGAGAACTTGAAGGAAAAGCTCTATATATGCGACCAAATGATGACAGAGCTGGAAAAGAAACTTGAGACCCATAACAATTGTTCCATTGTTAAAGAAGCAATTTGATGAATGTCAAGACTCCCTCACTATGGTTATGGAAAACTGGGACAAGAGTAGAGTTCTGCTAGTGCAATTGAGAGAGAAGGCCATCTTGATGGATAGTTATCAAGAGGATAGACCTACCCAATTGAAGAAAGAGTCAGTAGATAAGGAAGAAGCCTTATCAAAGTTACATGTAGTTATTCAAGAGCACCAAAAAGTAAGGTCATTATTATAGCATTATCAAGTCCACTATTGGCTACAATATGCCATTATCCCTTTGAACCATGAAAAATAAACTAGATATTCTTCTTAAAAATGAAATGAAATTTTTCCCTGCAAGTTTTCCTTTGGCAATTTGTAGGGGGGCATAGGTTTCTTTATAGAAACAAGCAGGGGAACTTCCAAAATTGCAAAAAATAATAAAAACATGCATTAATTATGCACTCCTGAGTGGGATTTTCATGGTTTGTACACCTAGACATCGTTATGGCCCATACCAACTACCTAAACCACTTTCTGCAAGTATAAACTCAGGCATTGAGTTGGAGAAGGGCACCACATGAATATTGTGCCCTCATGTTGGAGGAATCAAGTAGTGAATGCTCATGATTTTTAAATTCCCATTCCCACATTAACCTTAGTTTATGATCATTAGCCTCTTGAACCTTGAGTTGGGACCTTAATTTCCATAATTCTCCTTTCAATTCGATATTGAGAAGCAACAGTGAGTCAATGGCCTATTAGTGGTCCAGGTAGGAGGAATCTTAAACTTGGTGAAGGAGGTGTTGGGACAGAAATTCAAGTACAACTACTTTTTCTAACAGTTATTGTATTACATTGAAGGTTTCTCTTCTAACCTCCCCACCCTTCTAAATTCTTATGTTAAGTGTTTTATGCATTGATTAGTGTATTTAGTGGAGGAATTATTTTTTCTTGAAAGTAAGTTAGTTTAGTTAGTTATGAATTGTGTGTTGTTATTGGTCATTTCAATTAAGAGTTAAATGGATTTGAGAAGGTTTTCTTGTTGACATGTGTGCAATTTTCACATGAATTTGTTAATTTTTGAGAAAATATGAAGAGCTTTGAACTTTAAAACTTTAATTGTTGGATAATTGAACACTGGAATCAATAGAACATTCAATCACATAAATCATTCATCCACAACACAAGATGTACCGTGAGAAAAACCTCAAAATAATTAGGATGAAAAAACCCAACAATTCTTCAGAGTATAATTAGATAGATTGCAGAGAATGTCATTTACATAATCACAGATTGTATTCGGCACCCTAGGTGTCAGATACGAGAGAAGATTAATCAACTTTATGAACTTGCCATGTGCCCGACACATTAATAACAAGTCATAATCACTGCCATGCAAAATATAGTGAATGGTTGCATGATAATTGTGCACCACATGCACCACAACTGTGAATTTCCTTCATATAATAATTATCTTGTACATTGGATTCATCATCATGCATAACATATGCACCATTCCTTTCATCTTTGACATTCACTGATGCATAATTGTCTCTGAAGTGAACTCACCATCTAACTAGATGCATGATCACTTCTTTAACATGTTAACTTAAGTGTCATGGTGCTTTAACCCAAGTGTCGCCATGCAAACACTTTATAATTGAAGTGTTGTCTTTTGATTAACTTAAGTGTCTTCTTTTAGTTTAACTATAAAATATAATCAACAAAATCACTTTAGTTAACTAGTCCATTTTTCATTAACACATAGTTAACTATTATTAACTAAATCATGTTGATTGATTTAATTTGGAGGGATGATTGTGAGTTCTTTAATTAACTGAAGCATACTTTGTAGCTTTAATTGAAGATTACAATTTTGATTTCACTTAGCCATTACATGGGCAATTTGAATCCTTTTTTTCTCTATGCTTATCTATTTATCTATGTGTTAAAATTAATTATCTATCATATCACATTATACTCAGAAGAATTGTCTCATTATATGACCATACTATATTACTCTCAGACCATATAGTGATATGCTAAAGTAATTCACCCTAGAGGTAGCTAATTTCTAAAGGAGACTTAATAGCAATCGGTGACCATGCTTGATAATACATAACATAAAATTTATGCTTCAACATGAAAACCATTTCACCTTATAAGAGGAGGCCCACCCTATGGATACGTAGTATAACTAGAGGTTCACATGAGAATCAATTACCTCTATAACTAGATGTCCACCCCATAGGTAACCACTCTAACTGGAGGTCCATATGAGAATCATGACTTGATATACATAAAATTTTGTAGCTTTGTACTACAAGACTTTACAACATCATCACTTTGATAAATCAAAGCATTCACCTCAACACATGAGGAATAACCTTTATAATTGAAGCCTTATTCATCCTTACGTCCAACCTAAGAATCTACTCCAAGTTACTAATTCCAACTCATTCTCTATACCTCAACACATGAGGCCCAATATTGGAAACAAAAATTGTCTTAGAGCTTGTGATATTTTACATTTAACGAAATTGGCTTGCAACAAGGATTAAAGCTTACATCAGTGAACTTCTACAAGAAGGTTAGCAATCTAACCAAATGTACTTCTCAACTATATATTTTAATCCTTCATTAACTACCTAAATTAGAAACTAGTGCTGCTACTCTTCATTCTCAATATATTGGTGGTTTAACCCTAGCCATTTAGGAACAACTCACCTCAAATAGTCACTTTACATTACCACCATTGAAGCCATCATCATGACTAAGACAACTCTGGTAAGTTTACCTTCCTTAGACATTTTTAAAGAGCATTTTGGTGAATTTGAAACCATACTAAAGGCATTGGTTTGAAATTGTTAAATAATATGGGCTATGATGGACAAGGGCTAGTTAAGAGAATGCAAGGCATCCTAAGCCCCATTGTACTTGAATCGAGGGTCAAACATGAAGGCAAAGGTTTTGATGGCATAAAGCTTAATTCCACAAAGTATAAGATCACTTATGTGAAGCAAAAATATGTTGTAGATTTTGCTTGCGCATCAAAGAAAAGAGAAAAAATGAACGAAGATGGGAAAAAACTACCATTTCATCCTTCTTGTAGCAGTTTGTAGAAAGGAAACAATGAGGAAAGTGCAAGGACTTACCCTGTACCAACACTTAGAACAAGCAACAAGCAAAGTAACTGGAGTAAGAAGAAGAAAGACAAGAGGTATGCATCATATGGCATCCCTTAGATATCAATGATGGAAGAGGAAATGCCATAGGACTTCCAACTATTGGTACTCAAAGGCATGTGCATTATGTGGGAAGAAAGGCCATCATACAACATCATGTCAATATAAGCAAGCCATATTACTTTTAGACTATGAATGGAAAGAAGACTTTACCAAACCACCAAAAAACTCAAAGGCACTTAGAGAAAAGAAGGAAGTCAAGCGATCCATAAATATTTCCACCACTACAAGTTGAGTGGCCATTAGGCAGTACAATATCCATGAATTCATCCAAAGCTTCACCTCAACAATGATGAAACCAAGAAAACTATGTGGAGAATGAAGGCTGAAGGAGATGGAGATATCCTTTCCTTGGTATCCAAATGAGCAGAAAGTGTTCTCGTATTTGCAGCAGCACAAGAGGTTAACCTCTACAACAAAGCAACCATGTGATCAATGGAAGAAAGATAGAGTTTAGAAGGATATCAAGCATGGGATGATTATTTATTCATTGCATATTAGTTGAAGAGTGACTTGCCAACAATTAACTATTTCCATATCGAGAAGCAATCGATCCCAAAAGATGAAGGTAAACCTTACTTACTTTGTAGGTTTTCTACATGATGCCATCGATTGTTTGGATCTCTCTATTGCATGAGTGTTGTATAATTTCAGTAGTGAACAAGAAGACCAAAAATTGACTTGACTTCATTAACTACTATCATGGATCGTCTCCAATCTTGAGAATGCAAGAGACTTACACATTTATGATGGGAGTGAATTCTAATCTAGATATTGCTCGAAGCTAAGAGTTGGTGAGAAGAGTTCTACAATGCTGGAACAAGAGAGCTAAGGAAAAAAGCAAAAGCCATCCTCAGTAGCCAAAAAGAATAGACCAAATTCAAAATTGTACCTAGGATCCAAAGATAGAGCCATGTTTCAGAGAACAAGATATAAGGAACATCGATCTAAGTTGGTTTCATTTAAGCTTTTGGAGACCAAAAATATTATCAATGGGGAGGTGTGATGTGTTGATGTATTTATAACTTCAGAATGTATTCACTTGTATATTTCTTATTGTTTTTCATTATACCATGACGGAGATGTTTGTTCCTCCGATGGGGAGAGCCATTAATATAATAAATTCATGTAAATTCATTGAGGTTAACCCTCCATTGTAAGTCGGGGAAATAGTCCCTAGAATTGAGTTGAGGTTAACCCTCCGCTGTAATTCGGGGCAATAGTCCCCACAATTGAGTTGTATTAGGGTTATTAGACTTTCCTAGTGAGTTCAACCCTGTAGAGTAATTGTCAAGTGGAAAACAAGTAGAAATAGAGAGTGAGACTCTCTATTCGGAACACACACTCACTCAACTATAGTGCATGAGTGAGAGAGGAGGAGCTCACACAAGTGAGAGAGAGAACAGTTGTTGGAGATCATATTTGCGTTTTACTTTTTCTATAGGTGCTCATTCTATCTCTGAGGAAGTTGGGGAGTTTTCTCCTTTATGGTTTCCCCAAGGAAAATTCTTTGTGTCTCTTGTCTCTTGTGATTATTGTTGTGCATGTTATTCTTTCAGATAAGATCCTAGATCATATTGATTAAACGATAAAAATATAACATGGTATCAGAGCCTCTCTGAAAGAAGACACTGTGTAGTTGCAGAAGCTAGGGCTTCTTACTTTTTGGGTCTCTCTCCACAGATCATCAGCAAAAGGAGGCTAGGCTAACTCTCCATTAAAGGGTGCATCTTTCTGTCAAAGCAAAATTCGATTCCATGTGTTTTCAATTTTTGACCTGTCACTACTGCAGGAAATTGGGGCTTTTCATAGAACACGTATTTTTGAGTGATCCCAGCATAGGATTGCTCTCCTCCTCAAAATTGAAATTTAGAGACCAAGATCAAAGTTTTTGGTTGGGTAGAACTCGGGGAAAGTCAAACACTAACTTGAAAACCCTAAAAGACTAAAAATAGTCATTTTGGTACATTCGCTATATCTCGCAATTAGAGAAGGATCAGGAGCCAAAACTTTTACAGGTGGAAGATAAATTCTTGGTGAACCCTGTGTAAATGTTTCAGTCTCAAATTCACTATATTATAAGAGATATGATTCCTCCAAGTCAAGGTTCCATCCTCTCCCAGGATTCATCCTTAAACAGGTGACCTGGGGAAAATTGCTATATCTTGGGCTACAAAGGTCCAAATGAAATTTCTCAAAATGTTCTAGATAGGGCATGGACTTTAATTTATGTGGTAAAAGGTTTAGACCCCAAAGGTGAAACAATGACATGTGGAAGTCCGTACAAGTTCACTATTCTGAATAGTCCTGAAAAAAAGTCATATTGGGAAAATGCGCATAAGTCCCAATTGGTGAAACCAATACTACTCAAACCTATGGTGTTGGAAAGAGGAAAGACGAGGCTACGTTAGTGTGAATTTTTAGACACAGAGGAGTATTAATTTTGGATATACTATAGAAAAATTATCATGAAATTCTACAGAAGAAATTGAAGAAAACTAGACTATCAGATATTTTCCAGTTCTGATCACAGTTTTGGGAAATGAGTATGCTGCTCGGCTCACCTTGAAGAGGTGCATATTTTTATCCAATCAGATATAAAAGATTCCAAGTTTTGAAAATTAGGGTTTCTCTGACAAACCCTAGATCAGCCAGCTCTGGAACCAGGATGAACACCTCAAATCGGTAAGATTTAATCTTTTGTTATTTACATTTGAGGTTCTCATTTCAAAATGACTAATCACACCAGCTTGATGACAATCTTGGTGAAGCTGACAACTTTTGAGTATGGAAGTATAGGATCTCTGTGATCCTTGAATAAACTGACTTGGATCAGTATATCAGTAAGAAAGGTCTAGGAGCTAAAGGGAGATGAGGCTAAGGCTAGAGCCAAGAGAATCATTGCAAATTCTATTAAATATCATCTCATCCCTCATGTGTCATCCTTGAAGACACTAAAATGAAGTGTTCGATGATATGACGAAGCAATCGTAGAAGAATAAAATATTTTTATAACCACCTTGAATAGGCCTCCCGAGATCATGGGATTCATTCATTCGAGGAATTTGTGCCAAAAGGAAGTGATTATCTTCAGCAGAATCTAGGAAGAGTGCACACAAGAAGAAGCTCGACTCATAATAAGAGAAGAGAAGATGGGAGAAACTGAAGATCAAGCTCTCATGATTCAAAGAAGATCCCTCAAGCGATGAGGAATATGAAGGACTCAATTCTTGAAGAACCTCTTATCCATCTTATCATTTGGATAAGAAATGATGATGTCATGAATGAAGAAGATGATGAAGCTGAAGGCTCAAGAAGGAGTCTACCCACAAAACAAATAAAGATAAGTATTTGAATTGTCTTTTCCTACATATCCAGCTATTTATATTGTGAAATGTGTTATGCATGATAGAATGTCTACATTAATGATAATATACTACTAATATGCATGTGATGGGTAAGTAGCCCATGGTGATATACAACACTTCATCGCTACTTATATAGAATGAAACCTCTTTGCTAACATATTGGATTAGTGCACAATATCAATGATGTCATGGTAGAGATGGAAGGCATCTAGAAAGTTTCTGTGATATATAGATGAATGTTGTATTGGCTAAAATAGTTGCATGGTTATATCTTTATGATTAAGAATTTTCCATTATGAATATGCCTTACGAAATGTTTCTAACCATACAATGAATGCATTTTACTCGTAGGAAAGATCATGTACAATCGCCTACAAGAAAAGAAGGATGAGACTCGTTCCGAAGAACAAGTGTCAACAGTTCAAGATTCACTCCAACAAGCATACATGAAGATGAACCAAGAAGCTTCCATAGCGAAAGAAAAAGCTTCAGAAGAATTTAAAGAGAACGGTAGATGAAGAATAATCCAAGGAAAGCAAGAGGCCTCAAACACAATCTAGTTATGTTAAGCGACAACATTGATGCAGAGCGTTCCAGCTATGAAGAAGGAGCCAAGAAGAAAGGGGAGGAAAGTACCAGTTCAATAAGAATGATATCTAGGATGCGGTATCAAGACCTAACGGGAAGTCCATAGTGTCTTCCATATGGATCTACAAGGTCCAGCATGTAGTAGATGGCAACATCGTGGGATACAAGGCAAGATTCGTAGCACGAGGCTTCTCACAGAAAGAAGGCATAGATTACAAAGAGACATTTGCAGCTAGTGGTAGTTGAGACACATGACAAGAATACTCATGTGTGCAAATTAAAGAAGTCCTTGTATGATCTCAGATGGCACCCATGGGATAACACCTACATGAGGAGCTTGAAGATCACCTAGAGTGATGAAGATCTTAACCTTTGCTACAAGGTTAAAGATGAAATCCTATAGAGGATGACAAGCTCACAGATGGGTGCGAGAAGAAATTTTGAAAAGGGTCAAGATAGAGGATCTCAGTATCCAGTCACCCTAGATGGATACATAGAATATTAGTAGCAGAGGAAGCTACTTATCACTCCATTACATAATGTTTCAATACATAAAGTACGAAAGACATAGGGAGAATGATGCTCCACTTCAAAGGGAGTGACTACAGAAGATCCTGAGGTTCGACATGATACAATAGGATGGACAGCTTATTGATGGCTCTAGGATTTACTAAGTATAGAGGATTCCAACCTTTGCTTCAAGGTTGAAGGTAGAATACTAGTGATGCTACTTTTATATGGCATGACATGTTCCTGACAAGAAAAGAGGAACTCTTTAAAGTTGCAAGAAGGAGACTTGATTCCAAGTTTGAGATGAAGGAATTGGGTAAGATGCACTACTTTCTAGGCATTGAGGTGTGGCATAGTGCGGATGGAATCTCCCTTGGAAAAGGGAAGTATGCAGTGGATATCCTGAAGAGGTTTGGGATGTTGGACTGCAAATCCATGGCCACACCTATGGCATCAAACCTGAATCTATTGAGTGATGCTTCATTAGAGATGGCCGATGACATGATGTATTGTCAGATGTTTTGTTCATAGATGTTCCTGACGATCTGACACATGCTCACCCAGTTGTAAATCATGTAGTGAGGTCCTTGAAGGGTACAGTTGAGTGTGGGATCAAGTATGATACGAATCAGAAGACTAATCTACATGGCTATGTTTATTCAAATTGGTAGCGTCACTAAGAATAAGAGCACCTTGGGATGCTTCTTCAATTTGAGATCCAGTATGGGATACTGGTTTGGTAGGATGGAGTCCTGCATGGCACTGAGCATAGCTGAGGCAAAATATGTTGCCACGTTCTCAGCTATTTGTGAGAGAGGAGCATTGAATCTCTGGTATATGATCCAAATCAAGATATCTCGAAAGAGGGAGTGATGAGTTCTAGCATAGCTGGTGAGACAGGTTGTCTCAGCATAAAATCCTGGCGAAGCTCATAGGTTGCTCAGACGTAATCAGTCATGTAGGTTGTCCTCAGATGTAATTAGTCTTGGCGAAGCTCGCAGGTTATCCTTGGACGTAATCAGCCCTGATGTCATTCTATGCTAGAAATGGCCAGAGTGAAGTTTTAGTACTTCAAAGAGAAGCTTGGTGTTCTCCACATTGAGGTTCCTTCCAAGGGGAAGTGATGAGTCCATGAGCCTTTATAACATGGTGCTAGGCGGGGCCTCCCATGTTCAAAAGTAAGTGTAGATCCTTTCTAACATGATGGTAGGCAGGGCCTCCCATGGTCAGTTGTAAGTGCAAAGCATTTCTGACATGGTTGTAGGTGGGGCCTCCCAGGGTTAGATGTAAGTGCAGAGCCTTACTGACATGGTGGTAGGCAGTGCCTCCCATGGTCAGATGAGACGTCCCCATCCCTTAAATCGACGAAGAGGATGCGACCGACACCACAATAACCGGGAAAACAGCCCCATGAACATAAACATAAGAGATCAATGCTGAAATTAAAAGCTTGACATGATGCATAACAGGATGCATAATCCATCATTTTACATGCACAGTTACTCAATGCACAATTCTTCAATCATACAGCGGAAGCAAACATACATTCCAGCATTAATCATGTTCATCATTTCTCATGAAACAGTATATATAATTACAGAGATGAAATATAGACAACCGGACTTATCTTTTGATGAAGAATCCCGCAATCGGCTACATCGCTGCAACGTTCCACCCAACCATAGGCCAGTGTGCTCATCAATCTCTCAGCAACACTGCCACCCCTAAGCTGGGCATGATTCCTCCAAGGATAAGGGTCGATCCAGGATTACACATAGCCAAGGGACACAATCAGTCAACCAAAACCACTAGGTTTATCAGGCCATCAGCCACCGGCCAAGCCAGCACAGTCCGAAGACCAACCACTGTTTGTACACAGCAAAACAATCCCTTCACAGCCCTGTGAAGAAGGCAGAGATGACCCCTTGACAATCCCAACCATCCGGTGAAACACAGCTCAAGCCACAAGACAACACAGAGTTGTTCTTGGCCCTATCATGGCCAAAACAACTCAGCAACAACACCCAAACCAGGGTATATCAGCAACCCAAACTCACAATAAAAACGGTGGCAACTATACGCAGTCCCAAAATGGATAAGAAAATAGAACTCCCTGCATATACATGGGAAACTTAGCCAACAGATATGGAAGTCAACAACTATCCAACATCTAAAATCCCACAACACACTACTCCTCAATGCAGTCGCTGAAGGAGGTGGCACAGACAGAAAACAGCTCCCTACAGATACACAGTGGCCCAAAATGTAATTGGACACCACAGCCAACAAAATCTGGGGAAGACAACAGTCCCAAAGCGAATGCCGTGAGCATGGCTAACATCATGGGAAAATGACTTCTACGGTCTGTGCGTGAGGGAACTGGCACCAGGCCACATAACACAGAGGAAAACATACCCGATTCCACTCTATGGAAAACGTGAATGATTGTCAATTACCAGCTCCTCTCCTGGTTGCTTGAGATCTAGCAGAACCACTGCCTGTGCGTGAGGAAAAAATAAACCTGACCTCTGCATAAGGATTCCCCGAACAGAGGTCGCACACCCTCCTCACTCAGCCCCGCGTGAGGAGATGAACCCATAGTAAACCAACCAGCGCGTGAGGGAACTGAGTCAACCTCCTGCTGCACGCATCCCTGCATTGGGAGTGAACCGGCATGAGGAAGCCGAACCTCCTCTGCGTGTGGATGAACAGCCGAACATGAGGAACCAACAGACCATCCCCCGAGTGGAGTCATGGGAGAGTGGAGTGAAGGAAGTCGTGGGTGGAGTGGGTGTGTGGGCAAGGGAATGACAGTCCTTCCACCCCACTCCCAAAGACAATAACTGCCCCAACCACCAGCAACCATTACTGCCTCAACTACTCAACCAAAACAATAAAGAGGTTGGAAGAGACAAGAAAGGTGACAAAACAACAAGGTGGCAACACATGGGTTTTTCCCCCATAAACCAAGGTTTGACATCCCCCACACCCTTACCCTTCGGAATCACGCCCTTTTCATTCAACGTTGCACTGTCGTAGCTGGTTGTGGTTTATTTTTATTTGATGTGCGTATTTACATGATGCCGAATTATAATGTGCCAAATAGCATGACATACCATCGGCAACTATCCCCCATTGTCGAACCTACACAACCAAATCGATGGTGGGGCTTTTTCCTTTAGCTCCTCACCACGATTAATTACATTATATACATCATGTAAATGAGGTGAAAACCGGGGACGTTACATTCCCCTCCCCCTTGGAATAACACCGTCCTCGGTGTTCTATTACATATATACAATTGCACATCAAAATTTCAAAATTGCAGATCTGTCCCACGTCGAATCATTTACTTTGAACGTTCAAGACCAAGCCCTTTGGCTTCCATGGACTTTTCCTACTGGTTCTCAGCTTCCAACTCATCCCGAAGTCTAGGAACTTTGCGGCTATTGCCTTCATCATGTTCCCTCATTGGGCAGTCCCGGTGTAAATGGCGTCCTCCGCATCTCCAGCATCTCACTGGCTGCTTCATCTTTACCTGCTCAATCTCCTTTGAGTCTTCATTCCTGGACTGTTTCCCAACGGGTCGCTTGGACGAATGTCCCATTGCTGATCCACCTTCCTTTCCTTTGCCGATTGCTCCCAGAAGGCTTTTCACCTCCCTTTGCAAACCAATAGAGTCTTGCAAAATCTGGTGGTTCATTTCACTCTGCCTCTTCTGTATCTTGAGCATCTCCCCAAGATTCTCTTGGGTCTTGGAAATCACTTGAAGGAGACTTCCAGCTAAGTCCAACAACTTTTGATCTGCTGCCATGATCAATGTGCACCACCTGGTTTCACATTCCTCACCTGTGAAATACACCATTGAACTTCTATCAGACCCAGCATAATATAGACATTAAAATCAGTCAGTCAATTACCCAATTGGCATGACAGTCCAAGTTTCATCAAGGAAACTTTCATATTTTTCATGCCTTCCCCAACAGGCACATGAGCTCATTCATGTCCATTCCTGGACAGGGAATTAACTATTCCAGCATTCACAAATTTACTTAAGTAAATACATACATTTCATTCTCAATCATACATGCATTCAACAATCATTTGTTTTCACCATGCATAAACATATATATATATATATATATATAAAATCAAAAAGCAGGAGAGAGCAGCAAGAGTTCTTCCCCTCTTTGTTTTGTTCCATCCTGGAACCCACATCACTGCGGTGGCTTTTCATGCTCTCAGCCTCTTTCACTTTACCGTGAATCCTGGACCAATCTCTCTTGGTCATGACACTTAGTGTCTTCGATCTATTCCAGACCTCTAAACCGTGGATTCTCTCCACATGGTTTGTCTCGGCTGCTAGGAACCTCACAGTCTCACTAGCACCTTTTTCATTGCCGCTCATTCTGAGTTTTCCAGGACAGTCACATGTCCACATGCACCCCCTAGGATGCTCTCATAGTCCTCGCCTCCAGCGATACCTATATTCAAACATTGAATAGACTCACATGTTTAGTTTATTCTCATCAGTTTTATCTCTAGAACAAGAGCTTAAAACATCATAATCAATCACATACACATGCATATTCATAAGCAAAATAATCCAATACTTATCTGTATTGTGCATTTCCTCGTTCGCCCACAGGATCCTGCTTCGCTTTGCAAGCCTTGGGATCGCCTATGGACTTAGATGTTAGGTCAGCATGCAGGCTACCCTACAACATCAAATAATTAGTGTCCAGCCAATACATCCTCATGTCAACTGGGCATGGAACTTTAACACGACCATTTCTAGGTCTAGGATCTACTATGGATCCCCAGGCATATAACAGCCCAACATACACTTATATCAACAATAACCCTTACTCCGCAACCCCTCACGACAACCATTTACCATTTACCCTTTTCCTGCCAACACAAGCAACACAAGCGATACCAGCAAACTCATCAGTTTTATTGCTCAAAAACTGTAATCACATTTCTCATCATTCACTATCAAGTATTGAGACACCAGGAGTGTCTCCGCTCCCTAGAGTGTAATCAATATTGACAACCCTTTCATGCCTCAACATCGGGAAAGTGTGCACCCTCCTCCGGTGTGTGCCATGTAGGCCCTATGCATACTCAAGCAATCGGTCATCACGGGAATAAATCAAAACATGTTCTGCACATGAAATTTAATAATTAACATGCATATTCATAGCAAGGGTCACAGAACACTTATCCATTTGCCATCACAGTATGCCTTTTAAATATATCAGGCACAGTCAAGCCATCAAGGAGTTGGGAGAGGCCAAATGCTAAGCTGGTGAGCTCATTGCAGAGCTAAGAACACCTACACCAGAACTAGCCTAACTTCTAAGACACCCACACACACCCAACACAAGGAATCAGTCCCTTCTCTGCTACACAGTCCCTCAGGCCCTGCATTTCCTTCCAGTGCTATCCCGGGGTTGTGGAGAAGAAAGTCAGCCCTCTAGCTCTGCCTGTGTGGTTTCCAATCGCCAGGTTATCAAGCAAATCAAGCCCCCATCCCTGCTTCCTTTTTACGTTTCATATCCACACATGTCTCACCGACATAATCTATACCATCTCACTCATGTTGTTACCAAACATGCAGTGCAGATGAGACATTTTCAAAATGTCCAATGGCGTTTCACCCGAAACCCATTTCCAAGGGAAAACCTTCCCATGAAGTTTGGCTCTTGCAGGTCATCACACATGATATTCCTACAGTGTGTATTCCTGACACATTCATCAAATAGCCAAACAGTCAATCATTACCTGATACCACAATCCAAATTGATCGTTCCATAACCAAGCAATGACATCAAATTCAATAAGAAATTGCAATTTCATCTACTACAGAAATTGACTTGCTCAATTGTGGGTCTCTTGTAAGTAGCACTACTATGCCCATTACAATTTCATGCTTACTAACATAACATGCATACCCACTTACCATGCGTCCCTCCTGACACAATCTCATACAAGCCAACAATGATTAGTAGTCGTCAACAATTCTTAAATCCGAAATTCGTAATTCAAATTTAACAACTCATTAAGCATGCCAACTATTTTCACAACCATGAGACTCTTCTCACAAGGTTTGGCTCTTTCATATGGTATATTCTGGCATTGGTCAGGGTCTTACCTCTCACTGCCATGCTCGAAATAATCTACCTGAAACCTGAGTTTCAATCAACCAAACAAAGTCTTGTGCAAGCCAATGGTGACTAGTAGTTGTCAGCAAATTCTTAAATTTGAAATTCACAATTCAAATTTAATAAGCTCTTTCTCATGGTAGATTCTGGCATTGGTCAGGGTCTTACCTCTCACTGCCATGCTCGAAATAATCTACCTGAAACATGAGCTTCAATCAACCAAACACTTGGTAAGTCTGGATGCATACAACCTTTTCATTGCTACAACCATTACTGAAGCATTTTCAGAATTTATAAAATTCAAATACTTCCAGCTGTTAGTCACAGCAGTATTATCAAAGCTCATTTACTTCATGCAATCATTATCATATTAACATTGCAAGGTATAGTCACAGCATTCATGCAATTAAATGAAGTGTTTAGATACTCCTTACTTCACAGGCGTATCATTCATACCACCTTGCTCTTCCATAGAGCATTTCTGGCAGCCAATTGATCATGACTATCCTGCATTCATAACAATCTTTGAAATGGTTCCTGAATTGTCATCAATTCATCATTTTAGTTCATTAGTCATCCATAATATCACATGCACTCATCTCAATGCATTCAACATACCATGTCCACTTCATATAGGATGCATTACTATAATCAATATCATGACACCTTTCTATATTCCAACATTCACATGGTATGAGGTCTCTTACCTATACCAATCCATGGAATTTGTCATAAACAAACTCTTACCTGCATGGGTCATACTTACACCCTTAACATGACCAATTTGGTTGGTCCTGGCAGGAGATTGCAGAATTTTTCTCACCAGCTTTTGCTATGGACTTGTTGCTCTATCCCTTTCTCCAGAGGGTTGCTAGTCACATCCATCAGCTTCAGTAACATATTCATCTGGGTCCATGTCATCGTTGGTTTTCCCACTGCAATGTAGAATTTTCACATTCTTCTAATGATCTCAAAGCCACTTTGGCAGCTGCATTTTTGGCATCCCTTTTGTTTTTTGCGAAATCCCTCTTATTCGAATTCTTGCCCATTGAATGTAACTTTCCCTTTAAACCGGGGAAGATGATCAAGCCCCTCTTCTCCATAATATAGCACGTCTCCCAATCTCCCCCAGATATATTTAATTATAGCACAGGGCAAAATAGGAGGCCCATAGAAAGCCCGATACATGGGTTGAAATGGGGTAGAGGCGTGACCCTTCAATCTCTCTGGCAACGGCAGCAAAGGCCTTTAAAAACCCTAAAGGCCACAAGATATTTGACAGCAAAGTGAGTTGCGTGGGTACTGTCTACGAATGAATGTACTAGAACTACGGGTGATTGGCACGATTCTGTAACCACCAAAATTGGCCAAGGAAACTCGACATATTCTTTCCATCGGTGAAACAACTTCATCTGCAGCTGCAACGACGGCCCACGAAACGCTTCCTCCTTCTGATCGGCGTCGGTAGCCTTTCTAGTCAGAATCCATAACGCTTTTGCTTCCGCAACGGCGGCTCCCAAAACGCTTTCTCCTTCCGATCGGCGTCGGCAGCCTTTCTAGTCGGAAGCCGTAACGTTTTCGCTTCCGCAACGGCGGCTCCCGAAACGCTTTCTCCTTCCGATCGGTGTCGGCAGCCTTTCTATTCGGAAACCGTAACGCTTTCGCTTCTGCAACGGCGGCTCCCGAAACGCTTTCTCCTTCTGATCGGTGTCGGCAACCTTTCTATTCGGAAACCATAACGCTTTCGCTTCTGCAACGGCGGCTCCCGAAACGCTTTCTCCTTCCGATCGGTGTCGGCAGCCTTTCTAGTCGGAAGCCGTAACGCTTTCGCTTCCGCCACGGCGGACGCCCACTTCACAATTTCTTCCGCAACGGTGGAAGTTAACTTCACAAACTCTTTCGCAATGGCGGAAGTTAACTCTGTTAATTGTTCCGATGTGGAACGCTTAGTCAAACTTTTCGCGGCTTTCTCCAAACTGTTCTGGCGTCGGGCATGCTTTCGCTTAGTGCTTTCGTAACGGCGGAAGTCCTTCTGCCTAGCTCTTCCACAACGGCGGAAGTTAACTCTGTTAGTGGCCTAACTGCTCCACACTTAGACCATTTCCTTTTTAAAAACTTTCCGCCTGTCGGCAGTCGGATCACTTTTGCATCGGCTGTTTAGTCCTTTCCTCAACCGCAACGGCGAACGGGAACCCGTTAAACTCTTCCGATACATCGAAAGTCTGTTCCTCTTTAGTGTTCCAATGCTCCGACTGTTCAGGCACTCAGATAATTTTTGGGAGTTTGCTGCTATCAAACTCTGATCTCTGCTGGGAAGAATGAAGTCCTGCCTCTGTCACTACATCCTTCATGGCCCATAGAGGCCCACTATTGCAACCTTTCCTCTGATACCACTCTGAGACATCCCCATCCCTTAAACCAGTGAAGAGGATGCGACTGACACCACAATAACCGGGAAAACAGCCCCATGAACATAAACATAAGAGATCAATGCTAAAATTAAAAGCTTGACATTATGCATAACAAGACGCATAATCCATCATTTTACATGCACCGTTACTCAATGCACAATTCTTCAATCATACAGCGGAAGCAAACATACATTCCAGCATTAATCATGTTCATCATTTCTCATGAAACATTATATATAATTACAGATATGAAATATAGACAGTCAGACTTATCTTTTGATGAAGAATCCCGCAACCGGCTACGTCTCTGCAACGTTCCACCTAACCATAGGCCAGCGTGCTCATCAATCTCTCAGCAACACTGCCACCCCCGAGCTGGGCATGATTCCTCCAAGGATAAGGGTTTATGCAGGCTTACACATAGCCAAGGGACACAATCAGTCAACCAACACCGCTGGGTTTATCAGGCCATCAGCCACCGGCCAAGCCAGCACAGTCCGAAGACCAACCACTGCTTACATGTAGCAAAACAATCCCTTCACAGCCCTGTGAAGAAGGCAGAGATGACCCCTTGACAATCCCAACCATCCGGTGAAACACAGCTCAAGCCACAAGACAACACAGAGTTGTTCTTGGCCCTATCATGGCCAAAACAACTCAGCAACAACACCCAAACCAGGGTATATCAGCAACCCAAACTCATAATAAAAACGGTGGCAACTATACAGAGTCCCAAAATGGATAAGAAAACAGAACTCCCAGCATAGCCATGGGAAACTCAGCCAACAGATATGGAAGTCAACAACTATCCAACATCTAAAATCCCACAACACACTGATCCTCAATGCAGTCGCTGAAGGAGGTGGCACAGACAGAAAACGGCTCCCTACAGATACACAGTGGCCCAAAACGTAATTGGACACCACAGCCAACAAAAGCCGGGGAAGACAACAGTCCCAAAGCGAATGCTGTGAGCATGGCTAACATCATGGGAAAATGACTCCTACGGTCTGTGCATGAGGGAACTGGAACCAGGCCACATAACACAGAGGAAAACATACCCGATTCCACTCTGTGGAAAATGTGAATGATCATCGATCAGCATCTCCTCTCCTGGCTGCGTGATATCCAGCAAAACCACTGCTTATACGTGAGGAAAAAACAGACTCGACCTCTGCATAAGGATTCCCCGAACAGAGGTCGCACACCCTCCTCACTCAGCCCCGCGTGAGGAGATGAACCCACAGTAAACTTACTAGCACATGAGGGAACTGAGTCGACCTCCTACTACGAGCGTCCCTGCGTTGGGAGCGAACAGGTGTGAGGAAGCCGAACCTCCTCTGCACGTGGATGAACAGCCGAACGTGAGGAACCAATAGACCATCCCCCAAGTGGAGTCGTGGGAGAGTGGAGTGAAGGCAGTCATGGGTGGAATGGGTGTGTGGGCAAGGGATTGAAAGTCCTTCCACCCCACTCCCAAAGACAATAACTGCCCCAACCACCACCAGCCATTACTGCCTCAACTACTCAACCAAAACAATAAAGAGGTTGGAAGAGACAAGAAAGGTGACAAAACAACAAGGTGGCAACACATGGGTTTTTCCCCCATAAACCAAGGTTTGACATCCCCCACACCCTTACCCTTCGGAATCACGCCCTTTTCATTCAATGTTGCACTGTCGTAGCTAGTTGTGGTTTATTTTTATTTGATGTGCGTATTTACATGATGCCAAATTATAATGTGCCAAATAGCATGACATACCATCGGCAACTACCCCCCATTGCTGAACCTACACAACCAAATCGATGGTGGGGCTTTTGCCTTTAGCTCCTCACCACGATTAATTACATTATATACATCATGCAAACGGGGTCAAAACTGGGGACGTTACATCAGATGTAAGTGCAGAGCCTTTCCCCAGACGGTAGATGGTGTGTCCTACCATGCCAGTGGATGTAAGTGTAGAGCCTTTCCTCAGATAGTAGATGGTGTGTCCTACCATGCCGGTGCATGTAAGTGCTGGGCCTTTCCTCGAATGGTAGATGGTGTGTCCTACCATGCTGATGGATGTAAGTGTTGGGCCTTTCTGACATTGTGGCAGACTGGACCTCCCATTGTCAGATGTAAGCATTGGGCCTTTCCAACATGGTGGCAGGCTGGGCCTCCCATGGTTGAATATAAGTGTTGGGACCTACATCCATCATGAAAAAGGGATGGCTCTGTAGAACTTCCTATGACGATTAGAATTGAGAGATAGCACCATTTGCTCGAGATAGCGGGAGTAGTGATGATGATCTAGTGATGAAGACTTGTGTTGATGAACTGTCTCAAGAGAATACCTCCCTAGTTAAGAGGGAGTGTCGATGTATTTGTAACTTCGGAATGTATTCACTTGTATATTTATTATTGTATTTCATTATACTCCGACGGAGATGTTTGTTCCTCCGATTGAGAGAGCCATTAATATAACAAAGTCATGTAGATTCATTGAGGTTAACCCTCCATTATAAGTCGGGGCAATAGTCCCCAGAATTGAGTTGAGGTTAACCCTCCGCTGTAATTCAAGGCAATAGTCCCCACAATTGAGTTGTATTAGGGTTATTAGACTCTCCTAGTGAGGTCGGCCCTGTAGAGTAATTGTCAAGTAGAAAACAAGTATAAATAGAGAGTGAGACTCTCTATTTGGAACACACACTCACTCAACTATAGCGCATGGGTGAGAGAGGAGGAGCTCGCATAAGTGAGAGAGAGAGAGAGAACAGTTGTCGGAGATCATCTTTGTATCTTTGGGTTTTACTTTTGCTATTGGTGCTCATTCTATCTCTAAGGAAGTTGTGGGGTTTTCTCCTTTATGGTTTCCCCAAGGAAAATTCTTTGTGTCTCTTGTCTCTTGTGATTATTGTTGTGCATGTTATTCTTTCAGAGAAGATCCTAGATAATATTGATTAAACGATAAAAATCTAACGTGATGCAAACAAATTAGTGGTTATAAGACATAGTACTTACAAGTGTAATTAACTGATTTTTTAAGCTTATGTGAAGCTTAAAGGACGGTGCAAGGAAAAACTAAACAAAAAAATAAGAGGGAAAAAATGGAAGTAGGGGAGAGAGAGAGAGAGAGAGAGGAATGGGAACTATAGGGTCAACCTATTGGCCTTCCCATTTACCCTCAATTATCAAAGGGTCTATTTTTGTCAAAAATAAGGAGGATGCGCATAGAGACATAAGTTACATTGTAACAAGAAATTGTTGAAATAAGGTTGTGATACCATTTGAATGTTGGTTTTCCCTTTTAGGTTTCTAGGGTAAATATGTTGTTCTTATGTGATGGATGCATTTATGTGTTGTTTTAATGTTGTGTTAATCTATGTGTCATTGTGATTAATTGATGTGTGAATCATTGTTGAGTTATCTAGTTTTGGTGCTCGGTTCATTTATGAGACAATATGGAGATCGCATTAAATTAATACTTAGGAAATGGATTTGATGGTTGAATTGAACTATAGGTTTCGTCTAATGGAGTTTATTTGCATCTTATAATCTAGTTAACGGGTTATTGATCCATGCTCATGCATATTTATTTTAAGTTCACTCATAATTTAGTTCTCTGTCAATGATTAAAGAATGACAACAACTTTCTTTTGCACATTGTCCATTCGTTCCCAAGATGGAAAATTAATGGATGCAATCATAGATATGTTTCACTTATTTAGGGAATTTTTGAATTGAGGTTTTAAAGCTTAATGATTGTTGGGAAATACATCAAAACTACTTATTTTTCCATAGTTTCCCACAGTATTTTCAAAGCTTTCTCGAGAACTATAAAGACACATCATAGACATGGGTGTGTTGTCTTCTCTCCCCTAGGTTGTACATATCCCTCTTATTGAGCATTCTCCTCTTGTTGGGAATTTTCTCTCTTACTAGATAAATTTTATCTCTTGCATTGAGCATATCATTATGTGTTGGGTGAATTTCTCCTTGCACAGCCAATGTATTTTGGACTAAAAATGTTGTCTAACAAGTTGGGCCACCAATACAGTTTGAGACACTAAATGCTCGCATCACCAAGTTGTTTGGTTGTAGTGCGCTCTTATGTTGTTGGGAATATTATGGGTTAAGTCCTTTGGCATGGACTAGTTATGTTCTACAACTTTTATTTTGAAATATACTCCTTACACGAGGTGTTGATTATCCTCTTGCACATGTTTAACGAGTGATCTTTTAAGTGAATGGGTTTGAGTGATTTAATTGATGGCCTTTTCTTGTATGCTTTCTTAAATCGAGTAGTTTTAGTTAGTACATTGAAGAGACTAAATATTGCAGCATTTGTCTTTTGTTGACAACAAACACATTGCACTAAAACACATACACAAGATGTCTTCAAGTTGGACTTTCAATTTATTAGCTACAACCACTCATATAGGTAGTAATATGATTTATATAGCTTGACTTTAATGTGTCTTGAAAGGGATGAGATGTTATATTTCTTAAGTGTGAATTGCACTATAAGTCATAGAAAATAAATTTAGTATGAGAGCATATTTGCCGCTAGTTCAAGTGTTTTGAATGTGTATCCAAAAATGCGCATTGTTATATAAACATAGATTTGAGTTGAATCCTTGCTCATGTATTGGCAACACAAGTAAAATGACCCAATTATGCATAGTTCCATTCATACATCCCTATCAATGAATGGAAATTAGAGAATTACAGTCTGTGAATAACATTGATGGATTGATAATAGTTTTAGAGGATGAAGCAGTCAACTAGATTTGAAGACAAAGTTATTGGTTTTTTATTAGCCTAAGAATAATCACTTGATAAGTAGAGGTGATGGTGGCTAGCATAACTATTGTGGTTGTACTTCACGGTACATGGTGTATGTGAAGAGTTTTGGCTTGGAAATAGTGCATTGCAAACAAAACCATCTTCTCATACATCAATATTAGGAGTAAACTTCAAAGTAGATAAACATGGCCCATTCTTGTACTTCATGATACATAGTGTTGTAAAGGAAAGTTTCCTATGGCTAGGGTTTAAGAGGCCATCAACGTACTAGGGTTGAAAGAGAGATGCATATGGTTCTGCAAGTATATATAAGAAAGTTTCAGAGATTAGAATGGTTCATACCTTAGCCAAATGAAGGTTGATCCAAATAGCCCTTCAATCCTCTTCTTGCTCCTCTCGCTCCTCTTGCTCCAAGAGACCTGCAAAACGAATTATACCTTCCTTAAACCAATATGACCACATATAAAGCAATGATAATCAAATAAATATGAAATAATAATCTGACTAACATCATCATATGATCATAAACAGAGATTCAATCACACATTGAACAATAATTTGGGAAGAAGAAGGACATCACATATTTATTAATCTTGAAAACAAGTACGAATATACCTTCCCTTCAAGTTGGGCACTTCACGAAACCTTGATCTGGTTCTGTTGCTTCTCTTCTCCAAGGAGCTCATCCTCCAAGCTCTACAACAAAAGGGGATTATAGTTAGGGCAAAGGTATGGGAAAAGAGAGTCCCAATTCCTCCAACATGACAATGCAAAATTTCAAGTCCCCTCTCATGGACCTCCTTACCTCTATTTATATGTTTCTGAAGAGATAGGGTCAAAGGCAAAGTAGTTACAACTGAAGGAGTCAGTTGCATAACCACCCAAACTACCTAAACTTCGAAAAACGTATTTTTGACATGAATACGTGGGTTGCAGAGACATCAGTCGTGTATGCAGTAGGTATATGCGGGTTGAAATGAAAATAGTCATGTATTTAGGGAATACGCGAGTATTATATATAGCAAGTCACGCACAATACGCGGGTTTCCTTAAGGAAGCTCGTGTATCCATAAAAAAAAATCATTTTTAAGGTACTTATAGGAATTTTCAGACTTTGGTGTCTTCTGAAAAGTTTTAGCTAGCTGAAATATATTTCCAACGGTGTAGAGATGAGGTAAAATGGATTTATAAAACTCTAGATACGGATCCTCCAATTTAGGTGTTTTTTCAGTGACTTTCATGAAGTGTCATCATGGAAGTGTCAACATGTGACGAAATCATGGGAAAGTGGTCACAGGCAGAGATGTGTCATTTTGAGCTGTAACGCATAGTGTATGTGAAGAGTTTTCATTTGAAAATATTTCACTATGAACAAAACCATATTCTCGTACATCAAGATTAGGAGCAAACTTCAAATTAGACAAACATGGCCCATTCTTGTGTGCATTCTTGTTTATAAACAACAAAGAAACCAACTTAGAATTTCTATAATTATTGACATTGTTAACTGCTTTTTGTGTGCAAGACACATCGAGGACAAAGGCCTGATACCCATTTTGAATAAAAAAGCTCTTTGTATAACACTAAGAATAGAGACCAAAAGTAATTCTGCAAGGTATTCCTGTTAAGGTAGCAAGTCGGCTATAAGTACCTTGTTTACGGATTACTCCACTAACCAAGCCACAAACTTTTTCTTTTATGGATTTCAAAGAGGTGGAAAATTATTCAGTAGAATAAAATCTAATGTTTATGTCATAAAATTTTCAAGAGTCTTTCACTAAAGTCTTTTTTTTTTTCTAGCTAACCATAGTAGATTAAACTTAAAAGGACTTGATGGTTTTGTTTCTCAAAATTCCATTTTTAGTAGGATAGGATTGTTTTCAAAAATTCATGTCACCTCCATCTATGACATGTATCTATCTATTTAATTTAGCAGAGAGTTATATACTATAAATACATCAATGTGTTTTGAAACACCATCCTGATTGCTCATATTATTCCTCCACATGGGATTGAGTGAGAATGGATCAACATCTATCAACTTTTAATATTCAATATAATGAGTGAAAAAATCTTCCAACCAATCAAATCTAGCTATCTCCCCACATACTTTGTTTCTATTCACAATAAAGTTAATATCCCCACTCATAATCAACCTCCTTTCCCTTAACACTTGAAGAGAAAACATTTTTTCCCAAAGTACCCACTTCCCATATGTAATGTACTTTTCTTATTTTAGGCACACTAACTTAAGTTTTATATCAACTTAATGTGCAATTCATAAAATAAGTAAAACTAGGTACTAGAAATTAGACTAGAATTGCCTGAATCAACCGTAATGCACATAGGAGTTTGTCTAACTTCACATAGGATACGTCTTTGGTTCTGTAACGAAAGTGGAAGGTCTTAAAATATATCAAAGGTGAAAAAATATAGACTTTCATATTAAGGAAGTCTGGGAGATGCTTGATCTCAAGATTCCTATGCACAATGTGTTGGGACCATTTAGGTTTCGAGCATTAGCCAGGATGAAATATACTTCCATGATATGGGAACCCCAACATATGAAAACTATATTCCTGATCTAAACAATGTTCAAAACTAGGGTTTTAGGAAGGATTAGAATTGATTTGGGTGTCAAACTAGAAAAACTAGTTACCGGGACAACTCAACATGTTAAGAAACAGAGCTTTCCAAACAATGGAAAAGTGTTTCAAATAATGGTTTTTATTCTTGGATGTTATTAATATAGTTATTAGTGACCTTCAACATCTAACAGAATTGAAATTGGACCTACTGATATCTTTTGGTAACAGTTATAATAAAACTAGTCAAATTTTCATGAAAATCTAGGCAAGGTAAGAAAATTTTCATATGAAACTTCATGAGAATGATTAAAAATGGCATATAATTTTCAGAAAGGAAACTTTACATCAAATATATCTCATATAGGTCTAAATTAACCTCACATGACAATCAGTGGTAGCCTCCTTTAGCAAAAAACAACATTATAAGGGGATTGGAGACCATAATTCATTATGGATGGAAAGGGTATCCCTCAAAATATTCAATGAATTTGATACACCTGATAATAAAACCTGAAAATATACACCATTAATGGTTTAAATCCATCAATCCATCATCAGAATTTGTCTTCTTCAAATAATTTAAGAGAGAAGAGAATGAGGGGAAAAATTCGAATAGGAAGCCTTCAATCACTGAGAAGAGATTTCGAACATGGCTGAAATAGATCTACTGACCTTCAATTATACCTACATCATTGGTTGCATATGTTACTCTTTGAATTACTAAGGAAAACTAGAATAGTACCATGGGGCACATCTCCCACAGTTGACTTTGGCACATCTCCAAGCACTAGAGAGGCTGAAAGCTCACTCACTTACAAATTCAAAATCCAAAAGATGTGAGAGGGGTGTGCTATAATTATTTTATAGGAAACGTGGCTTCTAGTTTTAATTTAATCTTCATGTGGCCCAATTTCCTCAACCAATGTGCCCTCGTGAGTTGAATTGGACTTTCATGCTTTTCCACTTACATTCCTTTTTCTTCCTTTGGAAATTGTGCCTTCCTACTTTTAGACTAATTTACTTTTCTCAATTTTTGAAACTATTCCCTCCTGCTTTTTGGGATCCCTTTCCTTTCTCCTTTTTGGAAATTGTGCCCTCCTGACTTCCAAAAGTTGCCTACTTTTCATCCTGACAACTTTTCCTATACTTTCCTGTTGTATCCTTATTTTTCTAACTGGTTGCTTTATGCATGGTTTCTATCTTTTTCCTCAATTTTTGGCTCTTCCTTGATTTGCTCCAGATTTCCTTTTTGGATGACAACAACATGGGTCCACTTTACCTTATGTGCCCCCCATGACACCTACTACATTCACTTAACACAATTTTTAATTAAACTTGTAATAAAAATAATTTAAATATAAAATTTTGCACCCTGATTCTAACAAGTTGCACATTTATTATTATTTACAATTAACCCCTCCTGGGATAGAGTTACTAGGGGTTATTAAAACACATCATCAAGCAGGACAGTTGGGAGGGACATTACACCCTCATATGAATTGCACATGTTCATCATAGCAAGAGGTTGTCCTATTCCTCTACTCATGAATTCCATACTTAGACCTGAATAAACAACAAATTAGTTTGTTTGGTAAAGGTTGGATCTCCAACCAATAATTAAACTACCTAAGAGACCCACTAAGTCCACAATAATAAATTCTAAGCGCTTCAATAATTTCCTAAGACAACTAATTAAAAAATCACTAGCCCTCATCCTCTCACAAAGTAAAATTATCTATAACTTATCTTTATTAACTAAATTTGATAGGTCCAGTGTCAAGGACCTAGGAGTCTTGCCCAATTTTTTTATTTTCATCATTTATGTTTGTGCATCACTACCTCACCTTGAGCATAGGCACTCGTCCAAATTATGCATATTGTAACTAGACTATGCCTCTTCACCTAAGGTCTAGCCATAACTTCACCTCAGACAACAATATGTTATATGTGAAACTTTAGTGCTACTTAACTAGGTTAACCAATAATAGGAACACATCCAACCATGACCTTTAAAACATCCCAACAATACTTAGTCAATGTTATAACACATATCCAACATAACGCATCGCATGAAACATAACAACATTCATCCAACCAAAGAGAACACGAGGCAGATGTGCAAGTAGCACCCAAAGTTGATGCCATAAACCTTATTATATGAAGCATGTAACAATGTACAATAGAGGAACAAGGCCAGTTTTATGTGGCTCTTTTTATAGACTACAATTACAAAAGGTGCCACTTGACTAAAATTGTCAATTCAACCCCTAAAGAAACTATAGGAATGCCTCTTGCAATTCCTATTCACTTCAGCCTTTTCACTAAGCCAGTGCAAATTCACTCTATTGTGCAAACCCCGTTACTTATCATAATTGCAAAAAACTTTGCACTTGAATGTTTCTTACATGAATGAATTTCCTTAGCAAAATGAGGTGTCCTCCTATATATACAAGTCTTTTCAATATTTAACAAACTCATTTCTTCTAAGGTGGACCCAAGTGCCCAAATATAAATTTTCATCCATCAATCATTCATGTCAGCATGTGCAACTATCGCAAGCATGCTCGACACCCACGTGGCCACAAGTGTTCCCATTGCAAGTGCACCCATCACATGTTTTCCATCACATATGCAGCCATCAAATGTATACCCACAATTTTTCCTCTCATGAGAATTCCCAATGAGTGTGCTCGACTACACTCGATCAAGTTCATCAAAGGTAATTCTCACTAACTAAGGGGAGGCTTAGATACCTTGGTTCCACGTGAATACATTATGCACCCAAGGCAACCCCAAATCTTATAAAGGCAACATGAATGGTTCACCACTTCATTCATCTATTCGTTAGGCAATGTCTA
>LPNX011027171.1:263855-408280 GCA_001517045.1 Pseudotsuga menziesii | reverse complement strand
CCCCCCCTCCCCCCCGCCATACATATTGCCATCTTGGTAACGTCCAAATCGTACTTTCTACTTCTCAAACTCTCGAATCTAATCTTCATATTTCCACAATGATTCCTTCCTTTTTGAATCGTTCTCTTATTTGGGTCTATCTTTCTAGTTGAAAAAGCACTCCTACCTTTGGCTCTTGCCAAAATATCAAACTTTGGTCTATCTATGATTGTTATAGAGGATTTGAATGGTGCATCTCTGCTAGGACCACCTTCATAAATCCTACAAGGCTTCCACTGACTTATGTGGAAACTCGAATGGTGAACTCCCATGTACTATGGTATCTCTAATATGTAAGTGATATTGTCAATATTTTAAAGTACCTTAAAGGGCCCTTAAAACCATCATAACAAGGCATCGTACATGCCACTTGGTGGCTTGAACTGCTATCTACCCAATTTAAGCAAGACTGAGTCACCTACTTTGAATTTATCCTACCCAACACTTTATCCTTTCTACTGCATTCATCAATTGAACATTATCCATCTCCAATTTTTATACCATCCCTTAATGAGGAGCCAACAATTGTTGCCCATTTTCCAACTCAAATAGATTGTATCATGCTGCATACTCTCCTATATGTTGTAATTGAACTAGGTTGCATCCAACAACTCTAGCTAGTTCAATTAGTCTACATGAATGGAATGCCTTACGTAACCCTCAAAAAATCCATTTATGCTCTATGTTTTCCCATCTATCTAAAGATGATAACTTGAACTCCTTAGTAGCTTTGCACCAAAAATATTGAACAACTCTATCTGAAACTACCCTATGAACCTTGTGTCTTTTTCCAACATAATGCATAATGGTAGACCCTATAACTTCACAACATTTTTAAGAACAACTTTGCAACTTTATTAATGACACAAGGCACTTGATTGGTACAAAGGTGACATACATGGAAAATCTGTCAACAAGTGCAAAAATCCCATTGTATCCTTGGGAAATCGGTAGCTAAGTGATGAATCCCATGGAGACACTCTCCTAAAGTCTCTCCAACATTGACAAAGTTTGTGATGAACCAACTTGAATTCTGGTGTATGCCTTGTCTTATTGAAATACAAGAAAAATATTGGCATACTCTTCTATATCCCTTCACATTTGCTTCTAGTAGCAACCTCTTTCCAATAATGTCATCTTTCTTTGTTGTCTTAGGTGGCTAGCCTAAGGAAAGTCATGGCACTCCTTCAAGATCTCCTTCTCAATATTCGGTGACTTAGGCACATATATGTGATTTCCAAAGTACAATACACCGTTGTCAATTAAAAAACTCCTCATTTGTCCTTCCTTCACTTATTTCATGATGTTCATCACAAAGGGGTATTTATGTAATCCTTCCTTCATTTTCTCATGCAAGTTTGTAAAGACTTGCACGTGATTTTCCATGGGTACTAATATCATGTTTTCTTCTAATACTGTAAGCTATTCCTTCCCACTTAAGGCATTTTTTTATGCATTTATCCTACATGGTCAATACTCAAAGGTCATGTTGAATTCTTCCAAGAAGTCTTGCCACTGTTCTTTCTTAGGTGAAAACCTCGATTACATCGCAACATTGTCCATCTTCATAGTGAATGACTTTCGAAACAAGTAGTGCCTCCGTGCTTATAGACAATGCACACTTGTGGTCAGGACTCAACTCCTTCTCATGAATGAGGTACCTACTTTTACGATCTTGTATATTTCTTCTCTCATAGGCCACTAGATGACCCTCTTATGACAAAAATATTCCAATGGCGAATTCTAAGGCATCTATATCTACCTCAAATTAGTTCTCATAGTCTAGAAACTTTAGCATAGATGCCATCACAAGTTTACATACAAGTTCTCTAAATGTGGACTAACACTACTACATTCAATTCCATGATTTGTTCTTCTTCTACAAATCACTAAGTGGTGTCAAAATATTAGAGTACCCTTCATGAAATCTACAACAATAGTTATCCAATCCAAGGAAATTTATTGCCTCATGAACTATTTTGGGTTCCTCTTAATCTCCATGATCTTTATAGGATCCATGCATATGCATCATTTCCCAATCCAATGGCCTAAGAATGGATTTTTGGTTTATCCAAAGACACACATTGACTTCTTCAAGTACAATCGATATGCATCAATCCCTTAAATACTTATGTTGAATTCTTGTTATGGTATTTTATGTTATCAATGAACACAACAATGTTGTCTCAATAGACAACAACTAATTTATCTAAGAATGATTTGAACATATTGTTCATATAGGTGAAAAATATGGCTGGTGCATTACACAATCCAAAAGGCATAACATGAAACTCATAAGTGCCATAGCTTGTTACATAGACGGTCTTCGTCTTATCTCTTTCTGTGATCCTTATTGGTAGTATCATTGCCTCAAGTTTTGATTTAAGAAGACTTTGTCCTTAGCTAACTTACTAAAGAAATCTATTTCCAAAGGAAAGGGGTGTCGATTTTGTAGGGCATGCTTCTTCAATGCACGGTAGTCCAAACACGTTCCCAACTTGGGGGTGTCCTTCTTCTTATAAAAGAGGAAAGGTGCACCACACATGGACTTGGAAGGTTTGATGAAGTCATCATTAAGAAACTATGTCCATCATAAATGTCTTAACTCAAGCCCTAAAAGTCAGTAAGGATCCCTTGTCAAAGGTTGCAATCACAGTTCAAGCTCAATGCAAACAAAAGTGCGCCTAGGTCATAGCACTTTCGATAAAGAATCAAGCATTCGATTAGCAAACTCATTTGATACACCAACATGCATTGGTGGAACAGGTTCCCCCACTCCACCCTTATCCACTTTATTGATGACTATTGCAAAATTTTGTGATTATGGTTTCATGGATGCCTTCTTCATGCTTGCAAAAGATACCTTTTGCACCTTTACATCTAACTTCCTTACTATTGTGCACACAACACAATTATATTTTTTGCACCAAGTATCACCAACTTATTCACAAAAGGCATAAGAACTAACTACTTTCTCCTTGGTAAGTCATGTCCAAGAATGACTCCAAAGTCATCCATATGCATCACTATGAAGATTGCATGATACGTGTCCAACTATATGTGAATTGTGGTCGCTAATTTTGCATCTATTTCCTCCGCAATATAATTGACTAACTTAATTGAATATCTACATGGTCTAACTCTAGCCAAGTTCACTTTCCAACTTCTTCTTTGACAAATTTTGAGAGACACTAGAATCTAGCAATGCCAGTACTACCCTTCCATTGACAATCAGATCTACATAAAAAGTTGATTGTGGCTTCGCCTTTGATTGGAAGCTAAGGAACCAATCCTTTCCAAAAACTACTTTGAGAGGGGTTTCTCCCCTTTTTCCACCAAAGAACTCTATTTCTCCCAACTAGTTAGATGAAATGAATTGTTAAAAGAAGAAACAATAACTTACCTCTGCTTAAAGTGCCCCAACCTTGGGTGCCAAATAGTGTCAAATTTATAAGTTTTTCTACGGAATGACTTGAACCTAGGATAGTCCTCGGTGTGTCCTTTATAATAATTACATACATATTGATATTTGAAATGCACTCCATGTCGTGCTGGGACACTTGACCAAGTTGTTAATAGACTAACCACGACACACAACAACAACTTAGGATCGTCATTTGACTTTTTTTATCTCCTTTTGTTGCAATCAATCTTTCAAATGATTGTTGAAAAGGAGGGAATTACAATACTTATGTCAATAGCTACATTAACATATGTCCTACCTTCCCATGCAAGTTCTGTCACATGCCCCAATTTGCAAAAACATTTTATTTTTAAGAAACATTATGTTACATTTTATGTTAAAGTTTGTAATTAATGACCAAGTGGGGTCAAGGATAATTTAATGTAATTGCTGAATATTTTATTAATAAATAAATGAAAGATGAGACAACATATTAGGGAAGCTGTTAAATGAGTGTTTTAATGGTCACTTGATGGAGAAGGATGGGTTGAGAGCAGATTGACACTTGGCAGCATCCTCAAACTACTTGTAGCTGTTGCAGGTGGCAACTTCCCTATTTTTGTGGTCATGTTCTCCAAGAAAGTGGAACAAGAGCAAGTGGCTCATTAAGTAAAAACTGACCCAAAATACCTGGGCATTCTAATAAAACTTCTTATTGGAGACAGCTGAGGTTTCTCATTCTGGATTTGTGAACATTCTGAGTGAATGAAGTGCACAAGCAAATTTGATGGAGGGGACTAGCTGAAGTATGTTTTGAGTGGAAAAGTGTTGAATACCTAAACTAGTGCATCTATTCTAAGCTAAGTTCATACTACTGTAGGAAAAACTGACTTACTGCTGAAAACTCAGTGGAGTTGCAGACAATTACTAGACTACATCTCTCACCCAATACTTCTACCAGGTGGACCAGGAGACAAGCTCGGGGATCCTGAGAATTGCAGTCCAGCTTTTCTCCAGGAGTTGGTTTGGAGGAACAGGTTCCTTAAGCTGTTGTCACCTCATCTATATTTCTGAGTTCTACTTGTTTTATTCAGTTATGTAAGTATTTATTGTTCACTGGAAAGTTTATGTTTAATCAATGATATGTTATCCCTCTGATTTTATTGCTGCTAGGGTTAGCTTAGGAGAAATGTATATGTTGGGAAAAGTTAGTAAGTTCTGAACTAGTTTAGTTAGGGTGAATGATTAGAAGTATTATGATTTAATCGATAGATAGAAAGAAAATACCTAAACTGTATTTTTCCACACCTTTTACATGGTAGTACTCTAGTACAATAGTTTAGTTTATTTTCAGAAAAAGAATTTGAATGAAGTATGCATGTATATGAAATTGTTAACTACTACAGGTTCATATGTATAGATTGTTTGTATGTTTCTTTTATACTTTTCATTTAGTTAGAGTATTTAAACAAATTAAATAGAGACATATGGGAAAGAGGTAAGGGTATTACACACTAGTCTATGTAATAATTTATACATTAAATCAAAATTTATATTATAAATCTAATATTTTAATAATAAACAAATAATATAGAAACATGAAATTATCATGATTCAGTTTAACTTAAAAGAAACAGTATACAGGGCTAAACATTTTCCAAATTATTTCATCTAATTGAAAATGCAAACTAGGGTTAACTAAAAATGAAATACTAGCTCTGTAATTATTTAAAGAAGATTTAGGGTTTGTAAAATAACTTATGTAAAAGAACTGTTCTTTTCATAATTAAATAATTTCAAAATCTATCTACTCTATTATATACGGCCATAAGCATCATTTAGATGTCTGTATGGAGTTACATACTTCCTCTATAAGTATTTATAAATATCAAAAACCTAACAGTATATTTCAGAGAGTACAGAAAAATAATTAAATTATTCAACTAATATTTTTCCTCTATTTTATTTACTACAGAAATCATTACTGATTTAATAACTATGTCACTATCTAAAAACCCCACTGTCAGAAACCCTCAAGATATAATTCACTTAAAAAGAAAAACAAACTAACTAAAAATTTACTTAACCTTAAACCCTTGGAAGGTTAATTACAACAAAAATAATTAAAGTAACCACAATATATAATATATTATCAAAACAGAGATACAGTCAACTAGCTTTAAGTTGTAAGAAATCTTTCAGACTGAAAAAACTAAACTGAAATATTTACGGCCCTATGGCCTTTTTACATTATAAGTCAAGGCTAAGAAGCTTGTTCAAAAAGTATCATCGCTACGAACAAAATTCACAATAGACAAAATAGTTGTCTCGGGCATGAAAGCCCTTTCCAAACTTTGCTAAAACAGCCACTAGGGCTTCATAATTTTTCTTGAACAATCATCTTATAATGGCCCCTGGTCTATCCAAGATTTCATGATAAAGCACATCACGCCCGAGTTGAAGGTCCAGTAAACCTTCGAACTCCCTTAACATTTTTTTTCAACACTATAAATCACTATAGGAGAACCTCTGTGAAACCGAGGCTTACCAGGAAATAGTTTTAGTGGAGTCCTTTCCTTTTACATCCTCCAACGGTCAACCCCAATTTATCCTTAGACTGCAGCCTGCAAAAGGTTTTGGAGCACGAAAACAGGAGTTAATTTATACCACTGTTAAAAATGAAATAAATTAACTAAGCAATGCATTAATGTTTTTAATAGATAAAAATCTTCTTACCTGGTTCGATTTTGCTGAAGAAATGTTCTAATCAAACCCCAGGCACCTTTTACAAAGATATCTAGCTCCAGGAAGGCACCGACAGGAGGATTACAGCACACAGTGCTTACTTTCAACCCTCAGTCTCCCTTCAGAGAACGACGAGCATTAAGAAAACTATAAACAGTAGGTAATGCAACATACAGAACCAAAGACTGAAACCCAAGTCACGACAGGTAAAGACAAATGCCACCCAAGAGCTAAGCAATAAAACAGTAAACCCTAACCAGCAAGACCAAACTACGACAATGCTAAATCCATGCTCATCTCTTAAACTTATCAAAATACCAGAGAATTAATATCAGCACTTGCAGAGGCAGAGTTTTGGCAAATGCATCATTGTATAGAGCTAGGTATTTGTGACAAGAGGAGTGCCGTTACAAAACCAGAGCAAGCATCTGAAATTACCTCTACATGAAGAAGAGAGAGACTGTCAGCAAGAAGGTTTATACAATGGACTGACAAAGAGGCTGAGCGGCCATGAGCCTATGGCCACTCTTCCAGAACACGGTAAAATATATAGAGGCAAAAATTTAGGGTTTAGAGAGATTTAATAAACAAAAACTCCAAAGTCGAAACCCCATCAAATGTGCTTTGAACACGTAGCACCAAATATTTTGCAAGGGATGGGTTCAATGCTATAGTTTGAAACCCTCGTATTAAACCTGCACATAATATTGTATAAATGTCAAAAATATATGGTAATTTTTTCTTTGGTTTCATTATCTTTGTTTTGGTTTTTGTTTGTTTAAACCAAAGTCAATAGTTTGGGAGGTATTCACGAAAACTAGGCTTTTAACCTTAAGCTAAAACCTTAACAAATGCATAAGAAAACTTATACATGTTCATGTTCTCTCTCATTTAAAATAATGCTCAGTATTTGATTTTAGGAAAATACAAAAACAATGGAGAATGAACCAATAATAGGTAAATACTTGTAAATATAGAGATTATCTAGCTAGGACTTAGTCTAGTCAATGATTTACGAATACTAGTATTTCTCTTGTTAATAAAACTCATATGAAGTGAGAATCCCTATAAAACAAAATAGGGTAGACCTCTATGAGGACAATTTCTTTTCTTTCCTTAAGATAAATAAAAAAAATAAAATATTAATACTTAATTAAAGGAAAACATTGGAATAGAATATTTCAAGTTTTGGAAAGGACTTGAATAGTTATAAACAGTCCTATTTACTAAATACCAGCGTTAATGCATGGTTTTTGGTCAAAAGTAGTTTAGCACTTCAAATAGTTTATAGATCTTCTAGAATTTCATACAAGTTTTTAACTGCAACACAACATGAAAGTTAATTGAACAAGTTCTGTGATATTAAGCATAACTGAACTAAATCCAGTTTATTACAATATTGTTATTGCTAACAATTATGTAGGTTGCTAACAATAAAAGATCAACGATACCTCTTACTTGGTTCAAGCTGCAAAACAAATAATTTAACTAGCATTTTATTCTATGCTAGTTGAATGATAGTCTCGATCTGGAAATACTTTAACAAAACTGCTTACCTGTATAGAACCTGTAAAAGAAGCATCACTTCACTGCATTAGTTGTAAGCAAAGTAAGCCTCGATCTCAACTGAAGGTCTTTCCTACTTGTCATAAAACAGTAAAATAAACTTAGTGCTAGAAGTTTAAAAATATGTTTTATTCATGTTATATCAAACCGTAATTCGATTCCTAACATGGAGTTATGAAAACAAACTAGTAAGTATACAAAAATAAAGTCTTACCAATTATTCAGTTCTAATTTAATATAGATTAAAGTAACCATTAGCAGTAACCTATTTCTTAATTAATGACGACTGCAAACATTTTATGTTACATGAAAATTTTTAAAATTTTACGAATTTTTGGGTTATTGCATGTGGTATCAGAGCACAAGGTTCAGACACTAGGCCTAAATGTGGCTCAACTTGCATAGACAAACAGTAAATTTAAAAAATATATATATATATGCATACTGATTATTACTTTTCTTTTGAACTATATTTCCAGAGAATTTTTCTGAGTTAAACTGCAGGTATGGAAATATTGGAGGAATATGCGGACGAGGAGTCCCCATTTACTGAACGAAGTATTTCTAAAAGAGAACCCATAGAAGAAGAAATAACTAATAACTCTTCTGAATTATTACAAATGGTTAAGGAACTAAGAACAGAGATGGAAACGGTCAAAAAGGAAAATGAGAGAATTCTGAGAGCTCAGGAGGAGCTGAATCAGATTTTAATAGAAAAATTTGAGAATGAAGAAAACAATAAATGAACAGAATCTGAAGATATACCTTATCAACATAAAAATAAAAAGTCTAAGCAGTCTAAATTCGTAAGTAGCTCATCCTCTGAGATTTATGGCGATCCACATAAAAAGAATCATCAATATACTAGTGATAGTAGTGAAGGTAATCATCATACAAGAAAGAGAAAATTTAAACCTTACGAAGAAATATCAAGAGAATTTAAGAAAATAAAGCCACCAACCTTCAATGGTGAAACTGAAAAGTGAGAAGAGGTTGAATCATGGCTGTCTAGGATGAAGAAATATTTTCAAATATATAATTATTGTCATCAACTAAAAGCCAAAATGGCCATTTACAACCTCACTGGGAAGGTAGATATTTGGTAGCAGGACCTAAAAAGAGTAAAAGGCTTTAAGGAGAATAACATTAATTAGAGTACGTTTAAGAAATATTTTAAGAAGAAATTCTTGTTAGAATAGTACTACGAAGAGCGGGCTAAGGAATTTTATGAACTAAAACTAGGAACAATGAACATGAAAGAACTAAACAGTAAATTTTTAAGTCTATTTTGATATGTGCCTTACATTGTGGACAAGAAGCCTAAGGTACAGTGATTTCTAAGTTGCTTACCCTTCCATATAAAAGATAGAATTGAATATGACAATCCAAAAACCTTAGAAGAAGCGATGAGAAAGGCGAATTTCTGTTATGAACAAAATTGCAAAAAGGAAAGTATGACAAATTGGAAGGCTAAAAGATCAAATAATTTTGAACAGAGAAAGAAAGGTTTCGTACCTAACCGTAATTTTAGGAATAATAACACACGAAATTTTCCTAATAAAAATTTCTAAAGGAATAAAGGTAATACACAGTTAAACCCAAATGGTCAAAGAAATAAAGAACCTGTTAATAATCATAGTAACTACACCAAGAATATTGAACGAAAGGAACTATTAAAATGTTGGGAATGTAATGGTCCTCATTATGCATCAGTTTGCCCCAACTGAAATAATATTGTTAGCAACATACATACGATACAGGAGGAGATGATTGTTGGTGATCTAGCAGGGACAATGCCCAGGATCAATGCAACACTGGAAAACAGGCAAGCAGACTATCAAACTTCCATGGTGGAAGTGGAAGGTAAGCTGAATCAAAAATCTATATCAATTTTAATTGATCCCAGGGATAGTTTAAGTTATATTTCTCCTGATTTAGTAGAAAAATGCAACTTATCAGTAGAAAAGTTTGCCAAGTCTTGGTTAGTCTAGCTAGCTACTGGAGCAAAAAGAAAAGTGATTAGTTTTGTTAAGAATTGTACTGTAAAAATGGATCAATTTGAAACCTTTGTTAAGCTTAATGTACTACCTTTAGGTTCTTATGATATGTTAATTGGTATGGACTGGTTAGAATAGAAAAGGGTAGTTCTGAACTGTTTCGATAAAACTTTTACTTGCGTAAATAACGATGGAGAAACAATAAATGTAAAAGGAATCCCTAGGAAAATAGCTATAAGATAAATCTCTCCTTTGAAACTTAAGAAAGTTGTTAATAAAGGTTGTAAAGCCTTTGTTGTAACAGTAACTAATGAAGAAAATACTAATAACGAAGATAAATTAAAACTAGAAGACAGTTCGATCCTGAGGGAGAATTCGGATGTATTTTCAGAAGAAATTTCGTGATTGCCTCTGAAGCGGGAGTTAGACTTCACTATTGAGCTAGTACCTGGAGTAGTGCCCAGCTCAAAAGCCCCTTATCGGATGAATATATTGGAATTAAACGAATTAAAATCACAATTAAAAGAACTTATTGATAAGAATTATATCAGACCCAGTGTGTCTCCTTACGGAGCACCTGTTATTTTTGCTAAGAAGAAGGATAGAACTCTACGATTATGTATAGATTACTGTCAACTTAATAAAATGACTATTAAAAACAGATATCCATTACCCTACATTGATAATCTATTTGATCAACTACGTGGAGCGACTATATTCTCGAAGATTGATTTATGATCTGGTTATCACCAGGTCTGAATCAAAGATGAAGACATCTTTAAAATAGCTTTTAGGACCCGATACGGTCACTATGAGTTTGTTGTTATGCCATTCAGGCTTACTAATGCCCTGGATGTCTTCATGTGTCTGATGAATAATGTAATGCATAAGTACCTTGATAAATTCGTGGTCGTATTCATTGACGACATTTTAATTTATTCGAAGTCTGAAGAAGAACATGAAGAGCACTTAAAAATTGTTTTACAAGAGTTACGAGAACATCAACTCTATGCAAAATTCAGTAAATGTGATTTCTTTAAGGATAAAATACAGTACCTGGGTCATGTAGTGACTAAAGAAGGGATTTATGTTGATCCCGAAAAGATAAAGGCAATCAAAGAATGTCCAGTCCCAAAAGACGTAACTGACGTACGATCATTCATGGGGATTACTGGCTATTATCGAAGATTTATCGAAGGGTTTTCGAGAATTGCAAATCCCATAACTTCTTTACAGAAGAAAGGGAAGAAATTCGAGTGGAGTCAAAAGTGTGAAGATAGTTTTAAAAAGTTAAAAACATTATTAACCACCGCACCAATCTTAAGAATTGTTGATCCTAATAAAGACTTTATAGTATGTATTGACGCATGCCATGACGGTTTAGGTGGAGTTTTAACTCAGGAAGGACATCTCATTGCCTATGAGTCTAGGAAGCTGAAGATTCATGAGAAAAATTATGTGACCTATGAATTAGGATTGGCTGCTGTTATACATGCCTTAAAAATGTGGCCCCGTCAATTAATCAGAAGAAATTTTATATTAATGACAGATAACGAAGGATTAAAATATTTGTTGGACCAACCTAACTTAAATGCTAGGCAAGCTAGGTGGCTAGCTTTCCGTAGTGAGTACAATTTTGAAATCCAACATATTAAAGGAAAATAAAATAAGGTTGTTGATGCTTTAAGTAGAAATGCAAAACTAAATTTTGCAACAGTAATCAACACCTATAAAACAGATTTAGAAGAACAGCTAGAGGAAGGAATAAGATTGGATGAAAATTATCATAAATTACAAGCAAAGGTAACAGAAAATTTAATTGAAAGTTTAAGTATAGGGTATATTTTAAATGAAAAAAGATTATTACTATATAAAGACAGACTATATATACCTAATGTACCTAAAATTAAGTTACTGATTTTAAACGAAATTCATAAGACTCCCTACTCAGGGCATCCTGGTTATCAAAAGACTATAACTATGTTAAGAAAGGATTACTTTTGGCCAAACATGAAAAATTAACTGGCAGAATACATTGTTAAGTACTTTGAATGTCAACAAGTAAAGACTAAACACCAGCATCCAGCCGAGTTACTTCAGCCATTACCTATTCCTAGCTGGAAGTGGGAGATAATCAGCCTTGATTTTATTACATGACTACCTAGAAATCAAAACCCAAATGACTCAATAATGGTAGTCGTCGATAAACTAAGCAAGGCAACTCATTTTATACCTGTAAAAACTACTTACAAAGCTGTGAATATTGCTGATATATTCCTAAAACAAATTTTTTGTTTACATGGAATATCGAAAGTAATAATTTTAGATAGAGACCCTAAGTTTACGGGCAACTTCTGGAAGTTTTTGTTTAAAGGACTAAATACTACATTAAATTTCAGTACCTCTTTCCATCCTCAGACAAATGGACGGACTAAAAGAGTGAATCAGGTATTGGAGGATCTGCTTAGAATGTATGTAAAAGAACAGCCAGGTAAATGGGAAGATTACTTACACTTGGTCGAGTTTGCTTACAACAATCACTACCAAGCTTCAACAAGATATAGTCCTTTTGAAATTTTGTATGGCAGGAAATGAAATACCCCCATCTCAGGGAGTAATCCAATTGACAGGTTAGTATTAGGACCTGAACTATTGAAAGAGATGGAGTTAATTGTAAAAAAGGTGCAAGGTAACTTGAAAGTTGCGCAAGATCAACAGAAAAGTCAAGCAGATCTTAAATGAACTCAAAAGGAGTTCCAAGTTGGTGAACATGTCTTTATTAAGGTGAGGCCTAAAAAGAGTTCTCTGAGATTAGGAAGTTGTGCTAAGTTAGCACCCTGATATTGCGGACCTTTTGAAATAATGTCCAGAATAGGACAGGTAGCATATCAGTTGGCTTTACTGCCAAATTTGAAGCTTCATAATGTCTTTCATATTTCTGTGTTAAAAAAATATGTACATGATGCTACTCATGTTATAAACTGGAATGATGTGCAAGTGGAACCCGAAGGAGATTTTTTGGTGGAATCGAATTGTATCCTCGAAAGGAGGGAGATCATGCTTCAGAATCGCACCATTGGTCAAGTGAAGGTGCAATGGAAGCACCTTAGTCCAGAAGAAGCCACCTAGGAATTGGAGAGTCATATGCGGGATGCATATCCAATTTTGTTCCGGGGAAATTCTGAGGACAAAGAATAAATAACATCGAGGAGGATGTTTTAAATTAAGGGGGTGTGTATGTCACATGCCCCAATTTGCAAAAACATTTTATGTTTTAAGAAACATTATCTTACATTTTATGTTAAAGTTTGTAATTAATGACCAAGTGGGGTCAAGGATAATTTAATGTAATTGCTGAATATTTTATTAATAAATAAATGAAAGATGAGGCAACAACTTAGGGAAGCTGTTAAATGAGTGTTTTACTGGTCACTTGATGGAGAAGGCTGGGTTGAGAGCAGATTGACACTTGGCAGCATCCTCAAACTAATTCTAGCCGTTGCAGGTGGCAACTTCCCTATTTTTGTGGTCATGTTCCCCAAGAAAGTGGAACAAGAGCAGGTGGCTCATTAAGTAAAAACTGACCCAAAAGACCTAGCCATGCTAATAAAACTTCCCATTGAAGACAGCTGAGGTTGCTCATTCTATATTTGTGAACATTCTGAGTGAGTGAAGTGCACAAGAAATTCAATGGAGGGGACTAGCTGAAGTATGTTTTGAGTGGAAAAGTGTTGAAGACCTTAACTAGTGTAGCTATTCTAAGATGAGTTCATACTACTGTAGGCATAACTGACTTACTGCTGAACACTCAGTGGAGTTGCAAAGGATTACTAGACTACATCTCTCACCCAGTACTTCTACCAGGTGGACCAGGAGACAAGCTCGAGGATCATGAGAATTGCAATCCAGCTTTTCTCCAGGAGTTGGTTGGGAGGAACAGGTTCCTTAAGTTGTTGTCACCTCATCTATATTTCCAAGTTCTACTTGTTTTATTCAACTATCTAAGTATTTACTGTTGACTGGGAATTTTATGTTTAATCAATGATATGTTATGCCTCTGATTTTATTGTTGCTAGGGTTAGCTTAGGAGAAATGTATATGTTGGGAAAAGTTAGTAAGTTCTGAACTAGTTTAGTTAGGGTGAATGATTAGAAGTATTCTGATTTAATCGATAGATAGAAAGAAAATACCTAAATTGTATTTTTCCACACCTTTTACAAGGTAGTACTCTAGTACAGTAGGTTAGTTTATTTTCAGAAAAAGAATTTGAATGAAGTATGCATGTATATGAAATTGTTAACTACTACAGGTTCATATGTATAGATTGTTTGTATGTTTCTTTTATACTTTTCATTTAGTTAAAGTATTTAAACAAATTAAATAGAGACAGATAGGAAAGAGCTAAGGGTATTACACACTAGTATGTGTAATGATTTACACAGTAAATCAAAATTTATATTATAAATATAATATTTTAATAATAAACAGATAATATAGAAACATGAAATTATCATGATTCATTTTAACTTAAAAGAAACAGTATACAGGGCTAAACATTTTCCAAATTAGTTCATCTAATTGAAAATGCAAACTAGGGTTAATTAAAAATGAAATACTAGCTCTGTAATTATTTAAAGAAGATTTAGGGTTTGTAAAATAACTTATGTAAAAGAATTGTTCTTTTCATAATTAAATTATTTCAAAATCTATCTACTCTATTCTATACAACCATAAGCATCATTTAGATGTCTGTATGGAGTTACATACTTCCTCTATGAGTATTTATAAATATCAAAAACCTAACAGTATATTTGAAAGAGTACAGAAAAATAATTAAATTATTCAACTAATATTTTTCCTCTATTTTATTTACTACATAGATCATTACTAATTTAATAACTATGTTACTATCTAAAAACCCCACTGTCAGAAACCCTCAAGATATAATTCACTTAAAAAGAAAAATAAACTAACTAAAAATTTACTTAACCCTAAACCCTCAAAAGGTTAATTACAACAAAAATAATTAAAGTAACCACAATATATAATATATTATCAAAACAGAGATACAATCAACCAGCTTTAAGCTGTAAGAAATCTTTAAGACTGAAAAACTGAACTGAAATAATTATGGCCCTATGGCCTTTTTACATTATAAGTCAAGGCTAAAAATCCTGTTCAAAAAGTATCATCGCTACGAACAGAATTCATAATAGACAAAACATTTGTCTTGGCCATGAAAGCCCTTTCCAAACTTTGCTAAAACAGCCACTACGGCTTCATCATTTTTCTTGAACGAGCATCGTGTCACGGGCCTTGGCCTGTCCAATATTTCACGATACAACACTTCACGGCCGAGTTGAAGGTCCAGTAAACCTTCGAACTCCCTTAACATTTTTTTTCAACACTATAAATCACTGTAGGAGAACCTCAGTGAAACCGAGGCTTACAAGGATATCATTTTGGTGGAGTCCTTTCCTTTTACATCCTCCAACCCCGGTTTATCCTTAGACTGCAGCCTACAAAAGGTTTTGGAGCACGAAAACAGGAGTTAATTTATACCACTGTCAAAAATGAAAGATTTTAACTGAGCAATGCATTAATGTTTTTAATAGATAAAAATATTCTTACCTAGTTTGATTTTGCTGAAGAAATGTTCTAATCAAACCCCATGCACCTTTTGCAAAGATATCGAGCTCCAGGAAGGCACGGGCAGGAGGATTATAGCACACAATTCTTACTTTCAACCCTCAGTCTCCCTTCAAAGAATGACGAGCATTAAGAAAACTCTAAACAACAGGTAACGCAACATACAGAACCAAAGACTGAAACCCAAGTCACGATAGGTAAAGACAAATGCCACCCGAGAGCTAAGCAGTAAAACAGTAAAACCTAATGAGCAAGACCACACTACGACAATGCTAAAGCCATGCTCATCTCTTAAACTTATCAAAATACCAGAGAACTAATATCAGCACTTGCAGAGGCAGAGTTTTGGCAGATGCATCATTGTATAGAGCAAGGTATTGGTGAGAAGAGGAGTGTCATTACAAAACCAGAGCAAGCATCCGAAATTACCTCTACACGAAGAAGAGAGAGATTGTCGGCAGGGAGGTTTATGCAATGGAGTGACAAAGAGGCTGAGTGGCCATGAGCTTGCGGCCACTCTTCTAGAACAGGGTAAAAGATAGAGTAAAGGCAAAAATTTAGGGTTTAGAGAGATTTTATAAACAAAAACTCCAAAGTCAAAACCCCATCAAATGTGCTTTGAACACATAGCACCAAATATTTTGCAAAGGATGGGTTCAACGCTATAGTTCGAAACCCTCGTATTAAACCTGCACATAATATTGTATAAATGTCAAAACTATATGGTAATTTTTGCCTTGGTTTCATTATCTTTGTTTTGGTTTTTGTTTGTTTAAACCAAAGTCAATAGTTTGGGAGGTACTCACGAAAACTAGGGTTTTGACCTTAATCTAAAACCTTAACAAATGTATAAGAAAACCTATACATGTTCATGTTCTCTCTCATTTAAAATAATGCTCAGTATTTGATTTTAGGAAAATACAAAAACAATGGAGAATGAACCAATAATAGGTAAATACTTGTAAATATAGAGATTATCTAGCTAGGAATTAGTCTAGTCAATGATTTACGAATACTAGTATTTCTCTTGTTAATAAAACTCATATGAAATGAGAATCCCTATAAAACAAAATAGGGTAGACCTCTATGAGGACAATTTCTTTTCTTTCCTTAAGATAAATAAAAACATAAAATATTAATACTTAGTTAAAGGAAAACATTGGAATAGAATATTTCAAGTTTTGGAAAGGACTTGAATAGTTATAAACAGTCCTATTTACTAAATACCAACGTTAATGCATGGTTTTTGGTCAAAAGTAGTTTAGCACTTCAAATAGTTTATAGATCTTCTAGAATTTCATACAAGTTTTTAACTGCAACACAACATGAAAGTTGATTGAACAAGTTATGTGATATTAAGCATAACTGAACTAAATCCAGTTTAATACAATATTGTTATTACTAACAATTATGTAGGTTGCTAACAATAAAAGATCAATGATACCTCTTACTTTGTTCAAGCTGCAAAACAAATAATTTAACTAGAATTTTATTCTATGCTAGTTGAATGATAATCTCAATCTGGAAATACTGGAACAAAACTGCTTACCTGTAAAAGAAGCATCACTTCACTGCATTAGTTGTACGCTAGGTAAGCCTCGATCTCAACAGAAGGTCTTTCCTACTTGTCATAAAACAGTTAAAATAAACTTAGTGCTAGAAGTTTAAAAATATGTTTTATTCCTGTTATCTCAAATCGTAATTCGATTCCTAACATGGAGTTATGAAAACAAACTAGTAAGTATACAAAACTAAAGTCTTACCAATCAGTCAGTTCTAATTTAATACAAATTAAAGTAACCGTTAGCAGTAATCTATTTCTTAAGTAATGACGACTGCAAACATTTTATGTTACATGAAAAATTTTAAATTTTTACGAATTTTTGGGTTATTACAAGTTCCTTGTGAAGAGAGGATCACAAGGTTGTATCAAAATAGTGAGCTAACCTCCAAACCTACTATACATGTCTGGGACATGGTGAAGGGTGCCTAACAAGAACCTAAAACCAACTTCTAACAAAATTTGTGCCCTACTTCCACCTTTCCATAGATAAATATGAAACAAAGTGTTCGAATACGACCGGTCATGAAAGTGATAGTGGCAAAGAGCATTACAACACCCCCAAAATATTGCTTCAATACCGATTGTCATGAACCTAGGAATCTTGGTCGATTATTTTCTTTTTGTCATCTCTATTTGTGTGAGACTACTTTGCCTTGGCCATAAGGGCTTGGCCAACCTATGTCTGGTAGTAACAACCAAACTACGTCTCTTGACTAATGTTTTCCCATAACTTCAGCTTGGACTACAATACATTAGATGTGTGACTTTAGTTCTACTTAACCAAGTTATCCATTAACAATAAGCACATGTCCAATAACAACCTTTGAAACATCCCAACAATATTTATACTTATCCAATATTATAACAGTTGGCTAACATAATGCATACTAGGAAACATAATACATTCATCCAAGCAAAGAGAATATAAGGCACACGTGCAACTAACACTCAGGTTGGATGCCTTAAATTCTACTATATGAAGTATGTTACATTGTACAATAAAGGATCCATGCCAACTACTTGTATCTCTTTTTATAGACTACAATTACAAAAGGCACCACTTTCCCATAACTATCAATCCAGCACTTGAAGCAACCACATGCTTGCCTCTTGCAAGTCCTGTTCACTTCATTTTTTTCACTTAGTCGGTGCAAATTCACTTTATTGTGCAATCTCCATAGCCTAGTAGAATTGTAGAATGCTTTGCACTTGGGTGCTTCCTTGCAAGAATGAATTTCCTTAACAAAATGAGGTGTCCTCATATATATATCTACGTACAGATACATGTATGTGTATGTGTATGTGTATGTATGTATGTATGTATATACATACATATATACATGTGTGTGTGTGTGTGTAGTCTAGCTCTTGAATGCTTCCTTGCAAGAATGAATTACCTTAACAAAATGAGGTGTCCTCACATATATATATATGTGTGTGTGTGTGTGTGTGTGTGTGTGTGTGTGTTATATATAGAGAGAGAGAGAGAGAGCTACAAGTAGTCTGTATATACATATATATGTGTGTATATGTATATACACACACATACTACTTGTAGCTCTTTTTATAGACTACAATTACAAAAGGCTCCACTTTCCCATAAATATCAATCCAACACTTGAAGCAACCACAGGCCTGTCTCTTGCAAGTCCTATTCACTTCATTTTTTCACTTAATCAATGCAAATTCACTTTATTTTGCAATCTCCATAACCTAGTAGAATTGTAGAATGCTTTGCACTTGAATGCTTCTTTGCAAGGATGAATTGCCTTAACAAAATGAAGTGTCCTCATATGTGTGTGTGTGTGTGTGTGTGTGTGTGTGTGTGTGTGTGTGTGTGTATTGCAAGCCCCTTGCTTCTAAGCTGGACTCAGGTGCATGCATCCAACTTTTCCTCTATTGGTGTCTTGTGTTCGCCAGTCATCAACATCAGCAAGTGCACCCATCACAAGTATGTTTGGTGCCCGTGTGACCACAATTTCATCCATTGCATCTTTTACCATCATATGTGTGCACATCACAAGTGTGTCGATAAGTCTACCCATCATAAGTGTGCCCAGTGAGTGCACTTGGATGCACTTGGTTAAGTCCATCAAAGGTAATGTTTTCAAACTAAAGGGATATCAACTCCCTTAGGTTCAAATGTTAGGATCATGCACCCAAGGAAACCCCAAATCTTATAAAGGCGACAAGAATAGTTCACCACTTCATTAATCTAGATAGAAAGTAATGTCTAGTATCTCAATCTATCTAAGCAACCGTCCATTCCCACCTAAAAATAAACCTATTATGGATGCCCAATCCCACAATGTTAAATGAGAGAGTAATCATCATAAAGCATTCATGTGGGTCCATTTGCTCTAAGAACCCCATAAATCAAACTCTTCTTACCTAATTGGATCTCAATAGTTCCCTTTTCATGGGCATGTGCAACTAAGATTTTCTTCCTCCAAAATGAAATATAGTTTCTTTTGGTTTATCCATGTCAAAGCCCCTAGACAATATCCCTTCAAAACATGTATTCAAAATTCTAAATCTCAAAGCATATCTATCCTTCCCGAGCTATAATGTAGGGGTTCTACTTCGATCCCTTGAATTATCAATTCCTCATCCAACAACCTACTAATATCCCTACCAATGTCATTATTAGAGGTAACCAAGTCTAACTAGACTTAGGTCAAAATGGACATAAGGGGAGTAGGAATAGCCCTTTCTCCTATCAAGATTTCTTTTTTTGTCATTTTTCATGCCCTCAACATGAGTCGACCCTTTTATATTGAAATGGTATTCTCTACATATTTACAAGCATCGCATCGAGAAAAAGACATACCTAGTTCATCAATGACTGGAATGATTACTTTAAGCTCCTTTGTGATTTCCTCACCTCTCAACTGGTCTAGTACTAGAATTTTGGATTGTGTGTGCAAGTTGTATTGCTCCAAGATGACTAGAACCTCTTCCTTTCCTGCTTGAAAACCAAAATTAACCTTCACTATTTAAAAAGTATCCTCTCCTTTCATTTGAACCTCTAGACCTCAAGAGTCCTCATAAGTATTTTCTCGATTCCAATACATTTAAATGATGTTGAACCTTAGGAATTGCTAATTTCCTCTGTAAATCCTCTTGTATCCTATTGGATGGTGAAGAAGAAGACTTCATCCTCTAAACTCATCAAATAAAAGGTCGTGGACAATCTATGGTGAAATGACCATGCTAGTGGCATCTTACACAACTAAAGGGAAATTGGAATAATCCAACAATTGTATGTGAACCTCTCCTCTAACCTTAACATGAATGCTCTCCATTAGTCCATCTATGGTATCTATATCAACTAGAACCCTCACTACAATCAAATTTATAATGTTCCTATAAGAATTATCGACCTTTATTATCTTCCATAAGTGATTTCCCAAATCTAATATAAAAGTTATTAAACCAAAATTCAAGGGGAAACTCAGGAAATTTAACGCAAATCCAAATGTTGGACGACAACTATAATATACCTAAATAAGTATATTACTATTATTATTAAATAATTATCAATTACGTTAAATAGTATTAATGGTCAAAGGTCATCTCTTTTCAAGGTCCGGCCATTCATAAGTTAGATTACATATATAATGTAGGCATGTCAATGTAACAAATCATCAATTCAATAATAAATAAATATATATTATCAATTATGATAATAATGTAAGGATGAATCCTTATAAGTGGTATCAAAGTGAGCTCGGTCAAGCTCTCAACTCTTCTCGGCATTCATCTTCTCTCTAATTATCCATTTCCACATATTCACCTGCTCAATTCCATTCCCACATTTCTGCTACTCCCTTCCATGCCAAATTCTCCTCACGTTGCACACTACTCTATCCAACGCATCCCAAATATAAATCCGTTGCTCCCTCGAGTTACATCCTCACCACACTTCCTCTACCCTCCCATCTTCTCATTCTCTTCACGCCCGCCATTCCCTCACGATACGCTCTCCCAAGTTTTCTCTCCACGATCTTTCATCCTCCATCATCCATTTCTCTGCAATTGCACCCACCTACAAACGATCTACCTATGCCTCCCTCTCTGCCTGTCTGCCACATCTACGTTGCCTGATTTGCTGCTACCTCAACGCTTCACTTCCCTATCCCCACACGACCCCCAACACCCATCTCTCTTTTATCCCCACTGCCCTAGTTCCTGCGTGAACATCATTCTTCACGCCCCATTCCTCCCATTCATCCTTCATGTGCCCCATTTCCCAATCCCAACGCTATGAATCTTCTTCTGTCGTAAATCCCATTCTCCTAATGCTCTAATGCTCCAGCTCTCTCCCCTTCGTCGCTACACTCACTACACCTTCACAACCCACACTATTCTCTCACATGAAACCCACTCACTCCCTTCTATCGCGCTCAACATCCTTACCAAACCTGCGGTCATCTACGCCTCCTCCCATTCTACTGCTGCCACTCCACCACGCTTGAACTCCCACGTGTGCACCTGTTTCACAACTCCAACTCACCACTTCCATTATTCTGCCTTCCATCCTCACGCCCTGCCCACTCCTTGCACTCCTGTGCGCGCTTCGCTCAGCGCCACCCTCCACTTCACCTTTCCGTTCCATTCCACTACCGTGGCGCTCCACTCCACGTAAACCCTACACACAAAAAACAAAATTTAATAAAACACACACATATATATATATATATATAATTATACAAAATTATATATATATTGTTATATTATATAATATATATATTTAACATAAATTATTATTATAGAATATTTTTTTTATTAAAATTTTATCATTCAAACTTCTTATATAGTTTATAAAAATAATAATATTATTATTAATTAAATAATAAATTATTATTATTATAAAAAAAATTTGAAGATTTTGGATTAAAAAAAATGGTCTTCAATAAAGGCGTTTATGGGTTTTTAAAATGAGATAAACCAACTCAAGAAGTTAAAAATGACTTTAAATGGGATATTAAAGAAATAAAACCCATAGAGCTTGAAACGAAAATATCGAATATGGACATGGCGACGCAAGTTCTACATGAAGATATAAAAGACTTAGTTGAAGAACTAAAAATGTTGATAATACAATGGCCAGAAGAGGAACCTAAGAAGCATGCAGACAAAGAAAAACTAGAAACACACTAGTCTTAACCCTCAATTCAGTTGAAGGAGGAAGATGTTGCGGCATCTCACTTTTCAAGTGAGGGAATGCAAGCTGCTATGGAACCTAAAGTAGAAGAAGTGGTTACGCCCCTAGAAATTCCAAGTAAAGAGTTGGAAATTGATTTTGCACTCACGACAGAAGAAAGGACTACGACCTTTAAAGAAGAAGTTATGGCAACTTCTGAGTGCTCAGGCCAATAGAGCTGGCGTCTGCATCAACACTCACGTTGGAAGAATGGATTCATATCATAAAGGAACAAGCTATGTGGACTCCCAAGTTCTTAGGTCAAGCAGGGATGGGGTATGCATCGACACTCATGAAAAAAGAAAGGAGTGTGACCAGAAAAGAAGAAGATGTTACGACTTCCAAGCGCTCAGGCCAAATAGAGTTGGCGTCTGCATTAGCACTCACATCAAAAGAAGGGAATCCTATCATAAAGGAACAAGCTATGTTGACTCCCAAGTTCTCAGGTAAATCAAGGCTAGGATATGCATCGACACTCATAACAAAAGAAGGGACTACAACCAGAAAAGAAGAAGATGTTACAACTCCTGAGTTCTCAGGTCAAGAAGTGTTGGGATCTACACCATCGACAAAAGAAGAAACTATGACTCTCGAGTTACCAAGTCAAGACGAACAAAGGACTACTACGACTCCTACGTATTCAAGTAGGGATGAATATAAAATCGCTACAACTCCTTATACCCCTCCTAACAAAATATCCATACCACTAGACACCAAGTGGGATAAGAAAAGACATCCCAACTACAAACCTCAAAATGCAATACTTAGTAAAAAGTATGCATTCCTAATAGAATTTCGTTGTGGCTTCTTACAAGGTAGGAAAGCAAGGCACATTAATACACCAGTTCCAGAACAAGGACTTGTTAAGAAAGACGATAACAAGAAAAATGAAACAAAAGAAGTAGAAGACACAAATATGAAAGATCAAAATGATATTGATAATCACAATGTCAATATCAATTGTAAAGAAAATGATGTTGTCGTAGAATTCAATGAAGTCAATAAAGTCAATGTTCACAATAATTATGAGAGAATTGAAGTTATATGCAATGATGAAAATAAATTTTTTAAAGATGACCTTAATCATGATAACGCAAAAAAATGAAACCCAGAGGATGGTGCGACAAATGATGAGATGAACATTCTATTAGTAGTAACAACTCAAGATGTTCAAGAATTTCAAAAGGTTCACAGAGAACAAATAAAGACAAGCTTTCCAGATAAGGAAGTAAGTACATTATTAGTAGTTTCCACTACACATAAGAAAACCATACCAAATCATTCGGAAATATCAAAAATGTACATCAAAATGGAAGGTCAAAAGAACACCATCAGATTAGAAGCTCATAAGAATACTCCATATAGTTGTTATGCGTTCATCTACAAAATCGTATGCAAGAAAAGATCTGAATGAAAATGTGACCAAATATTTCAAGAACTACTAAACCGTGGCACCATTATTCGTGGCAAGAATTCCAATTGCAACACACTCATTAGAAGATTTGTGGACAAATCTTTTCAGAGCAGGACGACTTGTAATATACCTAAATAAGTATATTACTATTATTATTAATTAATTAACAATTAGGTTAAATAGTATTAATGGTCAAAGGTCACCTCTTTTCAAGGTACTACCATTCATAGGTTAGATTCCATATATAATGTAAGCATGTCAATGTAATAAATCATCAATTCAATAATAAATAAATATATATTATCAAATATGATAATAATGTAAGGATAAATCCTTATAAAACCCTGTTCGAGGATTGAAAATGGGTTACCATAGTTTTAAAGATAGGCTTGCTAACCCCAAAAACCAAATACAACAAATGATTACGTATGCATCCCTCTCGGTGCGGAAAGATAAAGAGATCCATCCTTTTGTCATAATGTTAAATGAGGGCCCACACCAATAATCAGGCTTCAAAACTTTTGCAACCATTCATTCAGGGTTTCTGTCACTATCCACCTGCCAAAATTTTTCTCCTATTAAGGTTTTTTCCTAGTAGATGCAAGGTTTTCCCAACCCTTATATCTCCACCCACTGCCATTTTAGCTCTCGAAGTTTTCCTCTTTGTGACTTTTCAACCCTTTCAACAATTTCTACCACCCACTTCCATTGCAACCTTTGGCTCCTCCAACTTCCCTCCAACAAAACTTTTTCATATCCAAGAGTCAAACTACAAAGCCAATGCCTTGAAAAATCTTGTATGTCTCAGATGTACTCACAAAACACTGATTCTCAAACCTACCACAGGTTTCCTTCGTCGTTTGCAGTAATGAAGGAGGTCGATGTCCTTTGCTCAAGGTATGACTCGGAGGATCACCATATGTGTTATGGATGTGAATCCATACATTACTAGATCTTAAGAATCAATTCCTGGACACATAAACCTTCTCCTTTGAATAAAGACAACACCAATTTTGTTAGATCTCATGGGGATCTCTAACAATACTCTTATTGCCAAGGGAAATTCTAAGGATCCTTAATTTTCTCAGTGTAGAAACCTTGGAAAATCTTACTAATTCTTAAATTTGCAACATAACATGTTTGGTAATTTTTTTGGAAAAATATTCAAATTTCTAAGGATTTTATATAGTTTTTGGATTATTTTGGCGATTTTTAGAGTAACAAAAAAATATCCCATGGAAATTGAGCAAATTGTTAGAAAACAGGACCACAGAGCAATAACAGTTATACAGTTAAATCATTAAACAAGATGCAAAACACATTACAGAGAGACACAAATATAACATGGTTCACCCAAAAGATGGGTTGCTTCCACACAGAAATTTCCAGTCCTTTTATTACCGTACAGAAAGATGAAGGGATATAATTGCAGCAACACCACTGCACTTCCTCTTCATGCTCTCACAGTCTCTCTCACACAATCACATAGATTGTTTACAAAGCCAATAATACACAATTGTTTTACAATGCTTTCTTTTATAGGGGAATTACCATGGGAAAATACTATGGTTAACCCAATACCATGTGTCCGCAAAACTGTTGGCCAACACACATCCCCCCGCACCCTCGTCTAGGACGAGTGTACAATAAACCTGGGGTACAAACACAACTAATCAATAATATCTCTAGATCTGGAAGATCGGGCTCCACAGCCAACACGAATCACCTTTGAAAAAAAAGCAAATTGGTGAGTCTCTTTTTGGAGAAAAAGTCAGAAAAACAGCCCATGGGATAAATTCCGCCCATAAAATTTCCTTGAAGTTATTAGGCAAACCTCGTCCACCTTTTTCCCAACTTCAAAGGTTTTTGAAGGCCAAATAAAAGACACATGTACTCATATAAATTTTCAATAGTCAAAATCTTCCCCCTATCAATGAAGAGATAACCTCCTGTATATTCAAAGATTTTTGGCCTTCAATGGGGTCAACACTATAGTCTACAAGCTAAATGTCCTCTTCAAACCTAGAAGGGCTCCTTAGTGTTAATCTAAAAAGGAATCGATATTAGGTTTCTATCCCACGCCCACACTTGTCATTTCTAAGGAATGTGTATTAAGCTTACGATAACTCAAAAATTGTTGGAATTTGGTCCACGAATTCCCAACGCTATGGGGCCAATGATATTAATTGATTTATTTATAACTACAAATGTGGCTTCTTGGATATTCTGGTTTTTTTTAATACATTTGTCTTAAATATTTTTCTACTAGATTAATGCTACGGGTGCTTAGATCCATGCATAGCTATGACATTCGACAAACGGGTAGAGCATAAGCATTTACTTATTGCAATAAATTTAATAACACCCTTGATCAACATTGCCTCCTTCGTCACCATGGCCACCACCTCTTAGATTCACCACTTGTTCATTTCAATGCCCCTTATCTTCACCACTTGTTCATTTCACTGCTTCTTAGCTTCACCACTAATTCATTGAACCGCCTCTGTCACTGCCACCGCCTCTTCATGCTTTCATATTTATTAAAATCATCGTCTATTGATCTTGATCATCCAATAGAGTTGCAACATATCGCATTCAACCAACCTACATTGAGCCATCTTGTGCTCAATCAATATGCGTTTAGCCTGCTAGTATGCATACATCATGCTTGTATGCATATCATACATAAACATTCTAAAGAAACTATTATTTACATTCTGGCCATTTTTCTACTATTCCAAACACCTACAATTGTTTAAGAAAAGAGGAAGACAATAAAAACATTACGAATACTAGAGGGAATCTTAAGTAACTCACTCTATCCCCAACCAGAGAAGCAAGTATCCATTACATTACTTCAATGAGGAATCAATACCTCTTCAGAATTTCTGATATGAAGTTCATAATGGTGCTTGCTTGTTTTCATTATAGATTTTGAGTGGGTTAGACTAATGCTCATACAAAATCGCAATATTCCTTGACCTCAGCTAGATGGTTGCAGTCTACCTGTAGGTCACCAAGCTTATGCAATGTAAAAGTAGGCTTAGAATGTCACCAGTGGCAAGTTGCAACTAGTGGGTCAAAATAGCAATGGAATAAATGAAGTTGTGTACTTGAGTTTGAATTACCTAGTGGGGAAGAGGTGGGTCCGTGTATTTCTTCCCCTCAATTCCCTGGCACAAGACCTGACTTCTGCATTCTTTATCTGCTCCATAGTTATGGTTAGTTTGGACATTGGCATGAAATATCATATACGAGTGAATGTGGCTATTCTTTCATTAGGCCATAATTAATTTTAGATGAAGGACTGCGTGGTAAATCGATAAGGTATCATGGTTAATACATTGATCTATTGTTGAAATTTTCAATCCAATGTAATGTCTAGGGATGGTTTCAAAAAACCAGTTGTGTGAATCAGCCATAGACATGATCTAGAAATTCTCTTGCCATAACCAAAGAGTCCACATACCTTGTTGTGTCATCCTCTATTCTATCTATAGGGACATAGTGAATGAACTTTGTGCAAATGCCTCACAATGTTGTTAATCTCCTCTAATGCCTTTCTTTTAAAACCTTCTCTCTAATTTCCTTGACCATAGTGTTATTGTTTAAAAACCAGTAGCCCATCTCATGGCCTTTGTTGGAAGTCCAGTCACCCTGAAAATTTCTTATTGCTTGTAATGTCCCCATAATTTTACTATGGACCATTCCTCTAATCCATCCAGTTCCCTTGGGTTCGAGTAGAAAAGTAATTAGATTAGGGACTTCGATGGTCTAAAATCACTTTGTAAAATAAATAAATAAATGGTAAAAAGGTGATGTGGGTCATGGAATAATGTTAAATTCATGAATAAAGATGCCTCCAAGCCAAGGAGGTTGCATTAGAAGAAGAATGGGTCAACGAGGAGTTGCAAATCCTACCAAACAAGAAGGGAATCCCAAAAATCAAGGCACAAAAGAATTTAATTCTCCACTAACTAAAAATAGGCAAGAAGGGCTCATGAGTGGAAGAATGAGTCCATGAGGAGTTTTAACTCCCACTAAACAAGGATCGGATCCCATAGATCAAGGCACAAGGAATACCAACTCCCCCAATGGGCCAAAATTATCAATGCAAGGGAGTTGAGAAGTCATAATGAGATATTCTCTCCCAAAAATCAATTTTATTATTATTTTCGAGATAAAACTCTAAAATGAGGTGGAAAAGGTCACAAGGATATTTATAAAAAGGACATGGGATCCTTTGGGAGGAAATTTTGGTCATTTGATTTTTCAATTGGATATATATTGAGTTATTCGAGCTTGGGTGATGTGTCCCTTGCATTTGTAATTGGTTTTGAAAGTGAAAGATTCCACCCTAGATGGTAGAGAGGAGAGCTCATTCAAATTTCTTTACATATCTTTGTTGATTTGAGTGTGTTAAGTGTTTCTTGTGGAATAGATGATTTTGCAGTGTTTGCGATTACATTTGTGTTGGTTTGGTTGTGTTTGGAATTGCTGAGTGTTGGGTTGGAAGTTATGTTGACATGGGTGTTCTAAATATTGAACCGATAGTGATGGGAATAAAAAAGATATTTTGTTTCTAACATTTCCATACATTTTTGGGTTGAGAGACATGTTCAATTGTGTCCAGAGCATCGTTGGTGCAATTGGCAAGGAGGATCCATTCGTTGAAGCTTTCATTTTCCTACGGAGGGCGCACTTGTGAAGGTAGATCTTCTAGTTGAAGCTGTATTTTCCCCGTTCTTTCTCTATTTCATGTTGGTAGCCACCTCTCGACTTTTGTATCAGGTTTATATATGTATTTTCAGTTTCTATTGAAGAAATTGTTGTTGTTGTTGTGTGCCCATCCATTCACAATAACATACCATAGTGTTTTATCTCACATTATGTCAAAATTGAGTTGTTGGTTATTCAATGTGTGGATTTGTAATTGTGGTTGTGAAATCTTAGATCTATGTGTGTAAAATTATTATAAATACACAAAAATAATTTCTCTTTTGAATATGGTCCATTACCGTGGTATCACAGCTTATAATGCATGCAATATATCTGGTGGAAGTTGTATATCTGTGCATTACAATATGTTATTAGAAGTAAAAATTTATGCCATTTTAATTTTAGCACATCATAGTGCCATTAAAGCATGATGCTTGACATTTCTGGGATTTGTAGAGAGTTAGATGACTTATGGGGATCTGCATAATATAACTTATAGGAGATATAGAAACTGATAACCTATTTTGGAAAAATAAGAACTATCTATGGCTAGGAATATAGTTCATGTTAGATTTTAAACATTAGCTAGCATTTCATTAGGTTCTTTAATTGAGAGAACAACAAGCACAACAATCAAACACAAGAGACAATGAACACAGTGTTTTTCCTCGGGGAAACCATAAATGGAGAAAACCCCACAACTTCCTCAAAGATAGAATCAGCACCAAAGTGAAACCCAAAAATAGTAAGATGATCTCCCGACAGCAGTAACCTCTTTCTTCCTTGCCCCAGTGTCTTTCTCTTCCTCAGCTATGCGCTAAAACTGAGTGTGAGTGAGTGTGTGTTAAATAGAGAGGCTAGCTCTCTATTTATACTAATTCCCGACTTGAATAAACCCAACTAGGGCCGACTTCACTAGGTGAGTCTAATAACCCTAGTGCCCCGGAACTACGGGGACTTTAACCCTTAGACAATAGGAGGGTTACCCACCTTGAATTGACATGACTTGTTTACATTATAAAAACTCCTGATAGGAACCTCGGGGCATGACATGACTCAAGTACATTACAAATACATCCCAAAATAAACATCAAGTTACAATACATAAGAAATACAAGTGAATACATTCCGAAGTTACAATTACATCAACACTCCCTCTTAACTAGGAAGGTATTCTCTCGACACAATTTATCAGCACAAGTCTTCTTCTCTATATCATCTAGATCGTCATTGAGTCTTTGTGATCTTCACCTTCAAGTCATCTCTATCTTCAAGTCACCTTCATCTTCAAGTCACCTTCACCTAGATCTGGATCATCACTCAATCTGGATCATCATCATTGGATCTGGATCATCCCTCGATCTGGATCATCTCTGCTGGATCATCAACACTGAATCTTCACGGGTGCTATCTCATGATTATTCTCGTCACAGGAAGTTCTACAGAGCCAGCCCTTTTTCATGCTGATTGTAGGCCTACCCTCCATGTAGGTCTTTTCTAGCACTTATATCTGACCCTAAGTCAGAATGGCCCGCCCAACACTTACATCTGATCATGTAGGAACCAATCCTATAATCATATCAAAAAGGCAATGCCCAGCACTCACATCTAACCATGTGGGAACACCTCCCACAACCCTGTCAGAAAGGCCCAGCACTCACATCCGTCAACCAATGTCGGAAAGGCTCAACGCTTACACTTGGCCATGCAAGGAACCAATCCTCCATGCCAAAAGGCTCTGCACTTACATCTAACAACCAATGTCAGAAAGGCTTAGCACTTATATTCGACCATGCAAGGAACCAATCCTTCATGCTGAAAGGGCTCTGCACTTACATCTGACAACCAATGTCAGAAGGACATGCACTCACATCTGATCTTGTAGGAACCAATCCTACAATCATATCAGAATGGCCCCCAATCCCAAACTGACCTACCTGGTAACTGACCAGGCGCCTCTATTCCCAGAATGGCATTCAGTGCTTACTTCTGATCATGTAGGAACCAATCCTACAGTCACATCAAAATGGCTCCACACTCACATCTGACATGGAAGGAACCAATCCTCTCACCATGACAGAATGGCTCAGCCCTTACATCTAACCATGGAAGGAACCAATCCTCTCACCATGTCAGAATGGCTTTGGGTCTCATCATTTTCCCTTGGAGGAAACCTCGATCTGGAGAACATCAAGCTTCTCCTTGAAGTACTCAAACTTTACCCTAGCCAATGGCTTCGTCAATACATCAGCTATCTGTTCCTCCATCTGAACATACTAGAGCTTCACTGCTCCCCTCTGCAAAATATCCCTGATATAATGATACTTGATCTCGATATGCTTCGACTTGTCATGGAACACTGGATTCTCTGACAACTTCATGCAACTCCGATTGTCACAATGTATACAAGTAGCATCCATCTGGATATCAAATAAATCAAACAATAGCTTCCGTAGCCATACTGCCTCACAACTACCTGAACAAGCTGTGACATACTCTGCTTTAGCTGTACTCAGTGCCACACAGGATTGCTTCCTGCTAAACCAAGAGATCACACCTGATCCCATACTAAAGCAACAACCTGAAGTGCTCTTCCTATCGATGGCACTGCCTGCCCAATCTAAATCAACATAACCCTCCAAGTTAATCTTCTGATTCGCCTCGTACTTGAGCCCATAATCAATTGTACCCCTTAGGTACCTCAGAATATGCTTTGCGGAAATCAAGTGAACATGTCTCGGATCTATTAGGAACTAGCTCAAGGTGTTCACAGCAAAGCAAATGTCTAGTCTCATGTTTGTTAGGTACATCAAGGACCCAATCATCTGACAATGCATCGTAGCATCAACCGTCTCTGATGAAGCATCACTCAATAGCTTCAGGTTTGATGCCATAGGTGTGGTCATGGCCTTGCAGTCCATCATCTCGAACCTCTTCAGGATCTCTACTGCATACTTCCCTTGTCCAAGGGAGATTCCATCTACATTCTACCACACCGCCATGCCTAGAAAATAATGCATCATACCCAAGTCCTTCATTTCGAACTCGAAAACAAGCTTTCTCTTCGTATTAGAAATCAACCCATCCATACCTGTTACAAACATATCATCTACATACAGTAGGAGCATCACTAGGTTGCCATCTTCAACCTTCTAATAAAGGTTGGAATCTGCTTTACTCTTGGTAAATCCCAAACTGGATAGAAAGCTATCAATTCTGCTGTACCATGTCCTGGGTGCCTGTTTCAAACCGTATAGGGATTTATTCAATATGCACACATGAGACTCCCTGTCATGTGTCTCAAAACCGAGTGGTTGTTCTACATACACTTCCTCTTCCACTACACCATTCAAGAAACCAATCTTGACATCCATTTGGTGTATCTTCCATTTCATTACTGCAACCAAAGCAAGTACTGATCTGATGGAAGTGTATCTGGCTACAGGTGCAAAGGTTTCTTCATAATCTATTCCTTCCTTCTGTGAGAAGCCACGAGCCACAAATCTTGCCTTATATTTCTCTATGCTATCATCTGCAGCATGCTTGATCTTGTAGATCCATTTGGAAGTTATAACCGACTTCCCTTCTGGTCTTGGGAAAACATCCCAAACATCATTCTTCATGATCGATTGATACTCTTTGATCTTCCATTCTTTCCGTTCTGCCGCTTCTTCATAGTTGGAAGGTTCTTCATTGATAAAGTTACATAGTAAAGCTACATATCTGGAGCAAGATCTGGTTCTCTTTCTTTCTCTATGATTCTCTTCTGGAGCCCCATATCTTTCTGCACCTTGGATAATTTCTCGTACCCAAGCAGGTTTCCTCTTGTGAGGATTCTTCTCCTGAGGTGGATCTACAGGTCTTTGTGGTTCTTCAAATTCTCGATCTTCTTCTTGAGTTTCTTCATTCATGGTTGTATCATGAATTCTGGGTGCTTCTGCTTATTCAGTATCTTCAGCAGGTCTATTTCTGGATTTGTTGTAAGATGTGTCTTCATCAAATGTTACATCCCTACTGATGTCGATCTTCTTGAATACTAGGAAGTATATTCTGTAAGCCTTCGAGCTATCAGAGTATCCCACAAATATACCCTTCTTTCCTCAAGGATCTAGTTTTGTTCTCTTCTCTTTTGGAATGTGTATGTACACTGGACAGCCGAATATTCTGAGATGGCTGACTTCTGGTTTCTTGCTGGAGAAAACTTCTTCAGGAGTCTTGTTCTCGAGTACTCTGTGTGGAGTACGGTTCTGTACATACACTATTGTTCTAGCTGCTTCTTCCCATAGATGCATAGGAAGATCTTGATCATGAAGCATTGCTCTTGCAGCTTCCATGATAGTTCTATTCTTCCTTTCTACAACCCCATTCTGTTGTGGATTATAAGGAGTGGACAACTCCCTCTTAATCCCTGATTCTTTGCATAAGTCTTTGAATTCATTTAATGTGAATTCTACGCCATTATCTGATCGAAAGGTCTTGATCTTCTTTTCTGTGTGGTTCTCGATCAAGGCTTTGAATTCCTTGAACTTTCTGAAAACTTCATCTTTGTTCTTCATGAAGTAAATCCATGTCTTCCTAGAAAAGTCATCAATGAAAGAAACATAGTATACATACCCACTTAGTGAACTTTATGACATTGGTCCGCATACATCAGAGTGGATGATTTCCAAGATTCCTTTTGCCTTGCTCTCGCTACTTGGAAATGTCTTCTTTGTATTCTTTCCTTTCGCACATCCTTTGCAGACCCCTTCATGTTTTTCTTGAATTTCTAGAAGACCTTCAACAGCTTTGCTTGCAAGTGGTAGTGCTCTGTAATGTACATGTGCAAGCCTTCTATGCCAAAGTTCATTTGGCTCTACTATGTCATGGACCAAGGCTTGTTCTGGATGGCCCTTCAGTTTGTATAAACCTCCTTCTTGTTCTCCAATCACTATTGCATCATCAATAGTCTTTCCTCTTGGGCACATGAGGACTTGGCCATCTACAAATGAAACCCTCATGCCTTTTGCATCCAATGCTGATATGGATAGAATATTCTTCTTTAGTCCTGGTACAAACAAGACATCCTTCATTTTCATAGACTTTCCAGAGTCTAGCTTGTAGGAGGATTCACCACTACCTTTTATGGGATATTGGTAGTCATCCCCAAGCTTCACCTGATGGGGTGAATTATGATCGGATAGTTTCTCAAAGGATTCCTTGAAACCTGTCATGTGCTTGGAAGCCCCACTATCAATAAGCCAATCTTTGCTTCCATGAGTGACAGTTCCCGGGAGAGCGGATATCAGAACATATTCATCTTCACTTGAAGAGTCTTCATTTTCTTGTTTTACTATCTTCCTGGGAGGATCATCATCCTCAGCAGTGTGAGCATGACGTCTTCTTTTGGAGTTCTTCTTCTTCTTGAATCCATTCTTATTCATGGGACAATTTCTAGCAAAGTGTCCTATTTCATCACATGTATAACATCTGAGTTTGGATGGATCCCTTCTTACAAGATTGTTTTTCTGATCAGAATGATTACCTTGGTGATGGTGATTTTCCCTTCTTCCTTTCTTGGAGTGTACTATGAAAGCTTGATCTTCACTTCCCATCTTTTCTTCTTGAGTTGCTATTCGAGCTTCTTCTTGAGAACATTCTCCCCATAGTCTACTGAACTTGACCAACTTCTTTCTAGCACAGATTCCTTGGATGAAAGAATCCCATGACCTAGGGAGGCCATTCAAAGTTGTCATCACAATTTATGCATTCTCCACTTCTTCATCTACTACTTCTAGTTGTTCTTTTTTCTGGGAGACCCTTGTGAAGTATGACTGGATGGTATCCTCATTCTGGATCTTTACATTCTTCAACTGGTTCCTTAGAGTAATCTTCTGATTGATGTTCTTCCCTTCAAACAGTTTGGTTAGGGCATCAAACATGGCTTTAGGTGTCTTAACGGAGGACACTTGTGGAATGAGGTGATCCTTGATAGAATCTGTAATGATCCTCTTTTCCATAACCAACTTCTTCTTATGTAGGGCCTTAGCCTCATCTCCCTCTGGAACTGGAACCTCCTCATGGATGTAGGAGTCTAACTCACTTTCTTCCAGGACAACGGAGATCCTATACTTCCAGGCTCGGAAGTTATCAGCTCCCTAAAGCTTTTCATCAAGCTTGGTATGATGAGACATCTTAACTGAGAATCTCAAATGGAAATACAAAATATTTAGATCTTACCATGTCAAGATGTCGGATATGGATTTGGAGCTGAAATCCTGCAGTGCTGGTTCAGGAGCATATTAGGGTTTTTCTTTTCCGGAGTTCTGTCCAACCAAATGCTTTGAATTTGATCCCTAACTTCTATTTTGGGGAGGATATCAATCCATGCCTGGGCTCACTGAAAAATTCCACTTCTATGAAAAGCCCTAATTTTCAGCAGTAGTGTCGGGTCCAAAACTGAAAAACCTCAGAATTGGATTCTACTTCGACAGAAAGATGCGCCCTAGGGAGGAGATTTCTTCCACCCTACTTTTGTTGAAAATCTATGGAGAGAGATCCACAAAATAGGAAGCCCTAGTTCCCGCAGCTACACAGTATCTTCTTCTCATGTTAGCTCTAATCCCATGTTAGATTTTAAATATTAAGCTAGTATTTCATTAGGATCTTTAACTGAGAGAACAACAAGCATAGCAATAAAACACAAGAGATAATGAACACAGTGTTTTTCCTCGGGGAAACCATAAATGGAGAAAACCCCACAACTTCCTCAGAGATAGAATCAGCACCAAAGTGAAACCCAAAAACAGTAAGATGATCTCCCGACAGCAGTAACCTCTTTCTTCCTTGTCCTGGTGTCTTTCTCTTCCTCAGCTATGCGCTACAACTGAGTGTGAGTGAGTGTGTGTTAAATAGAGAGGCTAGCTCTCTATTTATACTAATTCTTGACTTGACTAAACCCAACTAGGGCCGACTTCACTAGGTGAGTCTAATAACCCTAGTGCCCCGGAACTGCCGGGACTTTAACCCTTAGACAATAGGAGGGTTACCCACCTTGACTTGACATGACTTGTTTACATTATAGAAAATCCCTATAGGAACCTCGGGGCATGAAATGACTCATGTACATTACAAATACATCCCGGAATAAACATCGAGTTACAATACATAAGAAATACAAGTGAATACATTCCGAAGTTACAATTACATCAACAGTTCAGAAGGAACCCATGACAGAAAGAATTCTGGAACCTAGTCCAGGCAAGATGTCCACCAAAGAGAAGGAGGAATTATTCATGAAAGGACTCTTAGAGACCCTGGACAAATTGGACAAAGGAAAATAGGAGACAAGAGAGTTTATGGCAAGTTGGTAACCTATGCCTTTGTAAACAAAAATGGTGAAGGTAACAATAGTGGATCTCAAGAGGGAAAGCATAGCATCATGAAATCTCGTGTAGATGTGATTACATCTTGGAACAACCCACAAAACCGACTGCATGAGTAGTGAGAGCCAACTAGATCCACACTACCTAAATTTATGGATGCACAAGTAATGGGAGTAGCTGGGAAAAATGAACAAGATGAGCCATTGAAAGCCTACTTTGAGGAGTATAGAGATATGAATGTTGATTTCCGAGCAGCAATGACCTTTTGGATTACTATAATTACAAAGATAGAAAAAAACCAAGGGGGGTCAATCAAATGTTGACTCAAAATTTTGAATTGCAATGCACCCTTGGGAATGCCACTCTTCCAAGTTTCAATGGGTCTTCCAATTGCACTACAAGATCATGGGTTTAGAAACTTGACACATACTTCCAGTTGAACCCCATGGTAGAGGTGGATGCCATCAAAATGACCACCTTACATCTGGATGGAGAAGAAAATGATTGGTGTGTTGAACACAATGGTCACACTAAGAGGGGGGGTGAATCATTGTGTCAGTAATTTAACCCCTTTTGAACTTTTATCAATCAATCAGAGTATATCAAACATTATATTACCAATCACATCATCATTTTCATCAACTAAATCAACCATGAGTCATAAGCACAATAATCACATCAAGGGAGACACAAGAATATATGTAATTTTAATTTTGTTTATGGTAATGGAAGACTTCAATCTTTTCAATTAAAATCAACGCCAACTGATGAAAAGAGCACCAACTCTTGTAACATGACCCAGCATAGTTTTCTTAGCTCCAGCTAAGAAAGGGTTGAGGAGTCCAATCCTTAAGTGTAAGATTATACTTGCAAGCTTGATGCAAATCTCTGATTGTCATCAATCTACTGCTCAACCACTTCTTCTCATTAACCTCTGCTCATCAACATTGCTTGTCAAGTTGGTCAAACTGCTCATCGATACTATTAGTCATCTTCTCATCGATACTGTTGGTCATCTGCTCATGTACATATCACCATCATCATCATCAAGGTCTTACCATGTCACCAAGTTCTGCATATGTCATCTTCTAGGGAATTCATGCATCAACATCATGGAGTGTTCATCATGGTGCATAGGAGAGCATGCATCATCATAGGGTATGTGTCAACAAGGATACCTCATCTTCAAGAGTGTCAATAGGTATGCATCAACAACAACATCATAGTAAAAGGTATGCAACATCATCATCATAATGCAGAATCATCATCACGGTATATAGGAGTGCATCATAGTATGTCATATCTTCATCATAGCATGATCATTATAGATCACAAAGGATTTACTTCACACTTAATTGTACTCATTGTACATCATTGTACATATAAAGATACTACTATATGCATCAATGTAAATATTCCATTGTATACATCATTGTACTATACATTCATCATTGTTCAACTGTGTGTACATCACTGTACATACATTCATCATTGAGCATATCATAGGGTGTTCAGTGATCTTACCTTAGTGCATGTCTATGTATGTCTTCCCAAACAAAAAACAATCTCAGACTTTGAGGAAGCCTTCAATCCTTGTCAACTTCAAGACTGTTTATATCTATTGTAGGTGTCCAAAGAAGTTACTGTAAAAAGCATGGTTTGATCATCACCTGTTGGTGGAAGAAGGGCAGCAATGAAACATCACCTAAACACCAAATCACTGTAGAAGGCTTGGATTGTACAATTTTGGGATAGTTTGAACATTGTAGAATACTTTGTTGTATCATCACCCAAATACATGTATCATGCCAAAACATGCTTCATAGCATACTTCATCACATCATCGTCATAGTATGTCTCATCATTGTGTATAAGAGTGCATCATTATGCATCATATAGTGTTCATCGTCATCACATGAATCATCATGGCATGGACTTGATTCACACATCACTCTACATACAATTTGAATAAGAACTATGCATACATACCTTGATCAGTGCATGTCAATATCACATTTGGGGTTGTGTATGACACCTTAAAACCCAAACTGTTTTTATACTTAGTTACATCATCAAAACGAAGGCAGCAATAGCCACAACTCAGAACATTGTAAAGCACATGAATTCGGATTGTAAGAGCACATGAATTTGGACTGTTTTAATCATGAGTCAGTGAAAAACTCAGACTATGTAAAAGAATGTGCCAAGTGTGAAGAGGCTTCAACAAAATTCGGGTGCTGATAAAACCCCAGGACAAGTCTTGGACTGTCATAAAACTCAGGATTGTTCCTGCTGCTATCTTCACTGAATTTACCTCAATCAAGCTCCGAACTAGTAAGGGAAAACATCACAACAAAAAGTGTTATCGTCCAATAAATTTGGGATTGTGTAGTGTGGAAAAACCTCCAACACCAGTCCAAAAAAAATGTTATCCTTCTCCAAAAATTTGGGTCTGTGTATATGCTTGGACTCCTCCTCCGAATTTCTCCACAATTCACTGAATTTTACATCAGTCAGAGAGTTCATTCTATCTTCATCTTTGTTGGATGCAATTAGAGTGTGAGGATATTAGATTTTATATACTCTTTCAACATTGTCCACATCCTCAAATTGGGACCCACTTCAAGGTCAACAAGGTATTGTTTATTATTTTGTATTTTTAATATTTAATATTTTGTGTTTTGTCACACTTCCCTACCATTTAGAAATGGTTTTAGGGATACATTAGAAATGGTTTTTATGGATTCCAAGGGCATTCCATCATTCCACATGCAAGAGTATCATCTATTGTGACCATGGGCTCCATGTCATCAATGCTTCCTTCAAGGTTCAAGAGTGGGTTCCAAGAGGATCATCATCTTCATTGGTCATCAAGCCATTAAGTGTGGGTCAATGACTTCTTCAACACTTATTCACCATAACAAGAGGCTTCATGGGTTTCTTCATCATACCAAGGGCATGTTCATAGGTTCCATAACATGTCAAATACCATACAAGGTCATCATCATCATAATGGTGGCAAGAATCACATACAAGGGTTCCATGACCCCAACAAGGGTTGCTAGGTCATTACTAACACAAACAGGGCCTCATCATGCATTCCTTCAAATGATAGGGGTACAAGGACATCATGATCATGACAATAGGGTTTCATGTACTTCTTCAACCACCTAAACCACACAAGATGACCTCCAAGGGTCAAGATCCATCATGCTACCTCCTATGGGGTTGTTAGGCCTTCTCCTTGGGTACCATGACCCCATAAAAGCATAAATGACCACATAATGGGGCATTAATGCTTCTCCAACCCATATAGGACTTCTCCATCATCTACAGGGGCTTCAACACCATCTTCGGGGCCTTCATCATCATCAGCATGGTCTTCAGTATTCTCAACATGGTGGTGGCTCCAAGATCCAACCTTGTGGTACATGGACCTTATCAACTAGATATAAGGTGATCCAAGGCACAAACCATCTATGTAAGGGCTCCAAGACACTGTATGTGAGGGTATTGGGATCATCCATACTTGTTCCCTACAAGAGGGACTAGGTGGCATCAATGACTACCTGTGGGGCTACTGTAAGTCCATGTTGGCATCAATGACAATTAAATCAACAATATCCCCATCTGTCATTGATGACAACAACTCATGCTCCCCCTGTGATCATGCTCCCATTTTTGTCTTCATCTCTCACCCTTTGGAATCAATGGAAAAGGGTGTCCACATATCTATATCTGAAATCATTGGTCACTGATCACTGCTCCCCGTGTCAACATCCACGATCCTAGGACCTGTCTGTATGCTTGGAGTAGACACCCTTTCTCCTTTGAGTTCAGCCTCCATCCTTATGAACTCAAGGTGTGCTAAGGTCTTTGAGAGCCCTTAATCTTGGCTTGCCATATGGCAGCCATTCTCCCTACACTGATCAATCTCTCCTATCTGTAACTGCTTAGTCTTCTTCATCCATACTTGATTTTTGGCATTTGTCCTTTCAATATTTGATCCTTCATCTTTATTGCCTTTCCTTGATGAGCTGTATGAGAAATTTCTCATGGATTTTTTCGAGGTACTCTAACAGTCTTAAGATTTGTGCCCAAAGCCACTGCAACTATAACACCTTATCGTACGACAATATGGAGCAATGTGACCAACATGGTTGCATGTCCAGCACTTAACAGAGCTGTTGGAACTACCAACACTTCTTTAATCAACTTCATTCCTCCATACCTGAGAGTGTCCCTAACTGTAGGCCTTTGTCTTTTGATATTCAAATATTCATGTAGTGTTCTTCTTCCAAGATTCATTGGTTCTTCTTACTAACGTGTATGAAGGACTCCTCCTTGGTTGACTTCTTTGACTTGCACATTCTTGAGATTTGTGACGAAACCCACTACATGTGTAGCATCTCACTGTGTGACAGGTGGCAGCAATATGTCCATCTTGGTTAAATGTCCAACATATAAATTTGTCGTTGGAACTTCCAACACTTCTTCTTCCATAGAGTCTACAATCGATAGCCTTATGACCAAATTTAGAACAAGAATAACAATAACCATTAAATCCATTTTCATACTCGGGTAGTTGTTTCTTTTCTGAGCTTGCTTTGAGGAATAGGCCTAACTCCTTGATGCATTCTTGAACTTCCAAGGTATTTGTTATCATGTTTAGGTGCATGGAGAGAATCTTTGGATGTTGATGGACCTGCTTCTTGAGACTTGGGAAACCAAGTGCTATCTTCAAATTTTTCTCCCTTCTTCTTGTAACCAAGATCTATCTTGTCACATGGATATCTTTGGCAATCCAAGATCTTATCTAGGACAACTGAATTGTCCTTGAAATTGGCAAATGCATCATTCCTTTCACCTTTCTTCCTGAGACTAACTACCTCCATTTCCAACCTTTGTATTGACTGTTCCTTTTCTTCCAACTAATTCTTCAAGATTTCTTTTATCCTCTTGGCTTCCTCCAACTGAGTCTTCAAATCATGATTAGCATTCCTAGTTTCTTCAAGCTCTTATGAGTCTTCACGAGGGTCTTCTTGTTCTTCCTTTTGACCGATCAATTCAATCTTTAGTCGTTCAACTTTAGCATCCTTACCTTCCAACTGATCCCTCAATTCTTTGTTCTTGTGTTTGAGCTTCACAAGCAATACTCTCATTATCATGGTCTTCTGCTAATATTCATTCAAAGATTCCAAGATTCTTCTTTTGAACTTTGTGAATTCACTATGGTTCATATTTACTGTGTTCAATACCCAATTTGCTCTAAGATCAATATTAATCAAATTGAGATGTATCTCATGTGCAGCTTTTGATAGATCTTCCTCATATTCTGTAAGAACCTTCTCAATTTCATCACACATGTTGTCATTACAATCAAAAGAATCCATACCTTTGTTGGAGTCCACTTCTTGCTTTTCTTCTTCTTGATTGATCTCTTCCGGAGGCTTGTCTTCTTATTCATGATCTGTATTTTTAGTGTTCAGCCTTCCCTTTTGATACTCGCTTTCTAACTTGAACCATAGGTCTTTAGTTGAAGTGTAATACCCTACACTTTCTTTCACTGAGTTGGGAAGTCCATACATGAGGAACTTCAAGGCTATAGTATTGTTCTTCTTTGCTTCCTTCTATGTAGTTTCATTGCCCTTCTTATTTGATAGAGTGGGTGGATTGATCACAATCTCCCAAACACCAAACTTCTTCAGATATGCCTTCATCTTGCTCATCCAACTGAAATAATTTGTCACATCAAGTACAGGAACATCATTGCTTGATGACTCTGCTTTTGCTTCCATTGTGTGTCCACGAATATCCTTCAATCTTGCAAGGATTGTGACGAAGGCTTACTCTAATACCAATTGTTGAACACAATGGTCACAATGAGAGAGGGGGTGAATCAGTGTGTGATAAATTTAACCCCTTATCAACTTTTATCAATCAACTAGAGTATATCAAGCATTATATTACCAATCACATTATCATATTCATCAGCTAAACCAACCATGAGTCATAAGCACAATAATCACATCAAGAGAGACACAAGAATATATGTAATTTTAATCTTTATTTACGGTAATGGAAGACTTCAATCTTCTCGATTACAATCAACACCAACTGATGAAAAGAGTACCAACTCTTGTAACAGTACCCGACATGGTTTTCTTATCTCCAACTAACCAAGGGTTGAGGAGTCCAATCCTAAAGTGAAAGATTGTACTTGTAAGCTTGATGCCAATCTCTAATTGTCATCAATCTACTGCTCAACCACTTCTGCTCATCAACATTGCTGATCACTGGTCAAACTATGTTCATCACTCTCTGCTTGTTAATCTGCTCATCAATACTACTTGTCATCTTCTCATGTACATATCACCATCATCATCAAGAGTATCAACAAGTATGCATAAAGTGTGCATCATCATCATCAAGGTCTATCAAACATCAAGGTATGAACATGTCATTAAGTTCTGCATATGTCATCTTATAGGGCAGTCATCCATAACCATCATGGAGTGCTCATCATAATGCATAGGAGAGCATGCATCATCATAGGGTATGTGTCAACAAGGATGCCTCACCTTCAAGAGTGTCAGCAGGTATGCATAAATAGTGTCATCATAGTACAAGGTATGCAACATCATTATCATGGTATATAGGAGTGCATCATAGTATTTCATATCTTCATCATAGTATGCATCAGCATAGATCACAAAAGATTTACTTAACACTTCATTGTACTCATTGTACATTACTGTACATATAAAGATATTATTGTATGAATCACTGTAAATATGCCACTATATACATCACTGTACTGTACATTCATCATTGTTCAACTGTGTGTACATCACTGTACATATATTCATCACTGAGCATATCATATAGTGTTCATTGATCTTAACTTAGTGCGTGTCTGTGTATGTCTGCCCAAACAAAAACAATCTCAGACTTTGAAGAAGACTTCAATCCTTGTCAACTTTGGGACTGTTTATATGTGTTGTAGGTGTCTAAAGAAGTTAATATAACAGGCTTGGTTTGATCATCACCTATTGGTGGAAGAAGGGCAGCAGTGAAACATCACCTAAACACCAAATAACTGTAGAAGGCTCATACTGTACAATTTCGGGATAGTTTGAACATTGTAGAAGACTTGGTTGTATCATCACCAAAATACATGTATCATGCCAAACATGCTTCATAGCATACTTCATCACATCATCATCATAGTATGTCTCATCGTTGTGTATAAGCATGCATCATTATGCATCATAGAGTGTCCATCATCATCACATGCATCATCATGGCATGGACTTACTTCACCCATCATTGTACATACAATTTGACTAAGAACTGTACATACATACCTTGATCAATGCATGTCAAGATCACATTTGAGGCTATGTATGACACCCTAAAAATCAGACTGTTTTTATACATAGTTGCATCATCAAAACGAAGCCAGCAATAGCCACAACTCAAACCACTATAAAGCACATGAATTCGGTTTGTAAGAGCACATGAATTTGGATTATTTTAAGCATGAGTTAGTGCAAAACTCGGACTGTGTAAGAAACTGTGTCAAGTGTGAAAAGGATTCAACAAAATTCGAGTGCTAGTAAAACCCCAGGACTATTAAGGGAAAACATAACAACAAAAAGTCGAGCTCCAAACTATTAAGGGAAAACATAACAACAAAAAGTGTTATCCTCCATTAAATATAGGACTATATAGTGTGGAAAATCCTCCAACACCAGTCCAAAAAAAATGTTATCCTTCTCCAAACATTATGGTCTATGCATATGCTTGGACTGCTCCTCTGAATCCCTCCTCAGTTCACTGAATTTTACCTCAATCAGCGAGTTCATTCTATCTTCATCTTCATTGGATGAAATTGGAGCCTTGAGAATGTTAGAGTTTATATACTCTTTAAACATTGTCCACATCCTCAAATTGGGGCCGCTTTCAAGTCAACAAGGTATTGTTTATTATTTTGTATTTTTAATATTTAATATTTTGTGTTTTGTCACACATCCTTACCATTTAGAAATTGTTTTAGGGATACATCAAGCCACTAGGGCTTCCAAGGACATGCCATCATTCCACATGCAAGAGTATCATCTATTGTGACCATGGGCTCCATATCATCAATGCTTCCTTCAAGGTTCAAAAGTGGGTTCTAAGAGGATCATCATCTTCATTATTCATCAAGCCATTAAGTGTGGGTCAAGGAATTCTTCAACACTTCTTCACCATAACAAGAGGCTTCATGGGTTTCTTCATCATACCAAGGGCATGTTAATGGGTTCCATAACATGTCAAATGCCATACAAGGTCATCATCATCATAATGGTAGCAAGAATCACATAGAAGGGTTCCATGACGCCAACAATGGTTCCAAGGTCATCACCAACACAAACAGGGCCTCATCATGCATTCCTTCAAGTGATAGGGATAGAAGGACATCGTGATTGTGACAAGACGGATTCATGGACTTCTTCAACCACCTTAACCACACAAGAGTACCTCCAAGGGTCAAGATCCATCGTGCTACCTCCTATGCGGTTGTCAAGCCTTCTCCTAGGGTACCATGACCCCATCAAAGTATAAATGACCACAGAATGGGTCATTAATGCTTCTCCAACCCATCTAGGGCTTATCCATCATCTACAAGGGCTTCAACACCATCTCCAAGGTCTTCAGGATCATCAGTAGGGTATTCAGTATTGTCAACAAGCCAGTGGCTCCAAGATCCAACATTGTGGGTACATGGACCTTGTTAATTGGATTCAAGGTGCTCCAAGGAACAAGTCATCTTTGTAAGGTATCCAACACATTGGATGTGAGGGTACTCGGATCATCCATACCTATGCACTGCAAGAGGGACTGGGTGGCATCAATGACTACATGTGGGGTCAATGTAAGTCCATGTTGGCATCAATGACAATTTAATCAACAGTACCATGGGACGAGGACCTTGGTCCGTGCTAATATCACTTCATATGATGATTTTACATGGAGACTCATAGATAAATTTGACAGGAAGGATCCAGAGATTCCATTCAGAGAGTTGGCTCGATTGAAGCAGAAGGGGACACGGGAGGCATTCATTTCATATTTTTAGCGGATCGCAGTCATCGTGACAGATGTTTCAAAAGCTCACTTAGTTTTAATGTTTATAGAAGGCTTGGAAGAGTCATTGTGAGGATTGGTTAAAACTTACAAGACTACCACCTTGCATGATGAAATCAGTCATACTTGGGATCTAAAAGATGCAGTCCATAAGACTTGATTTCCTCCAAAGACAAACTTTACATCCAAGCTCAAAGTCTCCAAACCTTTTTGGAAAGATGGATCCATAAAGAACACGATGGAGAGCAGTAATAGAGATGAGCCGAGGAGGAAAATTTGTACTTAACTTGCTAGGATCCTTGGTTTCTTGGTCATAAGTGTGTGAACGGGAAGGCACACTACATAAAGGTCTTCTCTAATAGTGGAGAGGAGGAAGACTGTGTGGGGTTGGAGCCTATACCAGAAGAGGGGTACTAGACAACGGAGGAGGAACATCCACATCCTAGGTCTGGAAGGGAGTTCTTGCCACTTTATCAAGGGTCACTCATTATCATTAGATGCAACAATGGTGCAAATGAGAAATCTTCCTGCTGAAGCATTCAAAGGATTCTCTATGATCATCCCTGGTAGAAACACTAAGGATAGTTGCAGATGGATCCCCAAACTCAATCTCACCATAGGTAGCTAACCTATGACAGATAGGTTTTACGTGGTGGATGTACTTGACACCAGTGTAGTCTTGGGTGTTGGAATAGTAATCCCATATAGACCAGAGGAAAAAAACTTTTAATTAAGTTCCTAGGGGTTTAGTATAAATGTTCCAATATTAGTTGTCATCTTAGTGACTATTTTGACCATTTTCCATCCACTTCACATAGTTTATCCATAAGTGTGCCCTCATAGCCTGCTTTTACTCTATTTTTATGAGTTAAGGCATCTTTATTGCTTTATTCTTGCTTTTATGAGATAAGACAACTTTACAACTTTTATCATGGATAAGAAAGCAACCAAGGGTGCTAGGATTACTTTGGAAGGTTAGGTTTTGTCCTAGATGGTGTTTTAGTAACTTCTAAGCTTGCCAATGTGAGCTAATTCAAATTTCTCCTTTAGAGATGTATTTATTGTGTACACCTTCAATTCATTAATTGAGCAACTGAGTTTTACATAATTGAATTTCATTCTTCATGTGTGTTCATCATTCTTCTTCACTATTTATGCTAGATCTCTGCATTTCTTTGTGAGGTTAATTGAATGCTAGATCCTTAGCTTGTTTATGAATTCTTGATGCCATCAAGAATTTAGATTTTTCACATGCTATCAGAACATAGGGAGCTCAGTAATTATTCCTCAATTTCAAGTTTGCAATTTTATTTTGCAGGTATAATTTCTCGAAAGTTGTTCAAAAATAGAATAATTGTAGAAATCTCAACACAGTTTCGAATTGGTGAAAGTATCCTTGTAGAGGATCCTTCTCCCTTTGTTGCTTCCCATGAAGCATTTATACATGAAGAAGACATTCGAGTTGTCATTGTTAATGAAGAACTTACCTTTCATCTATGGTCATTGTTCTCACAATCTTCTAATTTGAATCTTGAAGATAATATGTCACTTGTTGATGATCATGTGTATACTTCACTCGATGATGGAGCATTATTTGATTAGTTGGATGTTTTGGAGGCTCGATCACAATTTGCAGTTGTTGGTTGTGCCCTCACTCTCACTATTGCTTTGCTTCTTATCTATTCCTCTATGTTGATTGGCTTAGTTCATTCAAGATATACTGAATATGGAGAACACTTTTCCTTTGGGTTGGAAAAATTTGGACTCTTGTTCCATCTCATTCTTGGAGATGATACAACCTCTTTTGGTTTGAAGTTTCAAGAGCAATCAAAATTGTTTGGAGTTGGTCATACTATATTTGAATCAAATTTTGGTTTGAATATCATGCCTATAACACCTAATCAAGCCTCTTTTGGACCAAGCCCCCTGGTTAGTTCAAATTTCAAGTCTGAAGAGCACCTTCATTTTCTCTACTATCAGAAGATCTCAATTGCTCTACATGGTTCCGGTTCCCATCATCTAGTTGTCTATGTCCCTTATTTCAAGAAGAAGATTGTTCCAGACATAAGCATGCAATTTGGACAGCATTATTTTTTTGTTTCCTTACATGTCTATTTTTTAGGGATGGTTTTGTTCCCATGAGATTTTCCCTGTTGCCTCAATTTACATGGATGAATAATGTAAAGGGTGACTATAAGGACTATGTTTCATGGGCCTTAATTTTGGCTTCATTTTTACTCTCACACAATTCAAGGTTAGGGTAGGGTGTTGGAATATTAATCCCATCTAGACCATAAGATAAAAAAATAAAAAATAAAAAATAAAAATTAAGTTCCCAGTGGTTTAGTATAAATGTTCCAACATTAGTTGTCATCCTAGTGACTATTTTGACCATTTTACATCTTCAAAGAAACATAGCTTATCCACAAGTGCGCCCTCACAACCTACTTTTACTCTGGTTTTGTGAGTGAGTCATCTTTACTACTTTATTCCTGCTTTTATGAGATAAGATAGCTTTACAACTTTTCTCATGGATAAGAAAGCAACCAAGGGTGATGGGATTGCTTTGGAGGGTTAGATTTTGTCCTAGATGGTGTTTTATTAACTTATAAGATTGCCAATGTGAGCTAATTCAAATTTATCCTTCATATATGTATTTATTATGTACACACTCAATTCATTAATTGAACAAGTGAGTTTTACATAATTGAGTTTCATTCTTCATGTGTGTTCATCATTCTTATTCACTCTTTATACTAGATCTCTACAATTCTTTGTAAGGTTGATTGAGTGCTAGATCCTTAGCTTGTTTATGAATTTGTGTTTCCATCAAGGCCTTAGAATTTTCTCATTAGGATTTCAATGGTTATTCTCCGTGAATGATCAAACTTCAGAATTGAAATTTAAGGGAGTTGATGGGAAGCAAGTGGTTCTAAGAGGCATGAACACTTATCCCAACAAAGTTACAAGAACAAAGAGTATGCAAGAAATATTGAGGCATGTAGGTATCGAGTGGGAAGCAAAATGCTTAATCGCAACCAAGAAACATGTTGATGACGCTTCTCTATATTTGGAAGACCTACATAACTTGTTGCAGAAATATGAGAAGATCTTTGGAGATCTTCCACTAGGAAGGCCACCAGACCGAGGCATTGAGCATGCAATAGAGTTGGAGATTGGAACTCATCCCATCATCACCACTCCATACTAGCATTCAAAAAGGTTCAAAGATGAGACCGAGAAGGAAATCAAATGACTCCTTGAGTTGGGGCTTATTCAAACCAATTCGAGTCCATTTGCATCCTTAGTGGTGTTCATGAGGAAAAAGGATGGAACCACGCATATGTGCATAGACTACCAGGCCCTGAACAAGAAAATAGTTAAGAACCGGTACCCCATTCAATGCATTTATGAGATGATGGATGATTTGCATGGGGCTAAATACTTTTAAAAAATCGATATACGCTCTAGATATTATCAGGTCAGAATGAGAGAAGAAGATGTGCACAAAATAACTGTATGTTGTCACGATTGCCATTTTGAGATCATAGCCATGCCCTTTGGCTTGATTAATGCACCTGCTACTTTCCAATCTTGCATGAACCAAATATTCATCAAGTAGCTACACAAGTTTGTGTTGGTATTCTTTGATGGAATTCTCATTTACAACAAGACGTGGGAAGAACATTTGCAACACTTGGAAATTGTTCAGAAGATTCTGTCAAAGTGGTCAGTATTTGTAAAACTATCCAAGTGTGAGTTTGGGATGACCGAGATCTTATATATCCATCATGTGATTGGAAAATATGGAGTAAAGGTTCATATGGAAAAGATTCAGGACATAGTTGATTGGACAAATCCTAAGAATGTGACGAAGCTAAGGGGATTTGTGGGGATCTGTACTTATTACAGAATATTTGTCAAAGGATTCTCCCAGCTAACAACACCTCTGACTGATATTATGAAGAAATCATATTTATGTTGGATGGGTCAACCAGAACAAGATTTCAGGAGGATGAAATAGATGATTAGTAGTTGTCCCATCCTCGCCATGCAAAATTTCACTCAACCCTTTCTGATTTAGTGTGATGCTTTGGGAGAACGCATTGGAGCAGTCCTTATGTAGAATCAACACCCCATTTCCTTTCAAAGAAAGAATTTGCAATCACATGAGTGCCACTATTCCATTTATGACAAAGAGATGTTGGCCATCATGCATGCCTTGGCCAAGTTCAAACAATACCTAGTGGGAAGCAAGTTTGTGGTGAAGACAAATCACAAAAGTTTGAAGCATTTTTTGTCCCATTAGGAATTGAATGATAGATAGGCAACAAAAATGGGTAGAAATTTGCAAGCACATGATTTTGGTATAGAGGACATGAAAGGAAAGAAAAAAATTGTTGTGGATTCCCTGTCTCGAAGGCCTTCCATCTCTTTGATGGAGGTTTCATTAATTTGGAAGGCTCAACTACTGGTAGAATACTCTAAGAACAAGTTTGCATGTGAGTTGTTGAATGGATTCATAGAGGATGTCAGATACAAATTCATTAATGAGTTCATCTATTACAAAGACAAGATTTATTGGGATCCTAAATTAGCATTGAAGCAGAAGATCATGGAAGAGGCTTGTGATTTACCATTAGTAGGCCACCCCAATTATTTGAAAACATATTGACAGATAAGGGAGAGGGTCACCTGGAAGGGCCTCAAAGATGATGTGTTAAAGTATGTTAAAGAATGTGGAATGTGCCAACAAAATAAGGTAAAGCACACATACAGTGTTGGTCTATTACAACCTTTTCCTTTTACATAACAAAAGGGTGAAATCATCTCCATGGATTCATCGCCAGAGACTGCAAATATGTGGTGGTGGACAGACTCACAAAGTTTGCTCACTTCTTTGCTGTTCCATCAAACTATTCATTTGCACAAGTGGTTGATATTTTCTTCAAAGAGGTGTTCATATTACATGGTTTAACTGAGACCATTGTTGGTGATAGAGATAGTAAATTTATTGGAGATTTCTAGTAGGAGTTATTCAGACTAGTGGGAATAGATTTGACACTCAATACCAACTACCACCCACAAACCAAAGGACAAATAGAGAGAGTATACCAATGGTTAGAAGGATATATGAGGAACCATGTGACCAACCAATAACAAGCTTGGATTAAATGGTTTCATTTGGGTGAGCGTTGTTGCAATACAACTTACCACATGTCCATTGGTAAGTCTCCATTTAAAGCATTGTATAGTTATGAAGCCCCTACTTTTAATGACCATATATTTGGAGATAGTAGAGAAACTAGAGCCAAAGATTGTATTCATGAGAGTCAGAACATCCTGAAAGTGCTCAAGGATAATTTGCAAATAGCTTTGAATAAAATAAAATAAAAAATTATATGCAGATTGACATAGAACATAGCATAGTTTTCAGGTTGTATACTTGAGGTTGCGTCCATACAAGCAGTCATCGCTGAAAGGAAAGGGGGATAAAAAATTGAAACCTCGGTTCTATGGTCCCTACAAGATTGTGAGGAAAGTTACATAAGCAACATATAAAGTTGAGCTTCCAGGAGGAAGCATGATCCATAATGTGTTTCATGTTTCATGCCTTAAGAAGGCAGTTGGCCAGTAAATATCGATTTCAACAGAGCTTCCTTCATTTGATGATGAAGGGTAGTTTATCCTAGTTCCAGAAAGAGTCTTGTAGATGAGAGAAAGGAAGTTGAGGAACTAAACCATCCGCGAGTACCTTGTTTAGTGAAGATATGCCAAGTGAAGATGTAATGTGGGAAGGTGAACAGATATTACATCACAATTGCTTAAGTACGAGCAATATTCGGTGAGGAGGGTTGTAATGTCCCCATAAGTTCACTATTGAACATTATGCTAATACATTCGGTTCCCATGGGTTCTAATGAAAAAATAACTAGATTACGGACTTCAATTGCGTAAAGTCACTTCTTAAAATCAATAAGAAATGGTGAAAAGGGGATGTACGTCATGGAATAATGTTAAATTCATGATTAAATATGCCTACAAGCCAAGGAGGCCCCATCAGAGGAATAATGGGTCAAAGAAGAGTTGTAACTCCCACCAAACAAGGAGGGAATCCCACAAATCAAGGCACAAAAGAAGCCAACATTCCACTAATTAAAAATAGCCAAGGAGGGTGCATGAGTGGAAGAATGGGTCAATGAGGAGTTGTAACACCCATAAAACAAGGATGGGATCCCACAAACCAAGGCACAAGGAAGACCAACGCCCCAATGGGAAAAAATTAGCAATAAAAGCGAGTTGAGGAGTCATGATGAAATATTCTCTCCCAAAAATCAATTTGATTATTATTTTCAAGAGAAGACTATAGAATGAGGTGGGAAAAGTCACAAGGAGATTTATAAAAAGGATATGGGATCCTTTGGGAGGAAATTTTGGTCATTTTTTTTTTATTTGGAGAGATCTTGAGGTTTTTGAGCTTGGGTGATGTGCCCCTTGCATTTATAATTGGTTTCGGTGGTCAAAGATTCCACCCCTGTTGGCATAGAGGAGAGGCCATTCAGTTTTCTCTAAAGAGCTTCATTTATTTGAGTGTGTTAAGTGTTTCTTGTATGATAGATTATTTTACAGTGTTTGGGATTACATTTGTGTTGGTTTGGTGGTGTTTGGGTGTGTTTGGAATTGCTTAGTGTTGGGTTGGAAGTTCTGTTGTCGTGGGTGTTTTAAATATTGAATTGGTATTGATGGGGACAAAAATGATATTTTATTTCTGGCATGTTCATGCATTTCTAGGCTATGAAACCTATTTCATTGTGTTCGTAGCATTGTTTCCAATTGTAAACACTTTTTGTTTCACCCAAAAGGTTTCCATTTTCCCAAGATAAGACCATTTTACTAGATATGAGGGTTTTAGTTAAGAAGAGTGCACCAATGGTTGTTCCATTCTCTTGCAACTATCTCTACTAGCTTTATATCACTCCTATTTGGATGAGGGAACACTTGGGAAGGAGGATCCATTAGTTGAAGCTACCATTTGTATGTGGAGGGAGCACATGTGAAGGTAGATCTTCTGGTTGAAGCTGTATTTTCCCCATTCTTTCTCTATTTCATCTTGGCAACCACCTCTCGGATTTTGTATCAAATTTCTATATGTATTTGCAGTTGTTATTGTATCCATTACTATTTTTTTTGTCACCATCCATTCATAATAAGATACCAGAGTGTTTTCTCTCACATCATGTCAAATTTGAGTTGTTGGTTATTCTATGTGTGGAGCTATAAGTGCAGCTGTGAAATCTTAGATTTGTGTGTGTAAAAATATTATAAAAACATAAAAGCAATTTTTCTTTCGGATCAGGTCCATTACCATGGTATCAGAGCTTAGAATGCATGCAATATATCTTATGGAAGTTGTAGATATGTGCATTACAATATGTTATTAGAAGTAAAAACTTTTTCCATTCTAGTTCTAGCACATCACATTGCTCAACTAATATCTTGTAACCAAACACTATATAACATATGAATTGGAAATTCTCCTAAAACTCCTCAATGAGTTGCCCTACCCGGCCAAGTATTGGCCTAATGGATTTGGATTTTCAATGTCAACCTTGAAACTAGAATTTTCTAGTGCTTGAAGCATTCCTGGAGTATTAGTTTCCATCCACCTTCAATCAAACAACTCCTCCCCAGAGGTGCAATACTGGTTGATGGGTGTAATGTCCCTAGTTTTGACCCTTGACATAAACTATGTAAATGATGTAGTATGTGTGATAATTGTAAGGAACACGATGAGGAGTCCAAGGCGAAGGCCCTACCATGGACATCTCGGGTATATATGTGTGTATCTGATCAAGTAATATGGTTAGAGGACCATGTGTTGGTCAAGCGCAATAACATTGTAAATATGGTGTACATGTCCATGATAATAATAAAGAAATCCATAGACGACTACGCAAAGAAAGAAGAGCATGGGGCATGATCAACCTAAGTTTAGGGAGGAACATATTGAATCCATGAAATCAATAGAGCAAAGCCAAATTACCTAGAAAGGACTAATGAGACATCAGATGTTAGCTTGACTCATGTGCCCCAATCATTTCATGCTTCCAAGAGGAAGGTATTTGAGGCAAATATTACCTTGGGGAAAAGAAGGCATGGATCTTAGTTACCTTGTGGCAAAAAATGTGTCGGTGAGTTTGTTAGTCAAACTGTTAAGGTGTATGGCACAGTAATATATTAGTGATTCTATCAGTCATCCTATCAAGGAGTCTAATAATAGTCTGTCAGTAAGTGTGTGCACCAATTAATCAATTACATGCTCAAGTAACCCAGTCCTCCATGGAAGAATTTATCCCTCAACCTGCACTAAAGGAGGGGGGAACAATCAATATCCATCCATCGACAGATCTATTATTCTCATTTGTGGAGAAGAGTCTACCCTTACCTAAGAGGAAGTCAAAATTGAGAAGTGATAGGGTGGGAAGTGAGCAAAGTTCTTGTTCATGGTTATGGCTACGAGTTGAGGAGTTAGCTGTAGGGCGTGACTTATGAGCATTCTTCAGTGAATCCAAGTAGCAGGGTGGTGTCAAAGTATTCCATTGTATCCTGAGGTCGATCACCCTAAGTTATTTCAAAGACCTTATTGATTGAGCCTATACCCAAAAGTGTCTGACTAAGTCTCAGCAGAATGGTAAGAGAGTGGAATTAACATTGTGGATTCCCAATCGCGCACCTAAAAAGTCACATTCTTTGATATTAATCCACCCTCAACATGGTTGTTGGTAAACTAGTTGTAACAGAGTTGTTTGTTGGGAAATGACTGAGAAGTTTCCCTTGGAACCATTGATTGTGCACATCCAATATTTGTAACCCCTAGGAAAATAGAACTTGTAGGAAACTGATCTGACGTTTGGGTGATCTTTCTACGCAGACACTAGTATAGCACCTAGAGGAAGGTAAGGCCTGAGGAACCATTGAGCAATGAAAGGGTGCCTTCTTGGTGTTATGTGGGGAGGGTATTGTGAACCCCAAGCTAGTCAAGTCTGTGTGAGGTAACTGTGGTTGTAGAGTAGACAAGGTATTGAGCACCTTGTGGACTAAAGTCCAATAGCAGTTTCATGATCTCCTTGTCGAATGGAGGGGTTTGGTGGTATTTCTATGCACACGCTGGTATAACGCCTATAGGAAGGTGATGTTTGAGGGACCTTTATGTGGTGAAGGGGTACCTTCTTGGTGTTGTGTGGGGTGTGTATTGTCAACCCCAAACTAATTGAGTCTATGCAATATCAGCTGATGGTATTGAGTACCAAAGTGGTATAGAGCGTAGGATTAACTAAAATACAAGTGAAGGTTAAGACCTATGGATGGAATAGCGAGGTTTTGGCGGTATTTATATGCACACAATGGTATAGAACTTGTGCGGTGTTGTTTCAGGTGGGTATTGTGGACACCAAGCTAATTGAGTTTGCATGAGGCACCTAAAACTCTGTGGTGAGTCACTAGTTACCATTCTCCCTTTAGTACATATGACAACCTTTTATCCTAGTAGAGGTTGGATTGACTGTAACCTTATGCCTATGTGACTGTGGAAGAGAGCCTTAGATAGTTACCCTTTCCTTAAGCTGATCATACCCAACGTGGGGGTAGCCTCTAAGTAGAAAGAGTATATTCTAGACAGAGATCCTACGATTGGGTGGAACATTGCTCTTGCATAGTCAATTGCTCAGAGAAGCTTCATTCAAGACAAGTGTTATGTGATCTTTTATTATTGTTATGTATCTCAATTATATTAATGATGATCTAATTTAATCATAAGTTGCATGTTGTATATAATATTGATAAAGGTTAATGGCTTGCATATATATTATTGGATGAATATGAAATCCCATCATGTATGTCGTGCTAACTCTGCAGATGGCCAGTGAACTGGTTATGCAAGTTAAGTTATCATAGAGTGGTCACACTGTTGGATGATAGATGCACAGTGGTCAAAGGCAGACGTGTTGTGGAGCACACGATAGTCCTTCTATGTTCGCGCAATATGAATGCATGGTAAAGAAATAACAAGCGTGACAACACAATTAGATCAAAGTATTGGTTGCACAACATGTTTCGCTATGGTTTAAGATTATGCGGCGTAGACTATTGCATAGAAAATTAAACAAGTTATAGATAGAAGTGTATCGGTGTCAAAATAAGGTATAAAGAGAAGAGATCCCCCATGGTCACAATAGGCCACAAAGGCAGCTGGGGACACCACAAAGTGGTATCAAAGAAGTGGTTTCAACACTAGGCCTACGAGTGTGGAAAGGACCCTGCGTGGTAATGTTAGAGTGATTATTGAGAATGTGATTGTGTTCGCTAATAGATTTTCCTTTATGCACAATGATAGCCCTAGCAACGAGTCATCTTGAGCATAGTATTATCATAATAACGAGCAGAGTATTTAAGAAGTTGGTTAGTTGAATGCTAATCATGGATGATGTGCAAGATCCCTATGACCACTTATAATATGTTATGGGAGAGGAAGTGCACGGTGGTGATGTAGAAACATAATCTAATGGAAGGAGGGTGCAAATCACACATCCAGATATGGATGAAACTATCAGGAGTTTCAATGAAAGGCTAACTAAGGCAAATGAGAGGCAACAACAAATCAACATTGCCATACTGCAAAGCTTAAAAAACCTTCAACAGAAATCCATTCTAGGGTCAAATCGGAACAATGGAAGTAAGGATGGGAAGAGTGTGAGCAATCAATTAATAGGAAGGCCACGACGCTTAGAAAGAAGTGTGCGCAAAGGGAGAATGAGCATTTCTCCATTAGGAACCTCGAGCAGTAGATTGAGTATATCACAAATCTCATTAAATAACTCAACAAATTTGGCCCGAAGTTTTAAGAGGAGGAGACCTCATAGAGAGAATTCCTCTAGAGAATCCAAAAAGATAAAGCCGCCTACATTCAATGGAGAAACTAAGTCGAGGCAGGAATCTGAAGCATGGATTCTTGGAATGAAGAAGTATTTTAGGATCGCAAGCTTTTCACAAATGAGAAAGCTAGTATTTCCATCTTTAACCTGAATGGCAAAGCTTCGATTTGGTGGGAGTATTTTATTCAAGTGATGGGCCTCAAAGAAAAGAGGAATGACTGAAAGAATTTTGAAAAATACTTCAAGAAGAAATATCTCTCTGAAAGATACTATGACAATGAAGGAGTTCCATGAGTTGAAGCTAATACAAATGACAATGGAAGAGTATGTGAACAAATTCCTAGATTTACTCTAGTATGTGGACAAACTTAGAAATGAGAAGGCGAAGATTCAAAGAATCCTAAGTGGACCCCTTTAGAGATACAGAGACAAAATTGAATTTGTAGAGAGTAATATCTTAGATGACACCATTAGGAAGGCTATGCATTGCTATGAGCGTAGAAGGGTAGATTTGAGGAAAATCAAGCAGGAAGAGGGAATCCCAAGGGTAGGTTTGATCCAAGGAATAAAGAGTTATGATCTATACCCTATAAGAATTAGTAGAAAAATATTCGACAAGAACATCTAATGCAAGAAAGGTTTGAGAACCAATGCAATGTAGGGGATGTGAAGAGAATCATAAGTTGTATGATAGATCTCACAGGAAGGAGCACCCATGAAGGATCGATAACGTTGAAGGAGTCGTCACTGTAGAGGACATGGCTATAGAAAATCATAGAATCTACGCAACTTTGGATGATCATCAGGCATACCATCAAGATGCAATGATTGAAGTTGGAGGTAAGATCATCACACAATATATTTCTATTTTAATAGACTCGTGATCCACTCATAGTTATAATCATCATAATATTGTTGAAGTTTGTGCGCTTAAGAAAAGTAATCATGACAAGTTGTGGTTAGTCTAATTAGCCATAGAGATGAAAAGGAAAGTAAGCAAAATGGTAGAAGGATGTCCATTAATATTTGGTAGCCTGTCCAATGCAACAAATTTGAACATCTTGCAACTATGATCGTATGACGTTCTTATTAGCATGGATTGTCTAGAAAGGCACTGCGCTAAGCTTGACTGTTATAAATTATAATAAGTCTCTTAATGCCTTAACAATGAAGGTAAGCCTCAGATCATGCAATGGAAGCACTTTGGCCCAGATGAAGCTACATGGGAACTGGAAGATGCCATGAGGTAAGAATATCCATTTTTGTTTAGTTTTGAAGAGCACTGAGGGCAGTGTTGTTTCGAGGGGGAGGGTACTCTAATGTCCCTAGTTTTGACCCTTGACATAAACTATGTAAATGATGTAGTATCTATGGCAATTGTAAGCAACACGGTGAGGAGCTCAAGGCAAAGGCCCTACCATGGATATCCTGAGTATATATATGTGTGTATATCAACAAGTAATATGTTTAGAGGACCATGCATTGGTCCATCACAATAACATTGTATATATGATGTACATGTGCTAGATAATAATAAAGAAATCCACAACTGACTGCGTGAAGCAACAAGAGCATGGGGTATGATCATCTTGAGGTTAGGGAGGAATGTATTAAATCCATGAAGTCAATAGAGATAAGTGAAAGTGTCCTAGAAAGCACTGATGAGACATCAGATGTTAGTTTGACTCCTGTGGCCCAAACATTTTGTAATGTCCCCGACCCTTGTGACAAGGAAAATGTTCTAAATTTTGGTTTAAGAACAATGAAATAAGGTTGGGACAGCTAACCATTAAATGATTAATTAAAGTTCTAACTTTAATAAACATTATTAAGGTTGCATTAATTAATTAAAGAATTTGTCACCCTTAGTTAAACAATATCAACACTTAATAAACTATATCATGATTAAATTTAAGTCCATAATCACATTCAGTGCATGAATAATGAATCTATTATCATAGTGTGATTAAGGACCTACATTAAATTCTTTTACTTCGTAAAGATTATTAAAAGATAGTTTATAATTGTCAAGTATTGTGTTGTTAATTGTTTGCATATTTTAATTAGTTTGCGGTGTTGTTCAATGTGTGATTTCAATGAAGACAAAAGCTAAGGAAAACATACATCAAGAAACATATGTAGGTTGTAAAGTACAACCACACCACAACCAAAGTGAAACAAAAGGCACCCACTGCAATCACAACCCACAAAATCACTTCCCAATGGTTGTCCCCTACAACCACTTTTCAATAATATATTTCAGATTGTGTGGCTGCCTACCTCTAGCCATCAATCAATATTACATTCAGATGACATTATCAAAACTCAGATCTACAAATAGGAGCAGATCCATTCATAGAACATTTCCAATCTAACAACTGGTGCGCTCAACCTGGCACTGGGAAAATTATTGGACCAAAGTGGACATATCTTGGTCATCCAAAAAGATTTTTCGACGGAACAAAAGACAATACTTATTGGAAATGTTGTTCCAGACACAATGGAATGGGTCCCGAAGCAAAAAAATGAACAAATAATGGTTAACCAAAACATATGGTTGCACCCCTCCCAATACCATAGAGTCATAATTACAGTTTTTGAAGAAGAGAAACAAGATCATAATGAATATCATCTCGGATTTGAATCCTATGGAGTCCATTCTTCCTGTAACCAGATTATGGAATACAATAATCAAGCATATAGATAAATCAATTCAGCCACCTTTGCACATAATTATCATAATAATATGTTAAAACATAAATAAAATCATATGAGAAATACTTATCTCAAGATATGGGCAACTAGTTGCAGCAGGACGACTTTCCTCCCAACCATAGACACTATTAAGCCTTACTCGCTTGAACAAGTCACCCCCAAGATGATACCATGTATCCATAGGTAGATGAACAGTTATTCTAGCAACTCTTAGAACTACCTCTTCCGAGAACTACAATGCTTCCCACTACTACTTTCATGTCCGTCTCCACTGCCTATGGGATATGACCTAGCTCGTCATTCCCATTTCTTGGCTTCCTGTGTGAGAACTTGGACTAAAAGAGTGATAGAATGGAAGCAAGGGGAAAACAACTAGACAAAATCTAAGTCTTGATACACTCCCAATACTACCAACATTCCCAACATGAATAGATAACACAAGTCACATGGTCTAAAGCTCAAGATTAACTTCACCAAGGAGATGGCATATGAATTTATAACACAAGAAGGCAACTCTAACCCAATGGGAACAACTCCAATTAGAGATATAGGTAAGGTTAAGGTTCATCATGAAGACTTAACTTGAATTAGTGGAGTGGTGACTTAGTGAAAAGATTCCCTTTCTCGAATTAGCACCATGAGGAGGAGTTACCAAAAACTAAGGAGTAGAGGCATGGATAGCACATGGAGGTACATTGATGCATAAAAGGGGTTACAAAACATAAAGAAGGGTGAAATAGGTGAGAGAAGGCATCCAACTGGGTCATAAATAACATGGATGTACAAAAATAGGATCGTCGATGCATAGTGTAAGAGTGGAAACTATAAAATAGCTTACAACCCCTAAAAACTAGGAAAAGGGCTCGTAAATGACCAAAAGCACATAAATGTGAGGGAATATATTCCCAAGGAGGGTGCCCTAGGAAAGAGGGTCCCACTAAGGTGTGCAAAATATGAAAGATTAACTCCATAGTCCATAAATATTGAGAATAGGGTCCATTGTACAAGGTTTGGGTGACCAACATTTTTAATGTCACCAAGGTGCAAATATGAATTAGGATGGACAAACTTAAGCCAACAACAAGTTATAAGGTGCTAGGTATGTCCCAACTCCCCCTCACTTGGCAGAATCCATGGTCCCCCATACTCTTTTAGTTTCCTTTAATGAGCTAGTTGTTTATTTAATCAATAAAAACAACATTCAAAGATAGCAAAGATGTTAGTGATAACATTAACATCAATAATAGTGCCAAAGTCCAAAGTCACGTTATAAAACATTAACCATAGGTCCTTAATCAAATTAATCATGCAAAGGAGCATAAGTCCACAATCATATAAAATATCATGAGTCCATAATGCAAAAGAACATAAGTCACATGAAGGATCATAAGTCTGGGGCTTAACAACAGGGGTATTACACATTTAATGCTCCAAGTGAAAGGTAGTTGAGGCAATTATTGCCTTGGGAAAATGAAGGTGTGGGTTTGAGTTACCATGTGGCAAAAATGTGTCAGAGAGTCTGTTAGTCAACCTGTCAAGGGGTATGTCACAATAACCTATAAGTGAGTCTGTCTGTCATCCTGTCGAGGAGCTTGGTAGTAGCATGTCAATAAGTTTGTCCAACAACTATCAGTTGTGTGGTCAAGTAACCTAGTCCTTCGTGGATGAATATATCCCTAACCTTACCCATAATGAGGAGGCAATATTCGTTATCTATCCATCGACAAATCTATAATTATCATATGTGGAGAAGGGTCGAACCTTGAGTGATGATAGAGTGGGAAGTGATCCCAAGTTCTAGTTCATGGTCACGGTTGTGATTCAAGGAATTAGAAGAAGAGTACAACTTATAATCATTCTTTAGTGAATCTAGGTAGTAGGGTGGTGTTGAAGTATTCCACTATAGCCTGAGCTCAGGCACCTTGAGTTGTGTCAAATACCTGAGTGATTTAACATGTACCCATAATTGTCTGAGTAATTCTCAGCAGAATGGTAAGAGAGTGGAAGCATTGGCATATTCCTAATCACCCACATGAGAAGTTCAATTCTTTGATCTTACGCCACCCTAAGCATTGTTGCTAGTGAATTGGTCATAACAAAGTAGTTTGTTGGGTAATGATTGAGGAGTTTCCCTTGGAGACATTGATTGTTCACACCCAAGACTCGTAAAACCGAGGAAAACATAGACTATAGGTACATGATTTAGGGTTTGGGTGATCTTTCTACGCACACAATGATATAGAACATGGAGGAACGTGATGCCTAATTGATCGTTGACAGATGAAGAGTTTCCTTCTTGGTGTTGTGTGGGGCAGGTATTGTGGACCCCAAGCTATCCAAGTCTACATGAGGCATATGTGGTTTTGGAGGTAACCTAATCTGACTGTTTGTCCTATTTGATTTGTTGTGATTTCCAAAGGGTAGACAAGATATTTAGCATCAAGTGGAGTGAGATCTAATAATGGTTACATGATCTCCCTGTGGAATGGTGAGGTTTGGATGGTCTTTCTATGCACACACTGGTATAGCCCCTGGAGGAAGGTTACGCCTAAGGGACCGTTGAGCAGTGATGGGGTACCTTCTTGGTTTCGTGTGAGGTAGGTGTTGTGGACCTCAAACTAACTGATTGTACGTGAAGGCTAAGACCTCTTGGTGGAATAACAAGGTTTGGGTGGTCTTTCTATGCACACACTAGTATAACACCCACGTGGCGTTATGTGGGGCGGGTATTGTGGACCCCAAGTTAACTAAGTCTGCATGAGGAGCTTGAAACTCTCTAGTGAATCACTAGTTAGCGTTCCCCCTCTAGTACTTGTGACAGCCTATTAGCCTAGCAGAGCCTGGCTTTATTGTAACATTATGCATATTTGATTATGTAAGAGAGCCTTAGATAGTTCCCCTTTCCTTAAGGTGATCATGCCCAACGCTGGGGTGGCCTCCTAGCAGAAAATGTATATTCTAGATAGAGTGCCTATGGTTGGGCGAGACATTGCTCTTGCGCAGTCGGTTTCTCTGAGAAGCTTCATTCAAGATAAGTGTTATGTGATGTTTTATTATTTTTATGTATCTCCATTATATTAATGATGATCTGGATGAATGATAAGTTGCATGTTGTATATAATAATGATAAAGGTTAATGGCTTGCATATAGAATATTGGATGAATATGAAATCCCATCATGTATGTCATGTTAACTCTGTATGTGGCAAGTGAATTGGTTCTACGAGTTAAGTTACCACATAGTGGTCATACTATTTGATGATAGGTGCACAATAGTCGAAGGTAGGCAAGTTGTGGAATTCACAATAGTCCTTGTATGTGCATGCAGTATGGATACAAAGTAAAGAAATAACAAGTGTAGCGACACAAGTACATCAAAGTATTGGTTGCACAACGTGTTTCACTGTGTGTTAAGATTATGTGGCAGACACTGTTGCACAACATATTAACCCAGTTATAGATAGAAGTTCCTTGGTATTAGAAGATGGTATAAAGAGAAGAGATCCCACGTGGTTGCAATAACCCACAGAGGTTGTTGGGGATGCACATGGGGCTAGAGGTTAAATATTGGCTTACGTCTCCATATGTTAGTTCTAGAAAAGATCAATGGCGGGTTAAAAGATTGCCTTTAATTTCAACCCCGTTTTTACTGCTAAAGAACATCATTGACTAAGGAATGATTTTTGGCACTATTAGCTAGGCTCACTACACCCTTAGTAATCTAATGGACAATTTCACTCATTTCTCATCATTTGCACTCAAATAGGAAATCCAATGCTATTCAAAACAAAATAATCCTACTTAGTTATGTAAGAGCTCAATTTTGACATACCCTCGGGCTATCTACGGAGTTCCTAATGCACAACGAACAATTAAACTTGTTGTGTCATTCTTTTCTTTCCATTATTTGACACCAATGTTACTATAGTTACTGCATGTAGCTTGACCAACGTCAGGTGCTGCTAGTCCGTGGGTATTTTAGTGTTAACTTCTCAAACGTATCTATTAGTATCATGATATGGTTTCTTCTTGTTAACTACATGGATTCCTTGAGAATATTGATCCCCCTATGCATACAATTGGTTTCCCTTACATATTAGTGGTTGCTACAACAACAAATAAGCCAGTTGGTAGCTGCATGATCTTAAAGCTAAATTTCGGTATGTGTTGGTGTCTAGATGTTACATGCATGGTGTTTTTTTCCTTGGGACAAGAATGCCAACATCAAGCATACAAAATACACAGTGGGGGTTGTGTTCTCGATGTAATGGAGGAGAAATTACACCTATCAATGTTCATGCAGTTTATGTTTCCTAGATAGCTTGGAAAGTGTTCGTTATTTAATTGTATAACAAAATGTTTGGGCACATACCCGCCCAACAATTAAGGCGAAGCAATTAAATAAATCAATGTGTACCCACTCTCTTCTCGAGGAAGAAATTCTTTTTCATAGCTTAATATAAGAAATTGACAGGATATAGTTTGCATTCAGTCACGCATATGCATATTTTTTCCAAATGCTAAACCAAAAAATCATGCCAATTGTTGCACAAACATGAGCTTTGAATGCACTAGTTGGCTTGCAACACATTCCCACCAAACATAAGCCAACAATGTTCATTAGTTTAATTAAGTTGTGAGTATTAATCTTATTTGTAACATATTATTCCCACCAAACACGAGCCAATAATGTTATTAGTCTAATTAAGTTACGAGTATTAACGATTATCTGTAGACAGTTACAATGGTACATATTTTTGCCATTATGATCAAGCAAAAAAAATTGTTCATTATTTGTATATACCTCTTCATTACACTAACCAACTAGTTACTAAGAGGAGAACCAATGTAAGTGATTAACATTACTTAGTATATAAAAAGTGCACCATATTATAGTTGTTGAAAGTGTTTACATTGCTTTAACTAGCTAACTAAGTTTTTTTCTAGCGGGTTAATGATTATATTAACCATGTATCTCACTAATAGTATATTACTAGGCAATTGTATATCATCGGAAGATTCGTTACATTATATATTAGTGACTTTTAAATTTAGAAACTTGAATAAGTGGTTCGCTAATGTTACAATACTTGTTTACGGCGTGGGCTAGCTATGGAGCAAACCTCCCTCCATCGGACGGAGGAGGAGCAAAGTCAACGTTGACTTTGCTCCTCCTCCGTCCGATGGAGGGAGGTTTGCTCCATAGCTAGCCTATTCCGTTGTTTACTACTTACTTACAATATATAGCAAACAAAGTTCTTATGTCGGCTAATTATGAAGTCGGAATTTCCATAAATGTTGCAGTATAATTGATTGGTGAAAATAGGGCTTCAAATACGATTGATCTTTGTCGTTTTAATAGTCATTGGGATACGAATGACCGAATATACAAATCTAAGTTAATCATAGTCATTGGAACGGATTGTAAAACTATGCTAATTATACAAACCTTAATTCTTATACTAAGTTTCGATGATTTGAAGGAAAAGCCAACGATGTTGTGGTTTTAGTGATTTCAATGAAAAGACAAGAAGGTTAACTATATAGGGGCATGTTTTCAAATGGTTAAGATGTTCTAATGGGGACACTCTTCCATTAATATTAAATTTTGTTAAGTTGTGTTGATAGGGACTACACTATAACTTTATTGATTGTTTTCCCATTTATTTTATAAAAGTAATTGTTTACGTTTATTCTAAATTATATAAATACTTATTTCTTCTAAGCAAAAGGATTTAGAAATCCTATATGACTTCTTTTTATAAGTAAGGATATATTATATTACTTCAAAAAGATTACATGTCCAACATTACAGTTCCAAACCAGATCCATGAAACTAGGTGTAAGATATTTCTTTTTTGTCCTTCCAAACCTGATCGATCCAAACTAAAACCATCTCACTAATGTGAGGATAACTAATGATTTACACCAGAATTACAATTATCATAGACTTCATGTACACTATACCATTGACGACCCTATCAAACATAACTAATACTAGTGCTAAAACAACAACACTCGAACATCATATAGGGAAGACACAACATTACTATGGAACCTAAAGGTTCCTGGACTCGAATCTTAGAGCAGGACGAACTTGCTGTGACGGTGCCACAATTATTCCATCCATCGCAAGAGTAGTCTGAGATGGTTATGGAGGAGCAACTACAGACCCCCTCACTGAAATTGGGTGAGGAAGGAATCATGTTCCCATTTTACTCACAATGATGTTGACCTTGCAATGCATCAGTTGGAAATCCAAATTATGGTCTTTCCATGCTCAAATTGGCTCCATATCCCCTTCTTCCTTTGCAATTCTCTCCTTCATAACACGGGTGATAATGATTTCATTACTTAATAGGTCGTAATTATATGGCCATAGGCATCCATGCGACCATGCGTCGAACCAGGGTCCTACACCCACTCTATGAGCTCATCAAACTCCTCCCTCGGTTGCATCTCATGAACTTGTTCCCATATACCCTATTAAATGTCCTCGATTTCCTCCTGAATAGTGACAAGGATTCTCAACTTAAAGAATTGGGTAGCTTGGTCGACCCACTTTTGCTCTCTAGTGGCCTGAAGAACAATGACCCCTCCTTTCCCCTTCACTTCACACTTGGCCTACTTCCCCCTAGTCTCCATTGACCCTGACCATGAGTGAAGCAAGATGGTTACCAAACACTACCAATTTCCAATCATGGGTATGAGAAAAAACAGAGTTTTCAGTCAGTATCTCTCATTCCTCGATAACGAACCTATATCTGAATAGGAACCCATGCCCCCATGAATTCTCATAACAACCGTTGTAATTTCCCCATGGACCCAACTGGATGTTGTACCTTCGCTTGATCCTCCCACACTCTCCACCATCATTTTCTATGGCTTGAGTTTGAAAATCTCTCATGGCCTATACAAACCTATTTCCGCAGCTTTTGCCTGATACCCAATTACCCCACTTCCAACAATCAACATCGCCTTAATTATCATCCTGCATGAGGTCATATGTATAATCATGACACGATCCTCCTCCAAACTTAGGCACGTGGGTTCTTGTGGTCGACGCGTGCTCAGCGCTTGACCCTCCGTAACCCACATCCGAGATGGACATGCTTTGTGACTTGTTTTGGAAGATAAAATAACTATCAAAGAATGACTCAATTTATCTAATACTTTATTTATTTAGTTAAAACATCACTATAAAAATGTTATTTCATGAAAGTCATTCATTTATACTAGAACCATAATATTTTTTCTTGGTATTTTTTTTATTATTGCAAAGAAATAATAATAATTTTTAATTATATTTAACATCTTATCAAGTAATATTTCCCAACTATATTTAACATTTCTTTGTTCAACGTATATTTCCGAACTACCTCGATAGGGATTGCGTTGTAATGCAGCCCTTGTTATGTCGTAAGGCATTATAGAAGTGGGAAAGGCTCCCCAATTATTTGCTTTTCACATTTTCCATTTTATGATCAAATTGTCCGACGACTTAAATGATTCCTACCCTTGATTCATTTGCACTACACGATGAGAGCCACATGCTTCTATCATCCATAAGGATGTCATGAATTTTGATCGTCTGTTGCCTGCCATTGAACACCTATTGCCTGCCATTCAACGTCTTCTTTTTATTTTCCAGCTAACCTCATGATCGCCCTCGTCCATCTTAACCATTTCTTTTGCCCAGTCTGCCCATAAATTGATGAGATACACATTATTCAGACTCGCAACGTTTATCGACTCCTCTATTTTTGCTGTAATTGGAGGGATTATGCGATGGATGCCGTAGATGAGGTTTCATAACCACAAGAACTCGATTTGTTGTTCTCTCCCTTCTGTTATGTGGCATTTGGTTTGTGACTCAATTATCCAATACCTCCACAAATACATTGCCACACAGGTCTTAAGTTTTCATTTTAATTATGTGTGTCGCCGATTTAAGCTTGCTCAGAGATGAGGGTTTACTTTACATGTGCAACGATAGTAGGAAGTTCTAGATAGCACTGTATGTTGATCAATTTCATCACAGACTATTAAAGCTATACCTTTTTTTTCCATTAGTGCTCTCTTTCCCTATTTTAAGTATTTTTAATGTTTTTTGAACCCTTTGAACATTTATACTTTATGCTTCGTAAACTCTTTTGTAATTTGATATATCATTTTCATCCAACTATGTTTTGTTAACTTTGGATGAGATTAGGACTAGGGATCATACTTTCTATACATAGGCAGGAAATTCGTTGATTAGGTTTTTGGACACCAAAGGTAAACAAAACACAAAAAAATAGACCATTGATGGAAAGAAATATTTATTTATTTTTTTTAATGTTTTTTCTTGAATTGCTAACAGAAACAAATCTAATATTCAATTTGTTTTTTTTGACAAAAACAGTGCTGGATCATTTTATAGAGATAGTGGTTAAACCACTAAAAGAGAGTACAAATTCTGGTATAAATCTTACCAGAGCCGAGATATCTAGAAGAATTCAAAACTTCGGATTCAATCAACTACTGAAGAATCTATCTATGAAGCTGAAATATAAACTAAATACTACAAAAAAGTTTCCACTTAGGGTGGGATAACTTGGAATATATGTTGATTGACATATAGCTCATTAATCTGCAAGTTGATTGCCTTACTTGCTACTTGATCATCCTTGCCATTCAGCTCACGAAGAATATGAAAGAATTCAAGATCTTGAAAGGTTCTAGAAATGGATTGGATTCTTTTGATCAATCTGGATAATATTAAATCTATTCCTTTGCTTTTACCATTCATAGCTTGAATTATTAGTCGTGAATCTCCAATCACGATCGCTTCCTCTCCTCCTAGATTTTCCAATTGTTTAAGTCCTTGCATGAGTCCATATGCTTCAGCCATATTGTTTGTATCCTTTACAATATTCCGTTAGTATTCATATTCATTATTCCCTTCGAGTGATATGATGATTCATCCTCCTCCAGCTATCCCTGGATTCCCTTTCGAAGCCCCATCGAAAAATAGTTTAAACAATTTCCTTTCCTTCATCTATATTTCCATCTGAGATTGATCCTTTCTTATTTCCCAGACTTCAAGCTGACACTCGGCCTTAACTTCATCTTTATCTACAATGCTTAGACTGTTTAATCAGTTTGACTCTTCGATTTTTAGCTCAACCTTATTCTTAGCTAGACGGGATTCTCTAAGAGTTTCTCCCATAAGAACTTGAGTTTTTATAGCAACCTACACAGGTCCTTGAGCTTTGTCATTAAAGATCAGCTGGTTACGCTCTTTCCAGATGTTCCACATTAATATTTTTGGTAGCATTAACCAACAAACTTCGAATCCTGCTTTTTAATTGAGAGAGCCTTGATAAATTTGTTCCAATAAAAAAACCTGTTGAATACTTGCTAGCATATCTAGTTTACCAAACCACGGGCAAACCATTTTCTCCTAGACGTTTCAGGTGTAGGAACAGTTCATAAATAAATGATGGCTTATTTCTTTGCTTACTTTGCAGAGTGGGCAACAAAAGGTTAGAGAATCCCGTTTGACTAAGATTTTGATACCAATTAACAATCACCTTGGCATCATGAAATAAATGATTTTTCAGCTTATATAAACTCTCCAAAATTCAACACTAGACATATTACAAGAAAATCAAATGTATTTCTTAAAGCAAATACGTGAAAAAACATCCCAGATTGTTGGAGTCTATTAATTTGAATCCTTTGAACACCAACAAGTTGGATGCAATCGATGCCTGGTAAAAAAAATTCGTTGCTGCATGCAAGCCTGGTCGTTGCCTACAATCGATGTTGCATGCAGAGGATCTCTAGGATCGCAAGTTTTGATTGCATTATGCGTGATTCCCTAAGGGATCATTGTCTTCTACTTTCAGTTGGCCTGTGAATCCTTGTCCTCTGCTTATGTAATTCCATTTTTTTTTCCANCCCCCCCCCCCCTAACCACACTTGTCTTTGGTTTTCCTTGTCATAGGGTTCGATCATGATAACAAGGAGATAAACAATTTCTTGTCCTCTTTTAGATCTTCTAGGCAATCAGGAAGGGACCATCTTGTCCAATGATAAGGTGGGATCAATTCCCAACTCGATATATCCCACAGAGAAGTAATTCCACAATTATCAATCCAGTTTTTGAAATTGTAAAGAGTAGAATAGGAATTAAGAGGTGGCTTCCCCAGAATTGAATCATTCCATATTCTCACATACTATCCGTTTCCTGGGATCCAGAACAATTCTTCTTTGAATCTGATCAGATCTTTCTTACATAGTGTGAAGATTGGGGAGCCTTGCTTCAAAGTAGGTTCATTTTCCAGCCATTGCGGCCTTGATCCAGCGAAATATTTGTGCCAAATAACCTGACTACAACAGAAGTTTTGCCCCAACAACCAGATTTTGAAATTTTAGATCTCTTACCTGGAGACCCCCTTCCATCCAAGGCATTTTTATTCTTTTCCAGCTTATGAGAGTGAATTTTTTACTTCCACTATTTCTCCCACCTTTCCAGAAGAAAATTTTCAACAACCCTTCAATTTTGGTGAGTATTCCGTTAGGATCCAACATCATGGAACATTGATACAGAGGATAACTACTCAACGCTGACTTTATCATTACCAATTTACCTACTAATTTTAATCAAACCGCCCCGCATGCCAAGATTTTTTTTCTAATTTTTTCTACTAGGGAATTCCAATCCATTATTTTAGGTTTTCTTTTGAAAATTGGCACTCCCAGATAGTTGAATGATTCCCAGTTTGTGGCTCCTTCTATTCCCATGATACGAGAACTATCAATAATCTCTCTTGGTTTTATGTTCCAACTGTAAATTAGGCTCTTCCTTAGATTTAATTTACTACCCGAGGCTTGACAGTAACTGTCCAGCTCATTCTCGAATCTTCTTGCAATGTGAAGGCTTGCCCCTCCTAACAGAATCGTATCATCTGCAAATTGGGAGTGGTTGATATCTTTTGTTCCACAAGCCAATCTGAGACCAATTAGCTCTTGATCCTTTATAGCTTTCTGAAGTTGCGGGCTAAGCACTGAAGCTTAATAGGATAGAGCAAAGGAGATGCATGGCATCCTTACCTTAATCCTCGAGTAGCTTGGAAGAAAGGAGTTGCTCTTCCGTTGACTAATGGTGCAATCCATGGTTTACTTATGCATGTTTTAACCCTCCTGATGAATCTGGGATCAAACCCATACCTTATCATCACTTGAAGTAGGAAGGAATGGCATACTCTATCAAACGCATTTGATAGATATAATTTCACCACCATGCCTCTTTCACAGTTCTTTAGGCTGGAATGAATAGCTTCTTGTACTAGAATGATGTTGTCCCAAATTTTCCTACCTTTGATGAATCCTCCTTGATTCTCTGGGATGATTCGAGGGAGGATGTATTTTAGCCACTTAGCCATGATTTTGGTAATTATTTTGTAACCAATGTTACACAAAGAGATGGGCCTGAATCTGTCAAAGGATACTGCATCTTTCTCTGGAATTAGTGTTAGGAAGGTTGAGTTTGTACTTCCACCAATTTTTTCACTTTGCTGAGATTTTACCACCATCTTTAGAAAATCCATATGGATTATTTCCAAGCATATTTTAATGAAGTTAGTATTAAAACCATCTGGTCCAAGTGCCTTATCGTTTTCCATGTCATTTACAACCTCCTTTATTTCTTCTAGTGTGATCCTTTTGGTTAGTTTTATATTATCCTTTTCCTTGAGCAACTTAGGTACTAATCCCAACAGCACTGTGGAATTCATCATAGGATCAGCCGAGAAGTTGGCACTAAAATATCTAGTAGCTTCCTCTTTGATTTGGTCAAAATCAGTGATAACATGATCTTGAAGATGGATCTCTTGAACTGTTTTATGGTGTTTCCTTGCCTTTGCTTGTTTATGGAAATAAGCAGTATTATGATCCCCAACTTTAAGCCAAAGAGTTCTTGACTTTTGTCTACATATCTCTTCTTCTTGCCTACATGCGGCTTGTAAATCGTGGTGCAGAGATATTTCCTTTTCTATATCTTCTTTTGTAATCAATGTCACTTCCATTACGAGTTGATGTTCCTCTAACGAAAGAAGAGCTTTGTCTTTATTCTGTGAAGGTGTCGAAATAGTCTTGGCCCATTTCTTGAGAGATTTTTTGGTCCTTCTCAACTTTTCTTCCCACACATAGGAGGTTGAACCAGACATAGGGACATACCAAGTTTCGGCTAATAATCCCATGAAATCTTTATGTTTAGCCCATAGAGGACTAAAACAGAATGGAATTGGTCCAAGATTCTATTCATTTTTTATCTCCAAGATGATAGGTTTATGATCAGAACCCCCGAATGGCATAATCTTGGAAGTGATATTGATTCCTAAAAGGAGAAAGGAGTCTTGAATAAGAAATCTGTCAAGTTTAGCAGAAATGTGACCTAGACCTAGTCTCTTGTTGGTCCAGGTAAACTTCCATTTGGAAGGGATAATATCAGAGAGCTCCCAATCTAGAATGAGGTCATCCACATGTTCCCTAATAGGATCTCTAACCAGAGAACCTCCCCTTTTTTTAGCTTGATTTAGAATAACATTTAGATCACCAACTAGGATGATGTTTTCCAGCAGAGTGTTGTTCTTGACATCCCTCACACAGTTCCAACAATCTTTTTTTCCAGCAAATATGTTAGGAACATAAATATTGAAAAGGCTTACCTGGGTATTAGTTTCTTTGTGCAGCAACTTCTAGTGGGTGTATTGCTAAGAATCAATGAGCTCAAATTTTTGCTCATCCTACAACGTTCCAATTCCTCCGAAGGCTCCCCTTGAGCTAACTGCAAGTCCTCCACCTTTTTTCCAAATTTTTTTACTTATTTGAAGAAATGTATCTTTCTCCATCTTTGTCTCCTGGATCAATAGTATATTTGGTTGGGATATTCGAATTAGAGCTCTCATAGAATCTTCCTTAGCTTTGCTTCCTAGACCTCTATAGTTCCAGGAGAGTACCTTCATTACTTACTCTTGGTTGCGGAAGCAATCCCTTTATGGGATTGTCCTTAATGTCAGGTATTCCTTGTATTTCTGAGGAGTTTTTCCAAGGTTGGTCAGAATCCTTGGAGCTTGTCTTTTTATGTGGCTTGCTCCCTTATTTCTTTGGTCAATTTCCTTCCTCTTGCTTTTTTCTTATCTGTTAAGGTCATTTTGATTTCTCCTTACTCTTCTTCCTCCTCATCAGAGTCAGTATCCTCTTTAGCAAGCTCTTGGTTTCCTCGTTCCTTTGAATATGATGCTCTTGGATATGGGTGAGCCAGGGGATTGATTTCGTTCTCGGATTGAATCATTGAAGCGGTTCCTTTTCCTGATTGTATGGTTTCATCGGAGTTGGTTTCTTCTATAATCGTCAGGGTTCAAAACTATTCTCATTGCCCTTATGTAATACATGGCTTGCCTCCATTGGAGTTTTCTTTGACATATTCTTTTTTGTCTCCTTTCTTGCAGGTTGCCCGCCCTTTTGATTCGTTTTAGTCTTCTTTCTTGCTTGCCGTCCATCTTCCTTGTCTTGCTTATCTTCTTGTTTATGGGGACAATTGTGGCAAAAATGCCCATATTCATGGCATCCTCTGCACTTGAAAGGTAATTGTTCATAATCCAACTTTTGATAGTGGTACCAGGTTCCTACTGTTATTTTGATTGCTTGTGGTAGACCGGCTTCGAGATCCACCTCCATGCAGATCCTTGCGCATGCATAATGATCTTTAGGGATTTCCATGTCAATAAATCTTCCCAAGGCGTTCCAATTGCTTTGAGTGAATATGGATTCCAGCAATGCATTGGCAGGATTGGGAGCCTGACCCAGACCGGTACGAATTTAGGTATGTCTGCTTCTGGATCGAAATCCAGCATCCATCTGTTGAGATAGAGACCTTGCGGACCCATGAAGTATGGGTCATTTCGAAAGATTAGATCCTTATATAATTTTGATTCGAAATCAAACAAGAAGTATCCTCGACCCAAAAAATATGAGGCTACATTTTGATTAACCATAGGCCTCTAGTTCCTCTATACCCAACTCTTGGTGGTTGTGGGAGACGATCATAAACCGGTAAATTGGCCTATCAATGCCCGATTAGCTAAGGAGTGTGTCACTCGGATGGTGTCATTTGGAGGCATGGCTACTACAGGGACATCCTCGATCCTCTTAATGAACTTCGACGAGGCTCCGTTGGTTGTCTTCTTGCACTGAGCAACGACTAGTCTCGTAAATTCATCTTTTTCAGATGGGATTGGTGGAGGGGTCCCCGATCTACCATCTCCTGGCATCTTTAGCTCCAACGATCAGGTCCTGTTCATGGTTCGAATATTCGGCCTCTGGAAGGCTACAAAGACCTGGTATAGATCACACCTCCGACGAATCAAAGGCTTCCTAGACCAACCGGAAGCAGAGGGCAATGATCCCTTGGGGAATCGCACAACATGCAATCAAAACTTGCGATCCAAGAGATCCTATGCATGCAATAGTGATTGCAGGCAGTGATTAGGATTGCATGTAGCAGCGAAAAAAGTTTACCAGGCAGCAATTACATCCAACTTGTTGGTGTTCAAAGGATCCAAATTAATAAAATCCTTCAACAATCTGGGATGTTTTTTCACGTATTTTCTTGAAGAAATATATTTGATTTTCTTGTAATATGTTTGGTGTTGAATTTTGGAGTGTTTATATAAGCCAAAAAATAATTTTTTTCATGATGCCAAGGTGATTGTTAATTGGTATCAGAATCTGATTCACTTTTAGGCGCTTTTATTTTGTTCACTAAATTGCATCAAAAGAGATCACTCAAAGCCTTACCTATGTAGAACTTCATACATAAGTGAATTGAGCTTTGTAAAGTAATTATCAGGTAAACTAATGTTTCTTTACAACTTTGACCCTCCCTTTTGTAAAGGCTTGGTAAATTACACTTATTATAAGTAAGTGTGGGTGTATTTGGTAAGTATTATGAAGGAAAGGGATGTCAAATCATACATTGTAATGCTCAAAGCCAATGATATATCCCAAAACAAGAAAAAATATCTCCTCCTTTGAAAGTTAAAAGGTCTAAGCGACCTATTGGAAGACTTTGTTAATACTCCATGTGATAGTCAAGTTGACATATCAAACAAAGCAAAAATCTTATAATAAAAAAGGTGCACGATGGTATAATTGTGGATGATTGACTATCTTTCACTTCGAAGCACAAGGTTGATCTAATGTGGCAATGTTTATAAAGGTAGTTTCATACACATAATGGTAACAGGATGACAGGTGTAACTGCATATAGTCAGCTCGAATATTTTGTATTGGTGCATTAAATAAATAAAAAGAGGGGTGATGAACAAAGGTCATTCATATCTCTTAAACGCCTCAAGTTCTCAACCACTGCAGTGCAACATTCATATGGGATTTTTGGGTATGTAATGCCAACGACAATAATTCCTCTTTGTGAAAATAAGAAACATGTATGTGTTTCACTCCCATTGATAATTACACGACATTGAGGACTGACAATTCTCAACATAGAGCCACGTGTAACAATAATAGAGAGATATGACAAGCTTCGAATGATCATACAACAAAAAAATTGCTTCATTGATGGGCTAGAAAATGAAGCTCAACAATGAGCACACATGCAAATGTAGAGACCATATAACTGAGGGAGGTAGATATAGAAAAGAAGGTGATGAAGCCTGTAAACTTCACGCAATCATGTAAACCTACACATTGAATAATGATATCCTTGAAACTACATGCAGCCCTTCAAAACACACAACTCCAGGTACATAGGAGAGAGCAGCTACACAACATTCCCCTGCGGAGCTTTTGATTTAACAACAGATCCATGCACTTTCCCCAATACAATCGACGAACAGAATGATTCCAATCGTCAGACCACTTTTTGGTTTATGTTTTATATAAATAAATACAATTGGTTCACGAAGACGCTCGACCGCTTTGATTCTTCTTGGTTTGCACAAAATATCCTCATTGTAGGGTAATGTTGAGCATATCTGAGGTGGTGATGTCACAAGCTTGCAAGCCCCCTTACACCATTGGCTTTGGACTTATGTAGCACCTTCACTACCAATTTATTTTGTGATTTAGATGGTTTACTTGTTGTTTAATGACATGAGTTGTATGAGAGCTGTCCTTTACAATGCTGGTGGAGTTGGGTAAAATTAAAGGAGTTCTACAGGGGGTTTGTATTTTGGCGTATTTTGGCATTTGTTGTAGTAGTTTCATTCAGTTGTCTTCAATAGGCATTGACCTCATGCCTCTAACCATTTCCTTGACTGATTTGAGAGACATTTGATCCTTGGGTTTCAGAGGATTTGTTCTCTCATTTGCATTTGCAATTTGATCTGCATGACACACAATGTTCTCTTGCAATTCTTTGAACATGGATACGCTACTAAGAAGTAATCCACGTTTATAGATGCATATCTATTTTTTATCCTTGCGTTTTAGAGGATTTATTATCATTGCATTTGCAATTTGATAGGCATGACATAATGTTTTCTTGTAATTCTTTGACTGTGGCTACGTTACAAGAAAGTAATACAAGTGTATAGATGTATAGTTGTTTCACTATGTACTGCATTTTGGTTTCCCAAAGAGTTCCTTTATTGGGTTGTTAATACGTGCCCTTACATACAAGGAAGATGAGCTCTTCACCAATCAAAACCCATTTTAGGTCTTATTCCAACACCAAAAGGTGGTTTCAACATAGATAATATCCAAAAAAAAGCCAATGTCCCTTGTGGTTATCATCCTGTCAACCTCCAATAAACTTATGTATTTGTAATGAAATACCATCTAGCTTTAATACCATATATGAAATTAAATACTACTCCCTAGTGGGGTTGTAATGTACGCTCTGGCCTATAAAATGTCAACTTTATATATGTGTATATTGCCTATAAAATATCAACATTATAGGTGTATATAAATACGAACATAGATCCAAAACCTAGGCACTATCAAGCATCGAGAGGGATCACATATTTGGAGGTGCAAACCTCTTCTTAAGTATTGCACTCAAGTATCAGCTTTTATGTGATTCAGAACAAAAGAGACATCTAAGGTGACATATAATATTTTTATTTTTAATATTTAATACTATTTATGGTAGACATATAATATTTTTTATTATTTTTTATTTTGTGAGGAAATAGCATTACAACATCTCCTCCATACATGGGTTTATAACCATGTGCAAGGCCCTCCTAAAACCATGGGTTGCTTAGGAGGCCTTGCACATGGTCTTAAAACCATTTGCAACAGCCTCCTAAACCATGTACAACAAAACCATGGGTTGTTTAGGAGGCCTTGCACATGGTTTTAGAACCATTTGCAAGGCCCTCCTAAACCATGTACAATAAAACCATGGGTTGATTACGAGGCCTTGTTAAAACCATGTGCACACCAACATTTTTTTTGCGGATAATTCAATTTCTTATTTTTTATTATTTTGTTAAGTAGGAACATTACAACATCTCCCCCATATTGTGTTGTTTATTTTTATCGACATTTTTTTTTGGCTGATAATTAATTTTTTTGTTATGTTTTGTTTTGTTAGGTAAGAACATTACAATATCTCCCCCATATTAGGTTGTTTTTGTGGCCGACATTTATTTTGGAGGATAATTAAATTTTTGTTTTTGATGGCCGGCATTTACAAGAGGAACGGTGACAAACGTTACATGTATTGCACTCAAGCGCGGGGTGCAAACCTCTTCTCCCCGGGTGCAAACATCTTCTCACGTATTGCACTCAAGGAGGTTTGCACAATGCTCATTGAACAACAATCTTGGGAAATGAAGGTATTGATTAGTGTTTGAAATTTTTTTGTTGTTGAAATTTTATACTTTTTTTAGGAGTAGTTTATTTTTTATTTTATTTATTTTTAATTGAAATTTGGTAAAAAATTTAACAAATCTTCTTGAGTGCAATATACCATGGGCTGTTTAAGAAGCCTTGCATGGTTGTTTAGGAGGCCTTGCACATGGTTTTAAAACCATGTGCAACCATGTGCAAGGCCAACATATTTTTAAATTTATATTTATTACATTTTACTTTTTACTTAAAACCATGTGCAAGGCCAACATATTTTTAAATTTATAATTATTACTTTTTACTTTTTAGAAGTAAAAAATAAAGTTACATAACTTTACATAGCCTTACAACATCTACATCATAATATTTTGGAACTTAATATCTAAATCATAATATTCTCGATATTCTAGAGCTTAATTTTACTTATTTGGTTTTGTTTAGGTCTTTGCTAATTTTAGATTTTCCATAGTTTTGTAACTACTATTCTTACTCTGCTATTTTAACTCTTTTGAAAGGATTTCAAAAGTAAAAAGTAAAGTTTTTTTTTTCACAAGGAAGGACAACTTTATATTAAGATAAAGCTGTGTAGAATATAAATAGCTGATACAGACCTTACAAAGAGAGATTGCGTAGAATGCATCCCAAAATCATCTCGAGTACATGTTAAACATCACAGAATACATAACCAAAACCAACAGATAACCATCACCAAATGCACTAGCCAGAATGACTATACACATCCCACCTATAAAAGGTATTCAAAAGTCCAAAAAACCAATGAGACATACATCCAACATGAAGAGTCTTGAAAGTGACAACTCGGGCCAAAGAACGTACCATATATGAACAAACAATATAACAACTATCACATGAACCCAAAACAAGGAAAGGCTCATGTGCAAGGCAAAGAACCATCCGCGATGATCACCCCAGAGATTATCTCATTCTAGCCAATCACTCCTGGAGGCATATCAATCCCACACTTAGACGGTCTGTCCGCCTGGGAGTTGAATTCACGATGAATACGATGACATGGCAGAGGGGAGAAGAGATCAAGTAGAGAACGAACACAAGTCAACCAAAAGGGAAGCACTAGAGACTGGAGATTCTGATGGTCCATGGCCTAGTCTATGATCGATCACGAATCCCCTAAGATCAGTTTTAGCCCGATATTTCGAACAATTGCAAAAAATAGGAGACCCCAGAAAGCTAAGGGTTCTGCACGGGTGTTAGTACCTTTGTCGACATTCATTCACAGATAAAATAGGTGATTAGCATCCATTTTGATGACCATGCCCACACCACAGCATCCGTGTTGTTCAACCCTATCAAAACAACCAATACAATCATCCACTGCCAACACCGGGAAGACAATATGCTGCGGCCGAGAATGCTTAACAGGAAAATACCCAGAACAACAAGGCAGGATTTTACAAATAATGAGTGCCATGTCAATGGGATTCCCTTGAAAGATACGAGAATTACGCATACGCCAGAATTCCCAGAAACAAAACAAACCCATCTCAAGAGTAATATCCAAATGATCGTGAACTTGAGCTAAGAACCCCAAGAAACGATCGACCTTCCAATTCCATTGAACCAAAAACTTATCACACAATTTCAACCACAAACATTGAAACCAAGAGCAGGAAAAAAAGATATGCTCCACTGACTCCGGAGAACAATTACAAAAGGGGCATTTGCGAGGGCCTTAGAAAACCCGCCGCTGGAGAGAGTCCCACATAAGGATTTTATTGTTCAAAACCACTTCAAAACGAGCCAAGAGAAGCATTTCACCTTTAAGGGGATATGCAACTTCCAAAGAATAGGATGCCACCACACCAACTGGGTAATGTGCAAAGATCTTAAAATGGAATCGTAAGCCAGATAGGCCGAAACAGACCCATTAACTTTGTTGCCCGCCCAAACTAAAGTGTCTGTCGAGTCACTGAAAATAGTGCCCGCCTCCAATAAGTTGGAAATAAAAGTGTTCCATTCTAATGCAACCGATCCAGACAGACCTAAAGAAATGGCAGACGTCCACACCGTTGGAGAATCCCCATCACTAGACAAAGCCTGCCTGAGCACAGTAATATTATTAGACTGTAGACTATGCATCAGATTACGAGAGAACTGCCAATTTGAAATCCCCACAATCGGAGAAGAACCCAACAATATATTGGAGCCTTTGCCGACGTGCCAACACAAATCCCTAATAATGACGGGAAGAGCTCAACATAAACTGCGCCAGCTCAAAGAGGCACTGTAGAAGACCTAGGAGAATTGAACAACCATAGATCAACAGGAATATGCTTCAAATACTTGGACTTTAAGATCAAACACCAGATATTGTGCTTCAATAGGCCACTCTAAAGACTCTTCACACAAAGAGTAGTATTAAATAATCCCAAGTTCTTAATGCCCCAGCCTCCCTTAAACTTGGGCAAAGATAGAACCTTCCAGTCAGCCAAATGAAATTTAGAAACATCCTGAGAACCCCGCGACAGGAAGTGAAAAACTGACCGCGGAGCTAGTCCAAAATGCACTGAGGAATACAGAACAAGCCAAACCAATATACCGGCAGAGATTATAACACTGATGAGACCAGGGTCAAACGACCACCCAAAGATAGCCATTTTGAAGAACAATGATTGATACGAAATTGGACTTTTTAAAGTTACATAACGTTACATATGTTACAACATCTACATCATGAGCTTAATTTTTTTTCAAGACTTATTGAAAATATTTTGGTTTTGTTTAGGTCTTTGTTAATTATAGATTTTCCATAGTTTTGTAACTACTATTCTAACTCCGCTATTTTAACTCTTTTGAAAGGATTTCAAAAATAACACATTCATAATTAAAAAAATAAAAATCTACTCTTCCTTATTATGACTGCGAATTTGTCAATACTACCCAGCGATAAGGCTTTTAAACAAATTTTATATTCAAAATGTTTTGCATCGGCAACACATTGCCCAACAATTAAGATTTGAAACAAATTCTCACTCAAAAATGTTTCTATGGGCAATACTACCCAGCGATAAGGTTTTTAAACAATTTTTAGATTCAAAATGTTAAAAAAAGTTAAAATGTACTCTAGTCAAAAATTTATTTTAGACTATCATTGCTGACATGTTGATTCCTCTAAAGAAAAAGTGATGAGGCTCCACGTGAATGATTGCTATACATGCAAGAAAGTCGCATTGCATTCTATGAGAAAAATTGAAGGTAGATAATTTATTAGAGTTATAGTGATTTTTTTTATAGGTTTTGTTGGATCTCTTTCATTGTTTGGGTTGAGACAGGGATGACGACGGTGAGACAGGGATGGTGACGGTGCTGAGACAGGGTTCTATTGTTTGTTAGATTCAGCTCATTGATCCCTCGGTAAAGGAGGTATTTTAATGTTTTTGTGTCTAACCTAATTTATATATTGTTGTTATGGGTTTATTTTTTAAATTTATATTTATTACTTTTTACTTTTTACATAACATTACAACATTTACATCATAATCGACAAGTACGTTACAACATCTCCCTCGTAATCGGAAATCATAAGTAAATAGAAGTAAATATTTATAACGAACATTTACATGAGTAACGTATCATAACGTTACAAGATCTTCCCCATACTGGGCTATAAAGCACTTCTCGACACAAATATCTATATTGTTTATTATATTGAATTTATGAATTTTATTGCACCGAGAGGCGCTCTACAACCCAGTATGGGGGAGATCTTGCAACGTGATGTAACGTTAGTAACGTTTGTAACATGTCGGCAAAAAATAATAGTGATAGTGAATATTATGGGAGAGATCTTGTAACGTGATGCAATGTTAGTAAGGTTTGTAACATGTCGGCAAAAAAAGTAGTGATAGTGAATATTATGGGAGAGATCTTGTAACGTGATGTAAACTTTGTAATGTTTGTAACATGTCGGCTCGAAGTGGATTAGTGAAATTGGCTGCAGATCTGTCGCTGGCTAGGACAGTGAGGAGTCAAACGTCGTGGCGGCATGACATCTTTGGCAAATACCTTTTTTCAAGAAATCCGGCTGCCAATGGCCAGGAGTTAAATCTAGAAGAAATCCTGAGTTCAAAAAGAGATCGGTGTCTACCAAATCCAGAGCCTACAAAGCGAACGCTGCTTGCAATAATTCCAACAAGCAACTGCCCTGAGCGGAATCCAGTCTCACTAGGACTTCAAGCATACGGTCATATGATAATTGTGATGAAAAAGAAAGAGGCACCGTACTGGATTCTCGTATGGAGACTCTGAGGGCGCTTGTGTCGGGAAGCCGCCGACTGGACATGCCGATTTTTCTAAAAGAAGCGGCGGACTACATCGTGGCGCTTGAAATGCAGGTTCAGGCCATGCAGACACTCACAGATTTGTACTCACTTTAATACTTATGCATATTGCCATGATTTGATATAACATCGCCAGATCGAATCATGGGCTCCACAAGCAAGGGTGGCGGGTATAGTCTGCACAACATCTAGAAGAATAATGTGGATATCTCGCAGAAAGAACATAAAATATTACACCTCCACATGGTCTTCAATATGTAGATCAATGAAATCAAATTTAGAGTTTGTAGATTAGTGAACTTGGATTTAGAATTATGTAACTCTAACGTGTTTGATCATAATTCTACTCTTAAGATATATAATTATGTGTATCTCCTGTCTTATATCAAGCTAAGAAATATGGTTTTTGGAATTATCTTTCGTTAAACAAAATGTTATGGCCAGTCGGCATATAATATATGTGTATATATGGCTGATCATGGTTTGAATTATGTTATTTATGATGTAAATTATGTGCCATTTTGTTTTTCGTGGGTTTCCCTGTCAGCTTTATCAAAATTGCCAATAAAATTAAAAGTTTCGTCACATATACTATTTTCATTGAGTGCCCTAGCCATTATTGTACCTGGCATTACGTACATGATATAATGTTCATAGTTTTACTGACCCCACATTCACTGAACCTTTACATGCTCTGGTTTCTTACTCTTACTTTTTTATTATATATTTCAAAATCCAATGAATGCACAATCAGTTATCATACCATAATGCATAATGCAGACGCTGCAGTGTTTGGAATTTCATTTCATCTCTGACCTTTTAACTAAATTTTTTTGTTGGACGTTATGAGCTTTTATCTTTCCCACCCTTCAAAGCTTTCTAATAATAAAAAATATTAATAAAAATGTTTTTACTAATGTGATATGTATTTTATGAGTAGTTTAATTTTTAGTTAAAAGATAACAATAGACTCATTTATACATGTTTTTTTAATGGTCATGTACTTTAATGGAATGCATTTTGAAAATTAAGAGTAAAACAAAACAACCTACTAAAAGTAACGCAAACAATTTAAGAGTAACATATTCAAAAGTAACTTGTGTTAACATTATGTATGTGAAGTAAGGGGTGGCAGGTGTGGGAGGGATCCTTTTGGATCCTGAAGGAAAATTTGAACAAACCTATGCCTGGGGAATTGGATGCAAGACTAATAATGAGGCGGAATGGATGGCTATTCTTCAGGGACTGATGATTCTCGTTGACTCTGATCTATACAAGGTTGCGATATTTGGCGACTCTAGACATGTCATTTATAAAATGCTCAATGGCTACACCACTGGCTCGATAAAATGTAGTCGGTTGTATGTCAAAACTACTTCTCTTCTCTCTCCCCACTATGAATTCTACCATATATTCCGATCAAATAACGTGATCGTCGATGAATTAGCAAATGTGGGGGCTTCCCTCCCACAAGGGCATTTACAACTCAATGGGGTTGATTCCCCCCCTAAACCTATACCCTAATGAACTATGTCATAAAAGGTTCATCCCCCATCACAATGGTCATGATGCATTGGGTAATTAAGAAGACACCAACGCATATTATGTTCGTTCCACCGCCTCCCATGCCAATGACGCGTGTGCTCCCGCCCTCCTCGATCCTCGATGCTCTTAACTCCAGTCCTTTCCTGCATAATTGTTGTTGCAGCCCACACGCTCCAGGTCCTGTCATCTCTCGCAATATGGCCTCCCCCAGACTTCATTCTTACCCCTCAGCTCCTTGGAACAGAGGTCTGATATTTGCTCGTTTTGCTATCTCGCCGGAGAGGACACTGTTGAATGTGATATCAGGCGTGGACAAGGGAGCTCTTCAGGAGATACTGTGGGAGTCTCTGCCTTTTTGCAGGGTGTTCGTGAAAGAAAGGCTTGCACTTGCAGCTGGTTATTTATTCCCATACTCTTCTCCAGTGCCTTATCTTCCTTTTGCCTTTCAGTAGGTCTTTCTTCTCCTATCATTGCTCTCCCCACGCCGGCGGGATGTTGTATTGAAGGTCTTTCTTATAGCAACATTAACTTCTTTTAAAAAGCAAAAATATTTCTACATACACAATAACAATAATATAAATAATCTGATATTTTGAAAATATTATATCAACTCTAACGTTTTTACTTTTAATTTATAATTTTCCTTCAAGTAATTTATTTTAATGTGCCTTCTTCATCTCCGGCATTCCCTTTCAATATGTTTTTTTTTTCCACCACAAAGTATAAATGCTGATTCTTGTATTAAAATGCGATAAAATATTACCCCACCACACTGAAGTCGCCGACTTCCGGTGAACCCAAATCGGTCGTTTTAAGCAACGTGTAAACAATTACCATTCTTTCCAAACGTCGAAGCTTTCTGTCTACTCTATTTATGTATGTTTCGGTTGGCCTAACCTTCCAGTCGTTGGGACTCACTCTCATACGCTGACGAACGTCAACACCCGTACACGGTCAGATAATTCAAGCATTTCCGTTTCCATATTTTTTGGTTTTCTTGTCGGTCAGGCTGTTTTGGTTTTGAATTCTTAGTGTTTCAGAATCAGGGTTTCGGTAGGATTGGATTTCTGTCCCCATAAATTTAGTTGACTCGCGAACCTGGGATTGCTAGACCTGCCGGTATCGTTACTGGTAGGTGCCAGGGTTTTCAGTTCTTGTGGGTGCTGTCTCTTTTCGCAGCTGCAAAGTTGCCATTATGGTGGATGTGTTGTAGGGACTACATCATATAGTCAACAGCCTGCAAATCGATAGCAGGTATAAGCTAAATTGGATGATTTTTTAAGTGATCATTACTTTTAATTTTCCCATTCGTTATTTAATGTCATGGACATTGCATAGGTAGGGAAATGTCTTTAACGTAATTAAAGATAATTTGATTGTACTCATATCTGAACCCTTGAAATTTACAACTATCGAAGAAATTATGCACCCTGAAATGATTTCAAGCAATTCTACCATGATCCCATTACAGCACATATTATCAGTCCATCTGCCCATGTTTAGATTTCGAAATATGGCTTTCAGAGGTTTTCATTGCATTCGTATGGATTTCTTTTTTTGGGCTTGGAAAAAAATATTGTATTAACAGAGTCAACTGTACAGGTGACTCATTACAGTCCGTCATACAAAAATAGGGATTCTTTAACCCCTTAAGCCATAACAGTTTAACACCAGATGCGAAGAGCATTAACCCTATCTAAAGCCTTATTGTGTTGACAGGACTTCGTCTATCATACCCGATTGTCCCAGCTTGACCTAAGCAAATCCTTAATACAAAATCTACAAAAAGAGGCACATTCAATCATATTTCTAATATTGACAAACTGCAAAATTGCAGAAATTTTGCAGGCTTATCTGTACTGGGCGACCTTGCGGGTAGCTCGCATCTGGCTTGGAGCAAGCCCATCTGCTCAACTCCTGCCAAACGGAATTTACAGCTAGAAACCACACTACTAATACAAGGTTTGTAGCAGCAAGAACAACAAAATGGAAATGCGGTGTTTGCAGCAGGAAACTGAGATCCTAAACAAGATTAAAATGATGCTTAGATAACCTGTAAGTACATGTTACAGCACAGGAATAGAACAACAAAACATGACTACGAAGATGCTCAGAAACACGGCATAACAGTATGCCAATAGTCTTGAGCATTCAGCCATGCCACACAACAGAAATGTGGTAACAGGATAGACCAACACTTAAAAACAATATATTGCAATAACTACTATACAAAAGATTATTTCCAAAGGAACCAAAAAAACGATGATTTATTCATTATAGAGTGATAGTACAGATCAGGTCTACATATTTTAATGTCCTTGTGCGCTAACACTGGAAGCGAGGATTCTTTGCTCTCTCAGCCTCTTTCCTTCTCTTCTTCTCGTCCCTTCCTGTGTTTCCCCCAGCGAACTAAAAGCAAACACAGAAACCAAACTAACGAAAACGGACACTTCAAAACTGCTTTTTTATTACTCCATTTGCCAATTTGGTCTCAATGCTCAAGTGGATACAATGCACAGATAGATCACTTGCCTGCAAGTCCATATGCTCTTGTTGCCAAGAGATGGTGCCTGTGAATGCTGCATAGGAAGATTCATTCCCTGTTGGAATCCCGGTCTTCAATTAGCTGTATCACCTTGAAATATGAATCTATTGAATGTTGGAACCCTTTATCCCCTGGCCAACAGCTATCCGAAGTAACCTGCTTTTTCTAATCAAGTTCTCTGTTTTAATGTTCTACAGCTCAGCAGTTTTCTTATTTATTTCCTCTGCATTCTTCTTCACCGTTTCCCACAGTAGCTCCATTTTCAGGGCCAAATTTTCCAGGCCTAGCATGACCTGGTATGTTTTCCTGATTCATTCATAACCTGTCATCAATGGCATCCCTGCATTCACCTGCAAGTTTCAGCTGCTTCAGTTGTGGTTGTATGTGGTTCTCCTCTTTCAACTGCTCTAGTAATGGCTGGTCTCTTCTGCCTCCTCCCTCTGCGATTGCTCAAGGACTCAACCCTTTTGTTCTCTGCAGCTGTCTGAACTGGTGGAATGAAGGATCCTTGGCTGCCTGGCAGCCATGCGAAATTTCATGGCGAACACATGAGTTTTCATGTCTTGTTGAGATGATGGTGTAAGCTTTACTTGAAGCCAAGGCCGACCTCATTTTAGCATCAATATTATTGTGTTTTTAAGTTTGGTTTGGAGCTGACTTAGTCAACACTCATTGTTTTCCTAGGTGGTTAAGGCCCGACTAGTCATTATAGTGGGCCCATAACCCTCACGTGAAAGCACCCTACCCCTTCAGTTGTATATAAATACACAACTCACCTCTCATTTGTAATATCAGCTTGAGCTTTCCTTTCTCTATACAACTTATTTTTTCTTAAGCCTAAAGCACCATAGCTGGTGTGTACACTCTTCTTCAATGGTTGTGATATTCTTTTTGTTATGCACTTATGGTTGAGCTGCATTCTTCTTGAGTGAATTCTCTCTACGGCACATTTGTTATGGGTTTTATTGTTGGAGATGTGTTATATTCTTTGCACGTAGATTGTGCTAGGTGCAAATCCAATAATTCCACTATTGGAGGGTGGGGGTTCCCATTAATCAAAACAGTTTAGGACCTTAGGTGAAGGGCTGGTAGGACCTGAAATTTTTTTGGGTCCATTTTAGTGTATTTTTGGCCAATGTGTTTGGGCCATTGTAATGTGATCCTGGTTAAGGGATTAGGGTTGTAATATAATTGAAGTTAACTCATTAGGGTTTTGAATGCCGTGGAATACCTAAATATTGTATTTTGAATGGTCAAGTTAATACAATGAAGAAGATAGACTGTCAACTTTAAGTTTTGCTGGTTTTCCCGTTTAATGGTTTCTAATGTAAATCTCTGGTATTGTGTGTGTGTGCGTCATTGATTTATTTGTTGTTTGCTCAAGATCCTATATGCTTTGCTTCAATTTTTTTTTTATTATAACAGAAACTGAAAAGTATTTATATAATTAAAAAGTGCTGTGCACAACCATTCAGTACAATGCCATTGGAAAACTGAAGAAAGGAAGCTGAGATAGAGTGTCCACAAAAATTGCTGTCCAAAATGAAAGCCTTCTAAAGCCGACATGATAATTTCTACTGTGCACTATAACTGAAGTAGAGTATATGCGTATGAACTGCTGGTTCAAGATAGTACAAAGAACATAATCTAAGATGTGGGAATCATTTGGTTTGCTTGAGAACCCCACAGGCTGGGTGATTGAAAATTCTTCCATTGACTGAGCTGCTTCTCCAGGATGATCTTGACAATGGCTGCATTGATTCATTTGGACGAGCTTCTCAAGGTCTTCCTTGATGAAATCAACCGTACCCATCAGCTCTCTAAGGTCTCTGTCGTGATCATCTATGCGGGAGTCATGGCAGCTGATTTGGTAAGAAACATGCCACATGTCCGAAACCAGTTGTTCCACATCTGAAGCCATCTCCCTGTTGTCCGAGATACCAACTGCAACAAAATCTGTGAGCCTGCAAATGTTCAGCTTGAGGTCATCCTGACCTGCATTAAGGTTAGAGTACCCAGATCCTGAACCTTTGCTTTCCATTGTATTTTTTGCGAGCCAAGGAGAGACCTGTCCTTCGAAAGCTCTGCTGGGCGTTGCACTATTTGCAGCAAGGACCACTGCACAATGCGTAGAATTGGTGGCGACTTCAGCCGTAACCATGGAGGAAGTTACAACGTTCCTTTCTACTTCTGCTACTGAGAGAGCTATGGGGAGCTCTTTGCTTTCGACAGAAGGCTTCAAAAGCAAGCACGGGAGTGGTGGGGTGTTCAAGTAGAGGCCTGAGGGTTTTGCGCCATCGACGAGAGGTTTCAACAACATACACGGGAGCGGCGAGTGCAAACAGAGGCAGGATAAATCAGGAAGGTGTAGCTCTTAACCATCTGACGAAGTGTCCGAGTGAGAAGAATGAGGGGGAGAGCCTTTCAAAGTCCATGGCGCGTGTGGAGGAGTCGACGATCGAGGAAGGATAGGACAGGAAGTCAAGGCTTGGGAAGACAAGAGTTAAGGCATGGAAGGATGAGGAGTTAAGGAGAAGAATGACGGGAGGCCACATGTCGAGGAGAAGGCCACGGGTTTGGCCAAGGAGGGGCACGCTAATCAAAGCGACAAGACTTGCTAAGAGGAGGGTCGGGTGCATAAGAGGGAGGGTCAAGAGCATGAGGGGGGGTCAAGAACAAGGTTAGGGGATAAACTTGAGAACAACCCCTTGTTCGTTGAGTGACAAAGAACCTTGGGGTAGTGAGGCCCCTTTATTGGCCAGGCTATCTGCATGGGCATTGTTCGATCTGAGGATATGGAAAAAGGAGGTGCAAGAGGGGAGATTTAGATGAGATATTCTGTCATAGTATTTCCTGCAGTTGATGGATCCAACGAAGTAACTTGAGCGCATCTTTAGGATGACGTGGCAGGAGTCCCCAAAGATGAGGAGATTTGAGATCGATCTACCATTTCAAGGCCTTGCACGAGTGCCAACCATTCTGCCTCATTGTTTGTCTTGTGTCCAAGGCCCTAAGCAAAGGTCTTAACTATTTGTCCTCCAGGGTCAAGGATGACCCCTCCTGCACCTGCCTCCGCGATATGCTTTGCTTCACTTGAAAGGGTTTAAACTTACATTTATGTTGTGCTTTCCCTACTATTGTTTTCTCCTTGTTTGTTTCATGATTCATGGTTTGTTGGTTGGCTCCATTCAATCCTCTTTCTCTCTCTCCTTTGAATCTCAACATGTCTCATTTACTAACTATTGCATTTATTGCAAAAAGGTAGGGTGTCAAGCTCAAATCCTCTTGAGCTCCCCATTCCTCTCATCTTACGTGGAATTAAAAAGTTGGTGGTCCTCTTGATTATCGAATGAAAGAAAGGGACGGGGTGGTGGTTATGTTGAGATTTTTAGGATGGAGGGCAACTTGTTTTCCCTCCATTCAATCCTCTTTCTCTCTTTCCTATGAATCTCAACATGTCTCATCTACTAACTATCTCATTCATTGCAGCGAGGTAGGGTGGCAAGCTCAAATCCTCTTGAGCTGCCCATTCCTCTCATCTTACTTGGAATTAAAAAGTTGGTGGTCCTCATGATTATCGATTGAAAGAAAGGAACGAGGTGGTGGTTATGTTGAGATTTCTAGGATGGAGGGCAATTGGTTTTCCCACCTCTTTATTTTTATAAATCCTTTGTGGTTATTTTATATAGTTTAAAACCCAAATTTTCATTGTTTTTGGTCATATTGGCCATTCATTTCGCTACTTTTTTGGTAGCTTATAAAGTGTCATGGATATTCCACAAGAACAGTTTGTCACAACGACTCTTACAACTTAGTTCATTATGTGAGTTTAATTCCACAGAATGCTAAAATAAACTATAACTAAAAGAAAAATAACAGATCCACACACAAATAACACAAGATATACATTGGGAAAACCCACTATGGTGAAAAACCTAGCTAGAAGTGAGGACTATGCCTTGTTCTTTTTTTCTCCAATATGCAATGCAATTACAAAGAAAGCGGTACCTCTATGGAGTTACCTATGACATTGTGGCATGTACAACTACCATCGGATTTCCTACTTCCTTTGTTATGCTCTAAGTTCTAACATCCACTCCATGGCTCTTGCTCAACTATGGAACAATATAATAATACCATAAGGTTGGAACCCCATCTCCTCCTAACAACTTGATATTTAACATAGCTCGATAACCATCTAGGGTTAGTTTTAGGGTTTTTGTCCTCCCTATTAGGGTTAGGGTTTTGGACCCTCTGGAATGTTCTTGAAAGTCCACACATGACTAGCTCCATATGTGTTAGTATTGAGAGCTGACATGGAATCCACTTAGTACCGTGGTGGTCAACAAGATAGGTCAACTTGCGAGAGGCATAACTTCCTCATACGGATTCCATTTGAGGTGTATATTTGAGTCGTCGAAAACTCTCGAAGTGTAGAACAACGTTGAGGAGGTAAAAGCTATGCTTGCAAACTTTTGATTCCAAAAAAGCTCGTTTAAGCCCTCAAACGAGCCTCAAAATATTTTCTAGTGGAGATACATCTTTTGGTGAAGGAAAAATCAAATTCCGAGAAGTTTCATTTTTGACCTAGTTTCGTTGCTGCAAAAATTAAGGTTTCAAGTTTTGTGTTGATCAGCCCATTATTTTGGCTTGAACCCACCTTCCCTCAACTCGCCTTGATAGGGTGCATCTACCTGTGAGGTCAGTTTCCTTGAATTCAAAAGTTCATTTTTGACCTAACTCCTGCAAGGGTTTTTGGTTTTGATCTGCAGATAAGATGATTGGAATGAAGGTTGAAGATCTTCTTGATGGGGTTGCCAACTTTATGTCTTGGAAGCTTATAGTTCTTCTCATTCTGGAAGAAAATGATCTCTTGAAGTTTGTCAATGAGAAGGTTCCAGAACCAGAAGCTGGAGGAAGATCGAAGCTAAAGCAAGAAGGATTCTGGTGGACTTAGTCAAGGATCACTTGGTTGCGGAAATCTCATAAGAGAAGACAACTAGGAAGATGTTCAAGACCTTCAAGAAGTTATTTGAACAGAGTAGCATCAATGTGACTCACATTGAGGAACCGACTATCAAATATGAAGATGATCAAGTCCAAATCAATCGCCTCATACTTCATGAGGATCACTGGACTTTGGGACAAGCTAAGGACTAGTGGAGATCACATTGAAGATAAGGAGCTTGTCATGACCACTCTAAATGGTCTTCCACCATCTTGGGAGTCTTTCATCCAAACCATAAGTGGTCGAACCAAGCTGCCCAAATTTGACAGGTTATGGGCAGATTGCACTCAGGAAGAGACAAGGATTGCAGCAAGGCAAAGACTCCATGGTCCTCAAGTTGAGGAGAATCAAGCCTTCATCACTCATGCCAAGAAAGGCAAGGAAAAAGGAAGGGAGTTTCTAAACCATAAGCACCAAGGTAGGAGACCAAGTTCTTCTCCAGATCGAAGGGAAAAAAAGAAGGATTTATCACACATACAATGCCATAGGTGCAAGAAATATGGTCATTATGCAAACAATAGGAAGCATGAAGCTACAACAACTGATGTAGAAGAAGGTCATCATCACAAGAAACAAAGAAATGAAGATTGTACATAATTCTTCTTCATATCAACATTATTAGGAATTGTTCCCACAACTAGTGATACATGGCTTGTAGATAGTGGTGCTTCTAAACATATGACTAGTTATAAAGAGAACCTTTCAGAAGTTGCTGAGAAAGAATCCCATCTCTCTGTTCTACTTGGAGATGATGCCAACTACACCGTGAAAGGATTTGGATCTACCTCTCTTTAGTTAGAGTCCGATGACTTACTACACTTGAATGATGTGCTTTATGTCCCTGGTATGAAAAGGAATCTTGTCTCCACTCTGCCTTAGAGGACAAGGGATATTAAGTTACATTTGCAGATGGAAATGTGCTTGCGTGGCACAAGAATTCTAGCATTAACATAGCAAAAGTGATTGGTGTAAGAGAGGAGAGCTTGTATCGATTGAGCACCTTACGAGTTCAAGCTTTAGTCCATGATTCCACCAACATAGGTGAGCTTTGGTACAAAAGACTAGCTCGTCTAAACTATTAAGCTCTCCCAGCATTAAGGAACATGGTGATAGGTCTACCGGTGCTTCATGTAGACCATGATGGTATATGTAGAGGATGTGCACTTTGTAAGAATACCAAGGGTTCCTTTCCAAAAAGTGAAAGAAGATCCAAGGGAATATTGGATCTAGTTCACTCTGACTTGTGCGGACCCTTGACTGTTGCTTCATTGGGTGGTTACAACTACCATGTAACATTTATTGATGACCACTCATGAAAGACGTGGATATACTTTCTCAAGACCAGGGAATCCAAGGAAGTACTCAACAAGTTCAAAGAATTCAAAGCACAAGTCGAGAATCTATTAGGAAGGAGGATTAAGATCTCGAGATCAGACAATGGTGGAGAATATACCTCTACAGACTCCAGAGTTAAATGATTTTTGCAAGCAGGTAGGAATTAAGAGGGAGCTCACAGTTCCCTACAACCCTCAACAAAATGGGGTTGCAGAAAGAAAGAACAAAATAGGGTCGTGGAAAGAAAGAACAAAATAGGGTCGCGGAAAGAAAGAACAAAATAGTTGTGGAGGCAGCCAAAGCCATGATACATGACCAGAGTCTACCAATGTTCTTATGGGCAGAAGCATCTAGAACGACTGTTTATGTACAAAACAGATGCCCACATTAAATCTTGAAGAACATGACTTCGGAAGAACCTTTCATAGGAGTGAAGCTTGAAGTGGGCCACCTTCGTATCTTTGGCTTCCCAATCTACATTCATGTGCCCAAGGATAAAAGGACGAAGCTAGAACCTTCAGGAAAGAAGGGAGCATTCATGGGATACAGTGAGTCTTCAAAGGCTTATAGAATATATAGCCTAGGATCGAGGCATATTGAAGTCAGTAGGGATGTGACCTTTGAAGAGATGGCTATCCGGAAAGGAAGAAGATCTGATATGGAGATCGATGATGACGAAGAGATGAGATCATCTCCCCCTCTAGTAGTTAAAAGGGAGTTTGAAGAAAAGAATCAACCAATCAATCCCATTGATCCAGTTAAGCCAGTTAATGCTCCCTCATATATGATTGTAAGCCGAAAAAGGCCTAGATGGGCACAATAGACATTGCAGGATGCAAAGGGGAATGAAGCTCCACATGGCACTTATCGAGAAAGCAAAAGACCTCAGAGGTTCTCGAGTTATGTAGCATTGATGAGTCATATCATTGTCTCATAGCCTACCACGCATGAAGAAGACACCAAGTTTGGAAGGATGCCATGATGGAGGAATTCCAGTTCATCATGAAGAATAATGTATAGGAGGTTGTACCGAGACTTGAGGGGAAGTCATTACTGACTTCCAAATGGCTTTGAAGATTAAACACAGAGCAAATGGTAGTGTGGAAAAACACAAGGCTAGATTTGTTGCCAAAGGATTCTCTTAGAAAGAGGGAATTGACTATGATGAAACATTTGCTTCTGTGGCTCGATATATTTCCATTAAGACCATTATTGCTATTGCTTCAGCTATGGGATGGAAGCTACATTAGATGGATGTAAAGACCACCTTCCTCAATGGTGTTATCGAGGAAGAAGTTTACATTGAACAACTAGAAGGGTTTGTTGTCCATGGAAAAGAGTCTCACGTATGTAAACTGAAAAAGGCATTAAATGGACTCAAGCAAGCACCTCGTGCTTGGTATGGACGGATAGATGGATACGTGGTTAACTTGGGATTCACTGAGAGTGATGTAGATCCCAATCTTTACTACAAGATTGTGGATAATGAGCCACTGATTTTGGTTTTGTATGTGGATGACTTGTTTCTCAAAGGTAATGATAAACTTATTGAATGGTGTAAGAAGAAGCTTGCCTCTGAGTTTGAAATGAAGGACCTTGGATTGATGCATTACTTCGTGGGACTAGAAGTATGGCAGAGGCAGAAGGGAATTTTCCTAAGTCAAGGAAAATACACCATTGATATTTTGAAGAGATTTGGGATGTTGGAATGCAAGTCCATGGCTACTTCGATGGATGCAAATATGAAGAAACTAAGGGAATCTGCTTCAGATTCAGATTTGATTGATCCCACGATGTATCGCCAGTTGATTGGATCTCTGATGTATCTGACGAACACCAAGCGAGACATATGTTCTGCTATGAACACTCTCAACCAGTTTATGAGTGATCCAAGGCAGATTCATTAGGTTACTGCATAACATGTCCTCATATACTTACGAGGCGTTGTGGGATATGGACTAAGATATGCTTCAGGATGCGTTTTGACATTGCAAGGATTTTTTGATTCAGATTGGGCCGAATGTGTTGTAGACAGGAAGAGTTCTTTCGGATGTTGCTTTAGTTTGGGTTCTGCAATAATTTCTTAGTGTAGCAGGAAGTAGACATTAGTAGCTCTCAACAATGTAGAGGCTGTGTATATGGCTGCCAGTACAACAACTTGAGAAGCATTCAACAATGTAGAGGTTGCGTATATGGCTTCGAAAACTCCTTTTAGGATTGTTTGGTCAGATTCCAGGAGCAACTGTTATTCACTGTGATAATCAAAGTTGTATACAAATGTCAGTGAATCCTGTATGTCACGATAAGACGAAGCATATAGAGATTCAATATCGCTACATCTGTGATATGGTGTAGAAAGGTGCAGTCGAGTTACTGTATGTTCCGACATATGACCAAACTACATATATTCTTACCAAGCCTCTTCTCTGGACAAAGTTTGAATGCTTTTGTAGAAGACTTGGAGTAGAAGAAAATGCATTCCTCGTGGAGAGGGAAAGTTGAGACAAACATTTATATTGCTTTCACATTGGTGCTTCTACTTGTTTTGGATCTCATCTTGGTATGGGAGAAATCCCATCAGCATTGTGAGACGGGCAGGCAGCAGATGGTCGTGTACAATGGTTACCTCTACTCGTTTTCATTCTTAGCCTGATATGGGAGAAATCCCATTGACAGTAGAGATGAACAAGTAGTAGATGGTTGTGTACATTGATGACCTTTGCTCGCCTTGGTTGAGCCTGTTATGGGAGAAATCCCATCGACATTTTGAGATGGGCAGGAAGTGGACGGTTGTGTGCACTGGTGACCACTACTTGTTCTAGTTCTTGGCTTGTTATGGGAGAAATCTTATCGGCAGTAGAGACGAATAGGTAGTGGATGGTCGTGCACATTAGTGACCTCTATTTGCCCTAGTTCTCAGTCTAGTGTGGGAGAAATCCCATCGACACTTGAGATGAACAGGTAGTAGATGGCCGTGTGAAGCATGTCCTGGTTCTCGAGTAGAGATGGACTTGTAGCAGATAAGATGATTGATTACTGTACTCTCCAATGGACTATGTAGAGTTGTAGAATTGATAGATCTATGATGGACCGAGTGGATCATATACATGATGACACCTCTCGACAGATGGAGACCGTGTTGACAACCTTTAGTATGTATAGAGACGATCGAGACAGATGAGGTGTATAGAAGAGATCCAAATGTTCGTGATGCTGATGATGACCATATATGAAGAATACATTCCTTGTTGAGAGAGTGTTGGAAATTGTGCAACTTTAGAAGGTATTCTTATTGTACTTGTATTGTATTTCCTTGTACCTCCTGCGGGAGATTATATTGATGTAATTAATCATGTAAACCCTAAAAAGAATCAATCTAAACCCTGAGGAAGATTAAGTAAGAAAATAATAAAATAAATATTATTTTTATATTCCCTCATGGTAGGTCGACTCAGTCAATTAGACAAGTCATCCCACTTAGGGTAAAATTTAGTTTTGTAATGAGTATAAATAAAGAGGCCAAGCGCCTCATTTACTCACTCATTCAACACAAGCAAGTTCGCTCTCTCTTGGAGAAGTTCGCAGCATAAGTTAGGAGGAGTGTTTTTTGGGGTTTTATCTTGGAGAGACTTTTCTCTCTCTCTCTCTCTCTTTCTTCTACTTTGTTCTCAAAAGCTATCATCTCTATACAAAGGTTGCTGGGTTTTTCTTTATTGGGTTTTCCAGGATAAACTCTTGTGTTCTTTGTTTTTGTGCTTTGTCTTTCTTCTAGAGATCCTATTGTTTATTTGCTATTAAATTATACTGCTATAATCTTGTAAAAACTAACACAAATACCTCTGATTTCTCCCGAGATTTTCGTGTTGTCGATTTGTCCGATATTTTCGTAATTCTTCGGGTCCAAGTTTATGTTTGTCGGTTTTCCAATAATTTCGGATATTTTTCTCGATAATTTTGATTAGTTTCTTTCTAGACCCTCGACGATATATTCTTCGACACGATATTTGCAGCATTCATCAAATTGCTCCCATGGCATGCCTACTTGCATTTGTCTCCACTTCAAAAGGCTTCTGCAAGATAGGCAATGTGAGAATTGATGCTTGACTAATCTTTTATTTTAGCTTGTCAAAATCTTTTTGCTAGTTCTTTCCCAACTGGAAACTTTTACTGCTCGCTATTATGGCTTGGAGTGGTGTGACACTTTTGTAGGTACTATACTGCCCCAACAAAGCTCCTAACTTTCAGTGACATTAGTAAGCATTGGCCATTTTATAGTGGCCTCCATTTTTGTGAGGTCTATCTTGAGTTACCCTCCATCAATCACATACCCCAAATACAAAACTGATTGGTGAGCAAACTCACATTTCTTGAGATTATCTAGCTGTTGGTGCCTTTTTAGAGTCTCTAAGACCTACTTGAGATGTGAAATGTGCTCTTCGCATGTAAAGCTATAAACCATTATATCATCCAAATACAGTACGACACATGAATCTAAATAGGGGCGCAAAACATCATTCATTAGTCTCATAAATGTAGCTGGTGCATTACATAACCAAAGGCATGACCAACCATTCATACAAACCTTGGCTTGTCTTAAAGGCAATTTTCTAGGGGTTTTCTTCTTTGACATGTACCTGGTGGTATCCCAATTTGAGATCCAACTTGGTGAAGTACTTGGTATGCTGCAATTAATCTAACAAATTATTGATCTTGGGTTGAAGGTATCAATTCTTTAGGGTAATATTGTTCAAAGCTTTATAGTCAATACACATCTGCCAAGTCCCATCCTTCTTGTGTACAATGATGATTGGTGTCCGACAAGGTGAGGTGCTTGGTTGAATCACCCCCTACTGCTTCACCAATTGTTGCAGTAACTTCTTCACTTCGTCTGCTTCTAGAACATGCTGCCTATACAACCCAATATTGGTACTGGGGAGTCATGCTACAACTGTATCTCATGCTTTACTTCCCTCTTCGGTGGTATCCCTTTAGGCTCTTAGAACACTCCTATGTATGCCTATAGTAACTCCTATTGATGCTTTTGCTCTTTGGTACAACCCTCTAGGGATACCTTTACTCTTACCTATTCATCACTCGAGTGATTCTCTCGTAAGAAAAGCAAAACATATTTCTTACTTGTGTTAATCATCTTTTTGGCTTGTTTGGAACTTACCAATGATATCTTTGATTTACCTTTATGTGCATTGATGATGAACGACTTCCCATCCTTGATCATGTAGTATTGGTTTGCTCTTCTCATGAAGACCACGTCCCTCATACATGTAGGGGCTTCCAAACACTACACAACACATGTCAAGGGGCACTACATCTAACTCCACTTCATCAATAAAATTTGTACTTATAGCAAATTTAATCTTACACTGTTTCATTACCTTGATTTTTGTATCCTTGCTTACCCATCCCAATGGATAAGGGCTGGATGATCATGAACCCCCAACACAAGCTTGCTAACCAGATCGGTTGCTATGAGATTGGCCTGTGGATTGGAATCAAAGGAGCGTCTACCTTGGTCTTCGTGATCTGGATCTTGATTTTGTCATCTCTTTCTCTTCCTTGTGATGAAGGCTACTCAGATTCACCTCCTTTTGCATTGAAGTGCAAACAATCTTCTCATCCACATATGAGCCGTTCTCTACTTGCTTGCTTGAATTTGTGGCTAGAAGGTTTTTCTTCTTGGCATCCTTCTTGTAGTTCTTGGGTTCAACTTTGGATGTAGTTTCCAAGACTTTTCTTCAGTGTGACCATCAATATTGCAATGGTTACAATGGTTACTTAAATCCTTGCATTGATGTGCAGTGGTTGCAGTAACTTCTTCACTCCTTGGAAGCATGTTGGTTCGCTTTTTGTTTGTAATCACTTGGTTTGGTTCTCCTTTCTCGTGGCCTATATGTTCCAAGTATTGTGCTTGCACACAGGCCTCATTAATTGTCTTATGCTTGAAGAGCATCACTTGCTTTTGTAAATGACTGTGTAGACCCCCTAGATACTTGAGGAGTACATGTGGAATCTTGGGTGAGATATGTGGCATGATAGCCATCTTCCTTAATTTGGTGGTGTACCCTTACACACTCTGCCCTTGTTAATGTCTAAAGTAATGCAAACGGATCCATTAGCCCTCTACATACTCGATAGGGTAGAATTGGGACTAAATGAGGGTTTTGAAATCCTCCCACTTAGTTACTGGCGGATCATCTTCCGGCCTAAGTACCTCCATGTGGCTTTCCCACCAAGTTAATGCATGGCTCTCTAATTTTAGTCGAACAAATGAAGAAATCATTTGCTTCTCATCTATGTCCTGAATACTAAAATAGACCTCTAATTGTTGCAACCATTGATTCAACTTTAAAGCATCGATCTCACCTTGGTAAGGCTTGATATCAACTTTCGCTTCCTTCTTAAATAAAAGGCTAGGAAGGGGTAATGGCACTAGAAGATGGCTACCCTTTCTTAGGCTCTTTCCTCATCTCCTTTTTTGGGTTGCCTATATCTCCTGATTTCCTCTATGATTCAATCTTTGAGTTAGAGCCCCCAAAATAACCAAAACGTCCAAACTTGCTCTCCAAAGCCACCAAGAGGATTGACCTATTTCCAACTTTGTAAATCGCTCTTCACATTCACCCCTCGATTCTTCACTAGAATCATCTGCTGTGGCTAGGGTTTGAAGACCTTTTATTTATTTCGTCATGGCTAGAGTTCGAAGACCTTTTATTTATTTCCCACAAAACCCCAAAGAAAACTTCTCTTATACCAATATGATCTGTAAACTACTGTGGATATTCCATTGGAACAGTTCATCACAACAAATCTTACAACTTAGTTTATTATATCTGCTAAATTCCACAAAATGCTAAGATAAACTGAAACTGTAAGGAAAATAGCTAGAGAAAAGTAACACATTCATACACAAATAACACAAGATATACCCTGGGAAAATCCACCATGAGGAAAAACCCAGCCAGAAGTGAGGGATATGCCTTGCTCGTTTCTTCTCCAACACGCATGCAAATACAAAGAAAGTGGTACTCTCCATGGAGTTACGTATGGCGCTAGTTTCGATGGCTACAACATGATCTACTACTTCCTCTGTTATGCTCTAACATCCACTCCTTGGCACTTGTTCAACTATGGAACAATACCATAATACCATAAGAATGGAACCCCTTCTCCTAACAACATGGTATTTAACATAGCGTGATAGCTATCCATCGTTATTTTTAGGGTTTTTGCATGCCTCTACTCTCGATTAGGGTTAGGTTTTTGAACTCTAGAATGTTCTTGAAAGCCCACATGTGACTAGCTCCACATGTGTAGGTAATGAGAATTGACGTGGAATCCACTTGATACCATGGTGCTCAACAAGGTAGGGCATCTTGCGAGAAGCATAATTTCTTCATATGGATTTTGATTGAGGTGATCTTGATCCTTGCGCCATTGGAAAGCTCTTGGAGTTATAGAACAATGTTGAGGGGCTGAGGGATATGTTAGCAAACTTGTTTACCCCCAAAAAACATCATTTAAGCCCTCAAATGGGCCTCAGAAGATTTTGGATTCAAAGTTTACAAAGTAAGACCTGCCCTTAAACTGGGCCCTACAAGCCAATTCATTCAATCTTTCCACCTAGAAAGCACCAAAATAGATGACAAATTATATGTTAATCAATTTTAGATCACAACTTGTTTGGAATGGTTGTGGGTGGATAAAATATTGGACATCGTGTTCCTAATCTATGCCTATTTACTTTGTAGTAATCGACTTGTATTACCTACTTTTCCTGTTAGGATATCAATTATTGATTTCCAATTCTATTCTATTTCATTTTTCTGGATTCCTTCAGCTATACAAAACGTGTTCCCTTTGAATAAAACTTGAATTTTTGTCTGGTTATTAGTAGCTTTATGTAAAATTTTTACAAAAACTTTTGCAATTTTTACTTCTTTATCCTTGAGTACACCACATACCTTTGCAGGCCCTAGGTTACCCCTTTGCTGCTCCATCAAAATTAAGTTTTATCCACCCATCCCAGGGAAGAGTCCATATCTTTTGGACAACATTTATCTTTTAATTGGTACATGCTTGTGACATTCGAGTTGTAGTTAAGACAGTGGCTTGTGGTTCCTAAGGGTTTTGTTTATTGTTGTTTTTTTTGTGAAAGAATTGTGTCTGTTCTTTTTGATGGTTTTCTTATAGTTTTTTTTTCTTATAGGCAATAACCTTCATAACATGCTTGACCGTGCATTAGCACCAAGGTCAGTTTGGAGTGGTAGAAAATTAGGATAACCACGTCTACAACTTGCACATATGTTTTGATATCTGTCAAGATTTTCTTGCTATCATTACTTGAATTTTTCTTTTTATAAAGTCCTCCATGACAATCTCTAGCAGCTTAGCAATAATGACGATAATGACCGTCCTTCCATTTCTATGGTGCTTGTGGCTTGTGTTTCATTTGCTCTTATGTTCTTTGTCCCCTCCTTTCTGTTATTCCCACTTGCCTTTATGGTGTTCTTGATTTTTGTGCCTATGTACTTATTTTCGCACCATTAAGTGTTTTGGCAAATACTATAAAGATGGTAGTTTAACATTTTTATGATGCAGATATTGGGCATCTATGGCCCTTGTAGGTAGTGCTAGCAGTGGCTTCCCTTGAAGACCTTTTGTCTTTTGGCTAAAATGCTCACGTAAAGAATCAACAAAAAAACCTTAGGATGCTTTAATTAATTTTTGTTTCTCAAAGGCACTCAAGGATGACTTGTGAAAATTGTTATTGGTGATCATTTAGTTTATAAAAGCATAAAGTTAATTTATCCTAGAGAGCATTTTGTGCCAAGGGTCGTTGAGACATGTAGCTCTAGAGAAACTCAACCATTGATAGAATATTTACTCTCAATATCTTAATTCTGATGTATCACAACAAATCTAGCACCACCAATGATGTAAAGTCCCAAACATCAAGGAGCTAGGCTTGCGTAACTTCAGGAAGGTTTCCCGCTATCACTGTTATCACCAACCTTGTAGTAGCCTATGTGAGATGGATCCAGAATGGATGGTAGAGGGACAAGCAACTAAGGAGGTGGAACCAAGATTGCCTCGACTTCCAAATGAATGGTTGTCATGCCAATCGAGGCAGTCTTCACTTTATGTTGTCTTAGCCCAAGACAATCAATGGGGGAGACTCAGATCTACTGCCGACAGGAGAGATTAGACCTAGACACCAGATCAGATCAAATGGACTTGAGGTACGTAAGGTGTAAGGTGATGGGAACCCTAGATCTATGGATGATGTCACTAGATGAACCAAGGCTTTGGATCAGGGTTTAGGAGATATGAGATTTGATCCAAGTTAGGACACAAGTGACCTATGAGGCAAATACTAGATCTGGGGTTAAGGTACTAGCAAAAGGTGAAGATATCCACTGCCTTGGGAAACATAACCAATGCAAAGAAGGTAAGAACAGGTTTGGGGCTATATAGTGCCGAGGGATAGACTCCTGCACAACAAACGTCAACCATATCAAATTTGCTGCATCATGAGAAAAAAACAAAATGCTACAGAAAAATAGCAAGATGAAATCATAGATCACATTGATGTTAATGAAAATCCCCTGATACAAAACGCATCCAAGCTAAGCGAGTTGAGGAAACCCTGCGAAAACGCCCAAGTTGAAGTTGCTCTCATGTAGACAAGACAATGTTTCCCGAAAAAATACATAGGTCTCACATCAAATACCCAAATGCTAGGAAGCAAAAGATTCTCCAATCACCATCTAAGAACACCAGATGCAAAGGAGATCCAAATTTTTTTCGCAAGAATAGTTTTCTATTATCTAGATCCAAGAGCCAAAGACCCCTTACAAATGAGAAGCTCTCTCCTTTAAATAAGAATGAGAGAACCAAAATCATAACCACTTTTCAATTGAGTGGCTATAATTAAAAGATACAAATGTTCTAATCAACGGTTGAGATGAGCTCAACATAGAATACATGGATCAATACAATAATATAATATAAAAGTGGACCAAATCACCCTAGGAGAGGAGATCCCACTCAACAAAAAAAAAATGAAGCACATGGCGGGGCCAGGGAGTGTTAACTAACTCCCCTAGGGTGTCCCCATGGCACAATAAAAATAATATAATTTTAACTTCAAAATAGTGCCTTTCTGAGGAAATCGTGAGACTCCAAAAGCTCCAAAAAAAATAAAATATGCCCGAAAAATATATGTGGGCCCATCCAAGTGCTGTAACTGTTGGAGAAGGAGTGGAAGACATCACCCTCATCATCAGGACTCATCTCATGCCATTTCCTTGCCTCAGCAGCCCAAATCGAATTCTTCAGTAGCCATTTTAATTATTTTTTATCTGCCTCAGGAATGTGATATGCCAAAAACTGCCTCCTAGGGTGCCTGCGTTATCCAACTGAGCCCACTAGGGTCTCTGGGAGGGGGGTAATATGGTACAAACTAGTGGTTGGACCCCCCATGCCTCATACAATGCCCTAGGAGATCCAAGAAAATCATCTCCCTGTTAGATAGGCCATCCAGTATGGCAAAACTGCACCAGAAAGGTACAATGAGCCCAATCATCTTTGCAAGTGCCCGGAACTGATCACAAGCTATCTCATTAGACTCGGGGAGTCCAAAGCCATCTAGAGTGCATACTCATACACCCTATAGGTCTCTGCATGATCATCTACAATATCCAATATACCCAGATAGACACAATAATAATCTGTAAATGACCAGATAACCAATAATATAATCCAAGCTAACATCCATCTGCTGCAAGTGTTCAAAGGTTAAGTCGTGCTCTATAAATCATTCACTGGCGATCTATCAACCAAATATATAGGGTTTCATTTATTTATTACGACTCAGACCAGACTTTCAAGACTATACTCACTTCATAGTTGTAATCAATTTGCTCGTGAAGGGTGAATACTAAAGCTCAAAGGGCTAGGCCAAAGGATGACCCCCAACTCGACACTGTGACACTTCGGATATGGAAAGGGAATACTCAGTCTAGCATATGATGGACAAGCAACAACACAGGGGATGGGAGGGTCTCACAAACGGATAAGTTACTTTCAGAGGTGCATATTCACCTTGACAAATGCTCACAATCCAAATCAAATACAAGTAAGGCTGGCAATCTTTAGATAGAACTTTTAGGAAACATTGCTTTTTTAGGCCTTTGATTTTCCATAGCCTTGGTCAATGTATTTATTACACGGCCTTTTATTTGAGGCTTCATGCATTCATGTATGTTTAAAAACACTTCTTTTCATGAATGTTTTAAGATATTTCATTGTATTTTAAAGCCAATTTCAGTAGGAATGCCTTGCATTCATGTATGTTTAAAAGCACTACTTTTCATGAATGAGCTTTTTCATAAGATATTCATTTCGTTTCCAAATACATTGTATTGATGACAGCACTACTTGCTTCAGGTTTAGCCAACACAACCTAGGCAACACAGAGCCGAGACACAAATAAACATGGAAGCTTGTCCAACAAAAGCTCTAGTGGGGAAAGGTCCTCCATGCCACAAGTCAAGTAGTAGGTTGAGTTGAAAACATAACTGGAAGGTAATGGATGGGTGGAGATAGCCAAAGTATGGTGGGAATGACTACCTCTGTTCTCCCTAAGGAGGGTAAAACCAATGAGTATAGATCAAGAACTTCCAGGGCTGAGTAGGGACATCAATATATAATATAAATACATCCAAGTCCACATATTTATATGACCGCCAGATCATGACACTAAATGCTAATACATGTCACAAGAATGAGTATAAGAGCAATGACAACCATAACACAAGATAACATAAGCCGAGTCATAAACATGTAAATAATCCATTTGAACAAACATCTGTCCAATGAGAAAATACTGATGCAAATTTGGGCACTACTAACTGCTCTGCAAATGTCTGAATGACTACATCAGTTCTCAAATCTGAGTGTCTTGAGACTCAGTCATGGCATGGGAAAGTACTATAGTCCATCAATCAAATAATGATCCATCATAAATGCTCATCTCAGCATCTCATATGTAGGAGAGCTAGCTGAAAAATGTACTGGAATTTGAAAAATAGAATATGGTAGCCCGACTACTATATATGTGATAACAATCACCTCAATAGTTTTTTCTGTCTTGTTTGGCTGACTTTCCAACTCAAGGTGGGGTATCCCTAATGGAGTTTGCTAATCTGTAGACCATTTGCACTTTTTCAGGCAAGTTTGGCCAGAATTCGACAACATGATTTGTTGTTGAAAATGAGTTTTTATGTGTTAGAATTGCAATTTTATTGCAGAAATGGATTTAGGACCCTCGATTACCCTTAGGGCACCCAGATTAAGCAATTCCAATCACTGAAAACTACCCTTTGAACAATTTCTACCAGATTTTGGCCTGAAAACTCGTCGGATTTTAGGTGCAAATGGTCTAGAGCTTATCCAACTCCAAATGAAATTGCTAAGTCTATGGGGTGGAGGCTGTTGTTCCCTAGGTTGTACCCCTCACAAAACCTATCTCTAGATATTGCACTTGGGAGGAATAGGATGGGAGGCATAGTTGATAACATTGACATTGGCAAAAAACTGACAAGGGTCTCGAGTACAACTCGACAATATCAACGAAAAAATAGGCAAAAATTGGCAATTCACGACAAACATTAAAAATACAAAATGTATTAATTTTTTTTTTCTTCAGAATTTTAAACACATATAAAGCAACAACAATATAAGATAAACACGTTGGCACATAAATATGGAGAAAGCACTGATATATATGATGTAGTGGATGCGAAATAAAAAATGATACATCAAAGTTTCAAAGATTGGAAATTTGGAAGTTTCAACACTAGTTGGCAAATGAGATTGAATCCTTGCTCCACTAAAAGATCCTCGATGGTGATGATAATGGTTGTCTAGTTACCTCCACAATGAGTGATGATGACCACAAACCCTCTCCCTTCCTTCACCAAAATCCCAAAGACAAAATGACCATTGTTTTAAAACTCGGGCTAGACTTTGAATCGACTGAGGGTCAACTCAGCTCGAAACCAAAATTGACAATGACTCAAAGTGGTTTGATTTCAATGACTCGGACTACAATTTTAATGAAAAAAATATATTAAAGATTCCAAGCTATGATTCCAAACCATTAGAGACAAAATATGAAAAAGTCTATTCATGTATATACCATGTAAGAGTGAATATTTCAAAATGGTACCAAGTGTGATACATATCTGAATCAAAATTGGAAATACATAATTATCAAAACCATTGCCTATATCGGGATCTTATTCATCAATAGTTGTTGAGAGTACATCATCAGGAGTCATTCTCCAGTCTTGTGAGTAATATCAAGACAATAGACTTGTGAGTAATATCAAGTCCTACAAATATCCTCATATGATTGAGGTGGTGATGTTGTAAAGCTTGTGAGTAATATTAATTTGAGTCTTGTGAGTAATATCAAGGCAATAGACTTGTGAGTAATATCAAAGCAATAGATTTGTGATTAATATCAAGTTCTACAAATATCCTCATGTTGTGAGGTGGTGTACTTTATTGTGTAAAGTGGATATACTATGTGATGTATGGCTAGTCATGGTCAATAGGTGCTAGAAGTCTCCTTTAGGGATTAGCTACCCCTAGAGTGATTTACTTTAGCATGTGACTATATGACCCGAGGTAATACATATGATCATAGGTTTGGAAACAATCTTATGAGTATGAAATGATATAGAAGATTAATTAATTAAACACATAAAGAACATGCAAGCTTAATTAAATAGAGATGAGCACAGAGATAGGGAGAGAATTCAAATTGCTCATGCATGCCTCCAAGAGAACTCGAATTGATAAGACATCGGTATAGTCTTAGTGGTGATAAATAAGTTTTAGTTAATTGAGGAATCAACTCCTTAATTTATGCAAGTGGTTGTTGAAGATGACATTGATGGAGAAGCACTAGTTACATTCAGTTCTGTTTAGTTACATTCAGTACTGTTTAGTTGCATCAAGTCTTGTTCAGTTACATTCAGTTATGTTCAGTTACATTCAGTTCCATTCAGTGGCATGCAGTTCCATTCAGTTCAGTTCAATAAGTTAACAACTCAATTAGAGGCGGTTAAACTCATTGATTTAATGGAGGTCTCATATCTTCATTATGGGAGTTAATTATGAAGTGCCAACTTGGCACCTAGTATGGGGGAGGCGCATGGTTGAAGATGAAACAATGTTCTCAGTGTTAACATGTTACTGAAGCATGCAAATATTCACCATCTTCCTTGTATGACTGAATTTGGCTTGTAATTAAAGTGCTATACACTTGGCAAGACTAACACAGTGTTCCATTTGATCTCTCCTCTCTTGTGCTCTTTGAACAAGCAATTTGCTATTGTGTTGTAATCATTCTCTGCCTATTATCAATCATACTCTAAGATTGTTTGCTGGGTTTTTTATCCTCCGAATCAGTGGAGGGTTTTCCCAGGGTATATCTTGTGTTCTATGGTTTGATTTATTTATGTCTTTGGATTATTGATGAGATCTATCTGCAATGTAATTGTGGATTAAAGTTTTAAAGTTCAAGTTTCTTCATATTTGCTCAAACACTAACAATAGCACCCTGTTCCCCCCTCCTTTAGGATCTAGCTCTTACCTTAACTTTGAATCTCGAAGTTGATCCTCTAAGGACATTAATCGACACCCTACAATTTTGATGAAAGTTCCAAATCCAAGCATTAAAATAAGGTAGAAAAATCTTCCCATGACTAATAAGTGATTTTGCTTGACTAAAGGGTACATTTTTATTAAGGTCACGACAAAGGAGTTCAATCAACTTCAACATTTAGGCATTAGTACCACCAACATCGAGGTACATAGAAAGTTTGATGTGCTTGATTACATTCCAATTCCTTACATTCATACATGATAAAATCCAGTGGAAATGTTTCAATTCTGAAATTCTGAAAACTATTAAGTATGCTGAATTTTGAATGGGATCTAAAGTTCTAATTTTTGCATATAAAGTTCGATGAGGTTGGAGCCATTCTCAAACATCTTGAAATAGTTAATGGCAAGGTTACACGAACCGTGGGTGTGATTGGAATCAACGAAAGAATCCAATACGGGTGAGACACTCATCCCAAAATTAGGAATCGGGGATTCATAACCCTAACCCTAATTAACCTTAATTATCCTATGTAAACAACTTTATATTAGTCAAAACGAGGTGGAAGAATCTGAGAATCCGATTCGGGTGCAGTTAGGCCTAGGGCCGAATCTGGTAACTATGGTTAATGGTAATGTTAAAAATTTAAGTAAAATGATAGAAAATGAAAGGTAAAGAGAATGTCACTTTTACTTTAAGAATTTAACATTACCATTTAATATTATTGAATCTAATGAACACTGACAATGTTTTGGGTCATAACGCGATTTTTTAGGGAAAAAACCTGAGGTTCACAATTTTTTTGGCTGGAAAAATTGGTAGGCCAAAAAAATCATGATTTTTTGGGAAATTGGCGATTTTTTGATGATGTTTTCAACTGTGACGAGAGGAAACACAAGGCTAGGACATACTGTGTGAGATGCACCTTCCCATGCCACTCTAGGCCATCGAGCCAGTCTTTAGGCTAGAGGGGGGGTACCCTCAATGTTTCTAAGGCAAATGTCCTCGTTTGTCTCCCAAGGACAACCTGTTTATCTGTGAAGCTCTGACTGGATTTACCAAAGAAACAATAGGTGCATGGAGTTAGCTTATTCAACAAAAAGGTAAAAGGATTGTGTTGTAGTTTTGGGGGTGCAGAATAACTGGGAAGCCAAACAACATGGGGATTCAAAAGGAAACCCTAGAAATGATCTTTTGCACCATGGCCATTATAATCTAGTTTTGCAATGAGAAATAACTAAGGCAAAATGAACAAATATGTGCTTAAGAGGAGGGCACACCCTACACTCTTCACACACATTTATTAGACAACAAACCAAATGGCCAAGATGAAGATAGATCCATTGGTTCATTCAATGAAATGGAAGACATACAACCATGAAAAGGGAACAAAACAACATGCATGAGATTTCTTTGCTTTCATCTAGCAACAAGTTTGCCCCGGTCTTGATTTATTTCAAGAGAAATCAAAGTTGTTCATTAATACAACAAAGATACATTGTGGGGACCCTCGATCTCATTCCTGGGGCCATTAATCTTTTTCTTTTACACAGAAGGACTTCATATAACATTTACAAGAGAAAGAGAATGAAGGAAGAGAAGGACAAGAAGAAGAATATTATTTTCTATTGGAAAAACAATGATGTTCTAGGCAAATCTTCCCTGTGATTGCTTCTTGCCTCTCTTCTGCCCCCTTTGTTAATGGTCTGAACTGCATTGATCAACCCCAATGTATGAGAAAATATCTTTATTAAAGATTGCTGGGAGATAAACGTGAGACCCAAAAATTAGGTTGGAATCTCTTTTCTTTTCCTCTAATGAGAATGCTTGCCTTTGGCTTTGTCATATTTAGCTAAAATAGAGGCATTTGCATTTGACTTTTGGCAAATTCGTAGATAAATTTAGAGCTGCTACAATTTTATCTTTTATGTTTGTAGTGGCTTCCTTGACAGTCCATTGTAATATATTGCTTGCATGGTTGCCCCAAGAATTCACAAATTTGACCTCCATTAAGCCATGTGCATCATCTCGAAATAAAAGGGATCAATCTGGCAAAAGAATGATCTGAATTGGTGCTTATTTGGTCCTCTTTGTCTTCAAGCATATGGATGTAGCAACCCCTTGTATTGGGTAGGAATAGAACTTTTGACCTCCTTTGTCCTTTTATGAAGTCTCATTTCACTTTTTATATAAATTGACTTTAATACAAAACCCACTTTAGACTTTATAAGGTACAATTTGATGGTTGAAAATATCTTTTTGATTAGTAGATAGTATAATATGAAAAATAATTTTAAAGCACCCCAAAGAGGGGCCTACCACCATGAACATACGTTGCTTGTTTTGGAGGGGGGATATAAAATTGGTTTTAAAGTTAATGTCATAACTTATTTTAAAACTTATGCCCTCATACCTTATCATAAAGTCATATAACAAGCATGTGGGTTTGTTTTATAATGGAGGCCACACACCTTAGAAAAGTTCACCGTTGTTGATTTTCCTTATGACTTCCCCAATCCACCATTCGCGTGGACGAGCCTTCTGCCAGGGTCGTTGATTTACATTAGTTGGGGTTTCATCCACCGTTTGCGAGGATGGGATGCCATGCCCCTTCCTCATTTTTATCACCCCACCAATGATCAGATCACCTTTAACAAATTAATCGCAACCATTGGTGGCACCTCCCCTTTGAACTTGCACAAACGACTATTATGGATGAGTCTAATCTGATGGTGGGGAGTCCTGTTGAGATATTGAGGCAGTTGAACCTAGCACCAAGTGTCTAGAACATGCCAGTGGGAACCCCTTCACGATGGAATCATGCTTATGAGGCCTAGAATCAATGGTTTTATGCACTGTGAAGCTTTGTGGAAGAGGAAGATGGCTGTAGATTTCATTTGACGATTGCGGGAGCTATGGTCCACCTTAGGAGCTGAAATTTTGGCCATGCCTTAGCTGTATGGATGTTAACATATTCCTCGAAGGATTTGATCAATTGTTGACTATGTTGGGTGAATTTTGTAGTTGAAAATTGACAAAGTACTTCTGCAAAAACGACCTTTGTAAATTGTTCTCATTGTGATGTGTTCCGACTCTTGAAAATGGATATGAATGATCCTTGGGCTTAGACTTATAAAATCCTATTTCAATTCTGGATTCTGGGCAACAAAAACGTGGTTTCTAAGCACTCGAAAATGGCATATGTACATAATTTTTTTGCCGCTTTGGTTGGTTGCATGGGGCTGATTAAGAGGGGTCATTCCTCCATTCGAATCATGGACCAACAAGGATGCCATTCCTCCATTCGAATAGGGGTCGTTTTATGGGTATAATTCTTCCTTTATACCAATTACATTGTTGGTTGCAGTCTTGATGCAAGAAGGTCATCTAATAGCATTTGAAAGCAGGAAGCTCAATAAGAGAGAGAGTTTGAAATACACGTATGATAAGGAAATGCTTGCCTTTATACACGCTCTAACAAAATGGTGACGGTACCTTCTAGGGAGCAAAATATTTATAAGAACATACCACAATAGTCTTCAATATCTCCTACAACAACAAACATTGTCAATTGAACAACAAAAATGGATAGAAAAAATTGCTACATTTGACATGGAGATACTACATAAACGAGGAAAGGACAATGTGGTTGCTAATGCCCTTTCCTGAAAAGATGAAGAGTTAAGGCTTATGCAATATTAGTCGCAGTTCCAAACTGGTTGGATGAAATCCGAGGAGAATATGTTAAGGACCCAGACACTTGTGCCTTAATCAATGATCCTAATCAAGGTCCAAGATTCGAATGGAGGAATGACATCCTTTGGTATAAAGGAAGGATCTGCTTAAGCCCCACATCTAGGTTTAAGACCAAGGTGTTGATAGAATCTCATGATTCCCCAGCCGCAGGACATGTGGGTTTTTTCAAAACTTACTACAATGCTAGACAATCCTTCTATTGGAAGGGGATGTATAAAGACATTCAAAAGTATGTAGCTGAATGTGACACCTGTCAAAGAAACAAAAGCGAAAATGTCGTGACTCCAGGGCTTCACATTCTGTTATCACATATATAGTAGCCATGCTACCATATTCTATTTTTTAGACAGTACTTTTTTCAGCTAGATCTCTTACATATGAGATGCTGAGATGAGTAGTTTTGATGGATCATTATTATCTTAGTGGACTATTGTACTCTCCCATGTCAGGGCCGAGTCTCAGGACACTCAGATTTGAGGACCGATGTAGCCATTTATGTCATTTTCAGAGCAGTCATTGATGCCCAGTTTTATGCCAGTTCTTTCTCGTTGGACAGAGGGTGTCTCAGATGGATCATATTGCATGGTTATGACTCAACCATTTTATATTGTGTTATGGTTATTATTGTTTTTATACCGATTCTTGTGACATGTATTAACTTGTGGTATCATGATCTGGCGGTCATAATTATATGGACTTGGTTGTATCTTGTACTATGTATTGATGTCCTTACTTAGACTTCGAAGTTCTTGATCTATACTCATTGGTTTTACCCTCCTTAGGGAGAATAGAGGTAGTCATTCCCACCATTGTTTTGGCTTGCTAGTGTTGGTTCCATCATCCACTGTCTTCACCCATCCATTACCTTCCATTTTAGTTTTTCAACCCGACTGACTTCTTGACTTATGGCATGGAGGATCTTTTTCCCCGCTAGAACCTTTGTTGTACAAGCCTCCCTGTTTATATTGTGTCTTGGCTCTGAGTTGGTGACAGAACTTTCCTTGGTAAGTTGGATGGTATGCCTAAATCATTCTGGTCGGTTGTCCCGATGTTTGGCATTGTGCAGAACTCCCCTTAATCACTTGAGATGTGTTGGCTAAAATTGAAAGCTCATGTACTACTTGTATTGAAATATTGAATATGCGCCCATGGAAAATGAAAATTATAAAACTGTGTTTCTTAACATATGTAAAAAGGGCAAGAGCACTGAAATGCTAAAATACTCCTTGAAGAGTATAAGAAAAGGTCTAAAAAACAATGGTTTAAAATATGCTATATCCAAAAATTGCTGACCTTATTAAAATAAATATGTCCCGAATGAAAGCTGCGATTAGCTGTGCTTTTAAGCACTGGTGAAGTCCCAAAAGGGTGATATAGGCCAAAAAGGCCATGGAATAAAATGATGATCCTAATGAACTTGGATCAAGCTTGATGTAGTCATGATGCCTAAGTTGAATAAGCACTCTCTAAACAACTCACCCATTTGTGAGGCACTACCATTCCTTGTGTTGTTGTTTGTCCGACATTAGTTATAGTGAGTATTCCCTTTCCATATCCGAAGTGTCATGATGTTGAGTAGGAAGTCATCCTTTGCCTTAGCCTTGTCATTTCCACCCTTCACCTTTCACTAGCAAATTGGCTACAACTATGAAGTGAGTATAGTCTTGAAAGTCTAAGTCTGAGTAATAATAAATAAAGCCTTATATATGTATTGGTTGATGTACCGCCAGTGAAATGAATGCTACTTGTTGTGATTGTTACTTGAATGAGTTGTAGAGCATGTCTTAACCTTTTAACACTTGCAGCGGATGGATATAGTCTGAGTTATTATTGGTGTCTGATTATTCACAGATGGTTATCTTGTTTATTGGATATGATTGATGATCAGATAGAGACCTATGAGGGATATGAGTATACACCTTAGATGGATTTGGACTCTCTGATTCTAATGAGACAGTTTATTTTCAGTTCCAGGCACTTACAGATGTGATCATGCTCATTCTGTCTTTTTGATGCAGTTTTTCTTCACAGATTGATATTTTTGAGTAGGGAGATGTTTCAGTTGGATCTCCTAGGGCGTTGTATGGAACATAGGGGTGTAACCACTTGTTTGTACCATAGTACCCTCATCTCAGAGAGCTTGGTGGGCTCAGTTTGACAACGCAGGCACCTTAGGAGGCTGTTTTGGCAGGATCACGTTTCCCAAGGCAGATTAAAAAATGATTAAATGGCTATTGAAGAAATCGATTTGGGCTACTGAGGCAAGGAAATGACATGGGATGAGTCATGATGATGAGAGTGATGGCCTCCACACCTTCTCCAGCTGTTGCAGCACCTGATTGGGCCCACACCTATTTTTGGGCATTTTTATATTATTTTCTGGAGCTTTTAAGAGGCTCACGATTTCCTCAAGGAGGCACAAAGTCAAAGAATTAAATTATTATATTGTTTTATTGTGCCATGGGGACACCCAGAGGGAGTTAGTCAAACACTCCTTGGACCCACCATGTGCTTCATTTATTTCTTGTTGAATGGGTTACCTTTTTTATGGGTGATTTAGTCCACTTTGGTAATTTATGGTTATATTGATTCATGTATTGTATGTTGAGCTTATCTCAACCATTGATTAGAACATTTCATCTTTTAATCTTAGCCACTCGTTTTGAAAGTGGTTAAGATTCGGTTATGATTGAGGTTCTCTCATTTCTATTTAAAGGAGAGAGCTTCTCATTTGTAAGGGGTCTTTGGCTCTTGGATCTGAATAATAGAAATACTTTTTTTGTGGAAATTTTTCTAGATTTGCTTTGCATCTGATGTGCTCAAATGGTGATTAGCTAGTCTTCAGCTTCCTAGCATTGTGGAAATTCTCGTGAGATCTATATTTTTCGTGGGTATCATTGTTTTGTTTACAGGAGGGTGTTTTGGCTGGAGCGTTTTTGTAGGGGGACTTCAACTCGCTCGGTTCTCTTCATCTTGGATCAGGGGGTTTTCATTAGTTTCATTGTGATCTATGAATACTTCATTTTACTGTCTTGTAGCATTTAGTTTCTTTATTTTGTATGTGCAAATCTGATATGGTTGACGTTTGCTCATGCAGGGTAGGGGGTGCATTGATGGCTTGGAGCTTGCATATGCCATAGAAATCACGGTGATCTTCCAGAATTGATCGGGATAGCAAAGATCGTCGCTGTTACAGACTTCTACAAGCTTTTCCAGGTAAGATCCAACAGGTAAGTCTCTTCTTTTTTCAAGTCTTATTCCATTGTACCTTGCTTCAATTCAACTTTTTCTTAAAACTCCTAAAACACTAAAAACACTAAAATTCAATAAACTTGGGAATGGTCTGATCTTTTGCCAAACCATTTCTGGGTTTCATAGATCGGGCCTCCCCTTCATCAAATCAACTGAAACGCTGGTCAAATTCCTCACAGTTTGAAGATCTGATTTTTAAGCAGAAAACTGCATAACCCCCCCACTGAAAAATTGACTTGCTAGGGTTTTGAGTTTTTCTGATTTCTAACTTCACAGACGGATAGATCGGGTCCCACACAGCCTAAATCAACCCCAACGCTGTGCAACTGCTTGACCATTTGGCCTAGATTTGAAAAATTGACTGAATTTGCCTTAACGCCCTCATTGAAAACTAGACTTTTTCGGAAGTGATTTTTTTTTGAAATCTAACAAGATAGGCTGATAGATTAGGGCCCAAGCACTCCAGAACACCCCCAACGCTGTGCTAGTTCCTCCCGGTTTGCCCTAGATCTGAAAAATCAGTTTTCAGCCTCCTAACCCCATCATCAGATTTTGACTTTTCTAGATCTGATTTTTCTGCTGATTTCCTGATTTGGGCTTGTAGATTAGGTCACCTTGACCTCTTTTCTTCCTCAACGCTGAGCCATTAGCCTCCCGGTGACCCTAGAACTACAGATCTGTCCTCCTTAGCCCTAGCGCTAGCCATCCATTGAGCTAGGTTACCTGTACCTTAGCTTTTCCGGACCAATTACTTTTTGGGTTCGTAGATCAAGGTGTCTCCCAGGTGGGTTCTTTGAAAAATTGGTTTACTGCTAACTCCATTGCCCAATGCACACAAGGCACTGATCTCCTAGCTAGCGCTAGCCCCATCTTGACCTCATTTTTACTCCTTTTGCCAACACCTACTGATAACTCAAGTCACCTATCTTTCACTGAGGTTGTCCCCTTGGTACTAGGCAATCCCAACTTTGTTCTTGCTCACCCTATCACAGTTACGTTTCTTAAGACGGTGGTCATCTCCATCAGTTGCTAGTACCTTAACCCTAGAGCTAGGGTTTCCATTTACCTTGAACCCGAAGTACCCTAAAGCCCCATTTGATCTTCTTTTGGTGTCTAGGTTCGATCTCTCCTATCGGGAGCAGATCTGGGTCTCCCCCATTGTTGTCTCGGACTAGGTTAACATAAAGTGAAGGCTACCTTGATTGACGTGACAACCATCCATTTAAGAGTCTAAGTAGTCGTGGTTCCACCTCTTAGTTGCTTGCCCCTCTACCATCCATCCTGGATCCACCTCACACAGGCAACCACAAGGCGGGTGATAACACATTCCAACCTAGAAGTGGGAGGAAATCTCCATGGATTTTATTGAAGGGTTATCCGTATTTGAAGGCAAGGGCAAAATCTTCGTGGTAGTGTACCGATTAATTAAATATGCCCACTTTATGGGTATTAAGAAAACTGTTCTGTAAAAGTGTTTATAAATTACATGGATTTCCAAAAATCATCGTTAGTGACAGAGATGCCAAACTCACAAGCAATTTTGGAAGGAATTTCGCAAACAAGTTGGGAACACTCTTAACATGAGCTCAACCTATCATCCCCAAACAGATGGACAAATGAAAGTTGTTAACAAATGTTTGGAAGCATATCTTCGTAGTTTCGTCACTAACAAGCAAACTTAGTGGGTACAGGGTTACATCTTGTAGAATAGTGGTATAACTCCACTTATCATACGTCCACCAAAATGACACCTTTTCAAGCATTGTATGGTTTTGAGCCTCCCATATAGAAGGAAATCGCTCAGGGTGATGCAAAAGTACCAATTGTAAAAAGTCAACTTGAAGAAAATCAAAGAGTAATGCAAATACTCAAGGATAATTTAACTATGGCACAAAATCGTATGAAACAACAAGCAGATCAACATAGAACATAAAGAGAGTTTGAAGTAACAGATTGGGTATTTGTAAGCATAGAAGAAAACATCGGCATTGGCAAGGGTCCAGAAAACATTTTCTGGGCAACATCGACAAAAAAAATCAGCAAACCGCGACAAATATTGAAAAACACAAAATATATTCATTTTTTTCATAATTTTAAGCATATAAAGCAACAATGACATCAAATAAATATAGAAAAAACACTGATATATATCATGTAGGAATGCCAAATATAATACGAGACATAAAAGTCGTTACTGAAAGTTTGAATATAGTTGTCCAATAGTACTCAAAAGTGGGAAATTAATGGTCCAATACAAAATGACATCACAAAACTAGTAGCTAACTATCTGTCTTTGAAATATAAATCAATGCCCTCTTCCCCTTTTACAGGAAAAGATCATGGGCTATTTGCCAAGCTTGCCCCTGACAGTAGAAGGTCCTGGCCCTGCACTCGATGCCAATGAGGGAGTAGATGCATCGACCACTGTAGAAGGTGGTGCTGATGAAGCCACATCACCCTCCATGAAGTCCTCTGGGTCAAAGCGGTCTGCCGCCTCCTCTTGTTCCTTGTCTTGCTCCTCCTCATCCTCCTGCCCCTGCTGCTGCTGCTCCTCATCTAACCATGCAGGTGCCTCCTCCATGATAGGTAACTCAACCTCCACCCTCCACTTGGACAATACATCAATATTGTCCAAGCAAATGGCATCCACATCAGGTGATTTCTCCACCTGCTTCATCCATAGTCGAAGATTGTAGTGGACATACACCAAGTCATTCAGGCGTGGGAATTCCAACCTGTAAGAGGGTGATAAAAAGATTTAATGATTCTTGAGTCTTGAGGCCAGAGGAAAACAATATGAAAGAGGATCTTAAATTACAATGAATTTAATTGCTTGATAAAGTTCTTACCTGGTGCGTTTCTTTGAGTGTATTTTATCAAAGACACTCCATTTATGCTCACATCCAGAAAAGCTACAGGTTTGGCTGAGGACTTGGATGGCAAATTTTTTTAAACTTAGTGCCCTTGCACTGTATGTCCTCCACCAAACACCTATAATAAACAAGAAAGAAAGAGAATCGGATTGTATAACTCAAATTACAAATAAAATGATAAATCATAAAACACACTTAAAATTTAAGAATTTGAAGTTCAAAATATAAATAAATTCTAATTTGCAATCACTTACTTGGAGTCAAATTGTTCATTGCATGGACAACATCGGCATAGCCAAATAGTCCAGTAGCCTCTCGATACATCTCCATCTCACGAGTAATACTCTCCTGAGTCTCAAAATTAGGTACCATCCTATTCATACATTCGATAAGCCCTTCCAAAACCTCTTCAGCAAAATCAAACTTACACTTGTATGAAAAGGCAGGGTTGAGGAAAAGTGCAGCTGCATGAATAGGTTGATGGAGCATCCCGGTCCATTGTATATCAATCAACTCCCATAGCATCATGTGTCTATTGTGTCCAGGGTTACCCTTCCTGAAATAATAAGACTGAATAGACTCTTTGGCCCTATCCATGGCCTCGTACAAATAGCCCATAGCGGACTTGTCACTGTCAACTAATCTCAAAACCTTTACCAAAGGTTCACTGATTGAGCACACTTCCTCCACTCCTTCCCAAAAGGAGTCGGTGTAAACCAATCTAGCGATGGCTTTCCCATCCTCTCTCCTGCTATATGTGCAATCTCGCCACTCATCACAAACAAACATTTGCTTCAGCTCAAACTGAACTCGAAGCAAAGACTGAAGAGAAATGAAGTTGGTGGCAAATCATGTGCTTCCAGGGCGCAACAATTCCCTGTTTCTCGTGCATCTCCTCATGAGGCTAAGAACCCAAGCATGGTTATATATGAATTTGGTGATACTCCTAGCCTGATCAACAACCTCCTTGATGAAGGGTTTTCCCCACATCCTCCAGCATCAAATCAATACAATGTGCAGCGCATGGACTCCAAAATAGTGAGGGGTGCCTCTCCATAAGCAATCTACCAGCAGCCACATAATTGGCCGCATTATTATTATGATCTGCACCACATTGTCCACACCAATCTCCTGAAGGATCCCATTTAACAACTCACATAACAATGCTGCTTCTTTTACCTGTGCCGATACATCAACGGATTTGATAAACATGGTACCTTTAGGGCACTGTACCAAGAAATTGAGAAGGGTCCTACCCTTCGCATCTGACCAACCATCAGACATCAATGCACATCTAGAAATCTCCCATGACTGTTTGAATGCCTCCAATCTAGTGTTGACATCTTTCTTCTTTGCTTGAAGAATTGGGCCTCGAATCTCCTCATATGTAGGGCACTTGTACCCTGGGCCAACAATAGCAATGACATCACACAGCCTGAAAAAAAGGATTTTCTTGTTATTGTAAGAGGCAAGTCACTCCAGAAAAACATCCTCCCCATAACCCTATTTGCTTCTTCCTTCTCCCTTTTTTTAACCGTGGACTTGATGCTATTATGTGGAACAAAGAAAGATGAGGCAGCAACCCTCACAGAAGCTGAACCCATGGCCGTGGAGCCCCCAACACTACCCTTAGTGGGATCTGGATGATGATAATCATATGTCCCTGAAGTCCTAGCCACTCCACCTGCAGCAAGTTCAACTCTATTTGCAGCTGACTCTTCCCTTTTTCTATCCTTCGAGTGAATTGCATCATGGGCCATTCTCATAATCTCGGGGGTAACTGCACTACACAGCCCCACATCATGGCCAGGGAGTTTTGCCAAATGGTACTTCAACTAATGCCTCTTGTCATATGTTGTCCACATAATTTGCAATTCAATCGTTGTCGGTTTGTTCCATCAGGGTCAACATATTGCCAAAATGGGTCCAATGCCTTTGGCATTTTTGCAATGGAAATGTATAGCCTCAAAAGTCAAACCTGTGGCTGCAAAAAAACAAAAAAAAGACATTAAACCCAAAGATTCTTAGCAAGAATGCCCTCCAATTCTAAAGATTCTGCCTTCTTCCACCTTTACTTACTGCCACAATTGGATATAGGCTTGGCCCTAGTATATCATACTGTATATAGTATATACTATATAGTATATATTGTACAGTCACTATATACTATACAGTGTATAGTATATAGTGTATAATATATAGTATATAATATATATACTTAATACTTACACTATACAATATATAGTATATACTGTATATAGTTATACTATATACAGTATGTAGTTATACTATATAGTTATACTGTATATAGTTATACTATATACAGTATACAGTATATACTGTATATAGTTATACTATGTACAGTATATACTATATACTGTATACTATTGGAGATTCGGGCTCTGTCCCTGTTTTAAAAATTAAAATTTAAACTTTAAATAAAAACTAAAGTTTAACATTAAGCTGTCTGCGTTTTTAAAAGAAATTACTCACCTGAACCGTGCGGATGTTTGCAGATCCGATCGAACCCTCCAATGGCCCCAAGCTGCTGCTAAAACTTAAAACCCTTGTCTCCTTCTCCTCACGTTGCTAAAACTCTATGCGGAATGATAAAAACGTGACTCGAATACCTTTTAACGAACCCCGTATTCGCTGACAGTCAACGCGGTGATTTTTTATATCGTGGCGCGATTTTTTTGTAACATCGTGTGGTCCGATTTTTTCTTAAACTCTTTTTTTGGGACATCGGCGATTTTTCGGCGATGTTTTCTTCTATGTTTGTAAGACTTCAGCCATACAAACAATTGTCTCTCAAGCAACAAGGAAAGAATAAATTAGCCCCCAAGTTTTATGGACCATATCAAATTATCTGAAAGATTAGCCCAGTAGCATATGAATTGAAGTTACCAGACAAGAGTCGAATTCACAATGTTTTTTATGTTTCAAATCTCAAAAAACTGTTGGGTCAACAACAATCTGCTCAGACGACACTTCCTACCTTGGATGGAGAAAGGAAACTTGTATTAGAACCCTAGGCCATCATCGACATCAAAGAAAGAAGACTACGTTCCAGCATCATCAAGCAATACCTTATTAAGTGGAAGAGTTGTACCGAAGAAGATGCTTCATGGGAAATCGAGAAGTTTATTCAGCAATATCCAACATTTGCTTGCTTTGAGGACAAATCATCTTAAAAGAAGGGGGCAATGTTTTATACATAAAATAATACATAAGTATAATGATTAAATTATAAAATATAACTAAATAATAATATATAATAAATATATATACATAGCCAATTTTTTTTTTTTAATTATGAACAATTGTGACTTTACGGACAGTGACTTAAGGGCTTATATAAGCCTAAAAGCTTTTGTAAATTGCATATATCAGAAAATTATTAATAAATACTTTTATCAGATCTCGTCTAATATTTTTTCTCTGCTTCACTCACATGTGTGTAAGAGGAGGGCGCTCCAACCACTCCATAGCAAACTCCTCTAAATAGAATGTGCAACCATCTCACACATGTTTAAGAAGGGCGCTCCAACAATCTCCTCAAAATAGTAAGTGGTCAACCAAAAGGCACATGTAACCACCCATATGTATGAGAAAAGGGCACTCCAAAAAATTTCATGTAAATGTGCAAGATGCCAACTAGATGGAGTGCTCCATAAGAAAGAAGTTGGTCAACTCCTCAAAATAGCAAGGCTCTTTCTCCCATGTGCAACCACCTCAATAAAATAATAAATAATCTGAAAGGTAGCTACAGCCTACAACTCAATAAATTATTTCATTCATGACCAACTCCACATGAGTGCTCCCTAGGGAGTTGTGCCAACCTTCTCACACATTGGAAAGGAAATAGGGCACTCCAAGAGAGATAATAATGCCAAGTGTAGCGTTGACCATTAAGAGAAAACCATTTAGGAGGTGTGTCCTAGAAGAATGTGACATCTCAACCACGTCCAACCAACAAGCAATAAAATATTACTAAATGAAGTGCACCCTAGGAGATGGTGCCAATGGTGGTTACACTCATATGTAATATTCCTTCAATGTGCCTTGGAATTTCTTCCTAGGAGAGCACTCCATAGAGTAAGAATTCATAACCTCCAACAAACCTTATTCAATGAGTCAAAGGAAGCCAATGAAGGAGGGTGCTGAAGTAATTAGCCTTCGAAGGGACTAATTTAACCAATAAATGGTTAAATCAGCCTCCACATGTGTGCACAAAGGCTAAACGTTAATAAAATTATAGTCTGACCTCCAATCAGTGACCAACTGATTAAATCAACATGAACATGTGTGCCAATGAAGGGAGGTGGCGCTCCATCAGGTGTTGTACCGTGTATATAAGTTGTTCTCTGTAGCAAAACCCCACATAATAACAACATAATGACAAATTAGAAGCTCCACATAGGCTTGAACCTAGGGCACACCACCAAAGGTCCATTACATGATTAATACCTCATCAAACCTTAGAAAAAGCTTGATCACCAAAGATGAATGTAGACTCCCCCTTCTCTAACTCAAACTAAGGAAATATTACATTACAAGGGTAATAACATCATTTATAACACCCACCCCATTGATATTCAGCAAATGTTACATTGTTAAGTCATATCCTTAGAGAAATACCACCAAGGCAAAGTGCACTACTTCAACACATCAACACCAAAGGAAAGGGGACATGAGAAAAAGTGTGAACTCCATCAAGCATCAAGTATGTTCCCCACGATGGGACCATGTAGAAGACCCCCTCCTAGTGACATGAATAATAGAACATCACCACATATAGTCACAAGGAAACATCCATATGTCAAGAGAATGAAACAAATGCATGAAAGGTAACATCCAACCATAAGATGACCTTCAACCTGACTGTCCACCAAAGAGAAGTGGCCATCCTCCACCAAAGATCTTCATCAAATATCCCATCACCCAAGATGTAGATCCCCCAAGTTCATCAAGATGCTCCCAGGTGCCAGCTGAAAACCCCAATGTGAAACCTCATACAATATGAGGTGTAACAGTAATGATTTCGTTGGCTAATTATAATGGCCGTGTAGCCTTAATACAATCCCTTATGATTCATCTGATTATTTTGCTTCTGTGATGTGATCCTCCTGCTGACTGTGCATTTCTAACGTTTAGGATCTAGTCTTGCATAAATTTTTGGGGTTTCTGGCTGATGTTCCTGGCGAACGGTAGTGTATTCTGCATATTCTGTATTTACAATGAGTTTTTGGGAAATACCTTCAGGCTTTAACAAAATCTTTAGAATTCCTGAGTTAAAATAAGGTAAGTTACGGAATAATTGATGTTGTCTTATGGTAAGAAGAAACAAGCATCAAAATCTCAATGCATGGCATTTTGTTGTGTACATATTGAAAGATTTGTGGAAACTTTAATTAGTTTTGCAACATGATTAATAGCTGATCAAGGTTTTAATTGGATTATAATTTGCAGTTGATTTTGTTGCAGGAGCAGAGAACAAACCACATTTGCATGATTCATGTGATTATGGCCGTTTTTTTCCCAAAAAGTCAAGTTGATACCGTATTGTTTTAACTGCCATGATTTGTCATATCTTTCTTCCGGTTATCTTGGGTGACATAGACGGGCGGGTGGATTCTTTTCCTCCCTATTTGGAGAGGGGAAGTCCTCCTACTAATCCAATAAATCACAATTCAACACTAAATAATGAGCTGGCCTTTGGCTTTTCAAGTTTATCGTTTATAGTAGGACTTGGACATACGGAGGCAAAATTTCTGAGGATACTTGATCCAGTAGGAGACATAATAGTTCGGGCGTAAATTTTTAAGCAGCTACTATTTTGAAGAACAGCTTGTAAGGGGTGATTCAACTTGCCTTGCCCATGCTTGTTTCTTTTTTTCTTTTCTTTTTGCACAAGTCAAATTTTCCTTGTCAATACATTGGGCAAGTCAGTGATTCTTACCAATCAGAATTGATACATAGGGATCTTGCTCATATTGGTAAGGTTTTCTGCTAATTTCATTTATTGTTATTATCACCATTGGTGCTTTACATCTTTCACTCCTACCAGGGATATGGAGACCTTAGATGTGGGTTGTGAAAAGGAAGATAATCTTATAGCCACTTGTAGCAAGGTCTCTTTTGAAGAAAATACTTGCTTTGATGTTTCCTTTTCAAGAGAAGATATGGGAGAAACATCACTGAAATCAGAAGGCAAGAAGGTATGGTTCTGGTTTGAGTAACATGCTTTCAGTTTACCAATAAACATGAAAATTTTGCCTTGACTAGTTCTTGGACAATGCTACGGGTTGAGATTGGTTTGGATCTTTTGTACAATCAGGCGGTGATTAAATGTTGGATATATGTGCTTTTCACATTATATGCAATGGTTTTGCAAAAACATCAAAGAATTAGTGTGGAGAAAACTTTTATATTGTGTAGGAATTCTGCGTTTCACTGTTTGCTGGTTTATGTCAACATTTCGTGGTTTTCACTTACAGCCGGTTTTGCATTGGCTGTAGGTTACTTAAGAAATTTTTACTGAACAATTAAACACACAGTAAAAACACTAACAGGCTGAAAAACACATTTAACAGTCACACCATGAAATTTTTGACTCAGAGATTTTTGGCCAAAACAAGCCCTGGAAAAACCCCCACGGGGAAAACCAGTCAGAGAGAGAGAGAGAGATTTTATTATGCTTCAGGATAAAAAAAATCAGACATTAATTTACAGTAAAAAATCCAACTTATCTCAACCCAGAAATTTGACCAGCAGACTGTCTCGTTTTCCGTGCATATGCTGCCTAGATTTCTGTGCAATTCTCTTCTCGAAAAATGTGCCAAAAACCAGCAGCAACTCAGCCTCGATTTCTGTGCAGAAGATGAAATAATCTGCCCTCGATTTTCGTGCCAAACACAGCAGAGAATCTGTACTGTATGGACAGCATTAAATGCTGCCGTACTCCTCGAAAACTGTGCCTAAAAAGTACAGAATGCTCCCTAGAAATTCGTGCCTGTCCCTGCCTTGAATTCCGTGCCCAAACAGTCCTCGAAAACCATGCTGAAACCGTACTGTATGGATGCAATAAATGAGGCCGTACTTCACCTTGATTTCTGTGCACAATAAATGCTGGCCGTACTACTGTCTCAAAATGTGTGCCTGCTCGTACCTTCACCGCGAAACTCGTGCCAGCAATTAATGGTCTTGGTTTTCGTGCCCACTGAAAATCACTCTCAGCCCTGTCTTGGAATTCGTGCCCTCACTCTCCTTCAGCTCTCTCCTTCTCCAAAAAATGAAAAAGTAAAGTGAAATGCCTCCCTCAACCCTTTTTGTCTAAACCCTAAGTGGGAATCTAATCCAACGGTGGAGAAAGATCCAATCCAATGGCTAAGATTCAATGAGAGTAAAAATCACATTTATTTAAATCACTTAAATAAATTTACTCACCCACTTAGATTTATCAAAAAGTGACTTTAACTTTATAAAGTCTCATTAAGTAGCTTTTAATGTGAGGGTCACCTTTTTCCCTTTTCTAAGTGACTTAGGCAAAAAGTCACTTAGGGAACAAATTCCTAGGTACAAAACTAACATATTGTAGTTTGCTGTGGAAGTCCTTATTTGTCTTCAATACTTACTACTTAAAAAAAAAGCATACAATATCTTTGAAAAACATTTCTTGTGTATATAATTGCATATTAAGCGAGGGCCTTTTATGTCAGCTGGCACTATTTTCAAATGATTGAAGCTATTATACATTATACTGGATTGAAAAAGTTTTGTTGGTCACATAATTGCACCTAAGTGTATTATATTCTATTTTTCAAATCTGAGATTCTATAATTTGCAGTCTCATGTGAGAATTTAGAAAATTATGTAGTTAATTCTTTGTGTCTTTAGTTAGAATAGCAGAGGCATTGATTGTGGTGCTGACAGCAGTTCTTTGATTGCCCTTATAACTTTCCTATCATATGACTATATAGTGGATTAGCTTCTTTGGTCTCATTCTAAGTTTTTGTTCTTTTACAGCCTTCTTTGATTGTGCAATGCTTTAAGGTGTTTGTGCAATTTTCCCATGAAATACTGGATAATTATTTCTTGGGATGCTTTTTGGAGTTCAATTCAGTCCATGTATTGCATATTTATCTATTTTGAGTCAATTGTTTAGTAGGTATTCTAAATATGGGTGACAAACTGTTTTCAAAGATCATCAACATGCTTTTACAATATGGAGTTATTGACAAGAAAAATTGCCAGTGATTGATAGCAAAGTGTTATGGAAAGAACCACAAAATATTGCCACAGTTAAGTATTTCCTTTTAGACTCTATGGATGCTATTCTTCTTCATGCAAATATTATGATTGGTGGTGTACATCCATTATTATAAATATAGGTATGGATTTGTTTGGTTTTGGACAATTGTAGATTGTTATTTTGCATGTTTGGCAGTCTTTTTATTTTTTATTGAAGCAGACTTTGCATTGACGTGATGATGATGGACAGGATTTAGATTTAAATAAATAGTCTTATGGTTAAAATTGGTCTCTCCTTACTTTGTCATACTAGGTGTGTTTCCCAATGGTGGTTATTGAATTTTGTGTCTAATCACTCTTGAGGACATGCATGTGTTGAGCAGTTATAGTATATACATAGATAAGCATGCAGAGAAGTTGTAGGGCCTGAGACTGACTTTCTCCACTTTGGTGAGGGAAATGGTAACTTACATTTGATGTGATCAGACATTGTCGATGAACAATGTATCCATTTGTTTACCTTTCCCTACTATAGGAATCTTGGTTAATACAAAATACAAAATGAGCTAGTTTATTTTATAATTCCCAAAAGAGGAAAGCTTAAATACCTTTTACAACATTATTTTGCTATGCCCATTGCTGAAGTAAGACTTCATGGGATTATATTTCCTTACAACTACGTTGATAGAAAACAAGGTATCTGTTCTATGGTAAGATAGGTGTTCATATTTTTTTGTATAAATATTTTACTGTTATATTATATAAAGGTCTATCTTTAGCATATTCTTAATATAGTGCCTTTTATTACATATCTTTATTTTCCTTGGAAAAAACTCAATAATTTATTTCAAGAAGAAATAGGTATTATGGTACATTTTGTAGTAGTCATAGATGTTTTTAACTGAAACAACCACAAACCTCTACTTCCGAGGAAGGACCAAAATAAGTCTTATAATAGCCTGGGCATTTACCCATCATGACCTTTTTTACATATTTATCATAGCTGGTTCCTTTATTGAAATAAGAGACCTTTCTTCATTACAAGACATTGAGGGAAATATGTATTATGTATAACATCTAAGTTTAGGTCAATGCTCTTGTTCTTAGAAAATAACTGAAATAACTGACAAATTTTGGAGGCAATTGTGATACCATACATATATGTCTATTCTGTCTATATACTTTGAAATTTGAATGAATTTCAAATAAGGTGATAAGACTAACTTTAAAGTACTTTGATAATCCTGTAATACCAGAAAAAGGAAAAAAGAATTTTTTTAATACTTATTAAGGCAAACAAACAAAAACAACCTAAATCTGTATTTTATGTCAAGCCTGTATTTTGATGTTTACTTATTTTTTTTTGAAATTTGAGCCCAAGGGTAGGGTTTGGGCAATCATAGCTAGTCAAATAGGAGCTGGTCAAGGATTTAACATGCATGGAGCTATGTTTAAAGCTCTGTTACAAACATCGCCGATATATCGGCAGCACTGCAATGTTAACTCACTAGTGATATATCGGCAATATATTGCCCCAATATTTTCTCCGATTTTTTGGCGATTTTTCCCGACTTTATCGCGATATTTGCTGATTTTTTCGAATATATTGCGATTTTTGCTGATTTTATGGCGACATTTGCCGATTTTTTCGAATATATTGTGAATTTTTGCATTTTTAATATTTTTTGTATTTTTTATTTTGCCGATATATTGCCGATGTTTGCCGACATTTTCGCCGATAAATCCAATCATTTCTTTTTGGACCCTCGGCGGTATATTCGCCGACACGATATTTGTAACATTGGTTTAAAGATGAAATTGAACAAGATTTTTTGTATGAAGTGTTACCATTCATTTTGTATGGGTGTCCATGTGTGATTTTGATTACACTCTTGAAGATTGGTGTGACATCATTTTGATGACAATTTGATGATGCCCCAGCTACTGTTGGTGGTCTAATGAGTCATTCCATCCTTATGCAAGCTATAAGAGGAGCCATTCTGGGGATGTTGCAGCCCTATAAAATGATGAACAGTGACAACAAGCAGCATGTTTCTCTATTCTGGGCATAATTTATGAGGTAAACAGTCTCCATCTTGGGTTCTGAGCTGAATTCCAGCATCAGAATGCCCTAATACTTAAATCTGGGTGGGTATGTCCATGAAAGAGGCACTTATGAGCATTTAACCAGGAGTGAACAGTCCCAATGTCTGAGTTCTGGATTTGAAAGAGGCAGATCTATGGTGAAGCAGCAATTCTGGGTAAGAAAGCAGCGTGAAAAATCCAAATTATCAGGTCTGTCCACAATGATTTGGCATCAAAATTTAATTTTGGGCAATTTCCTTAACGCTTTTGATAACTTTGACCCCAAACAGCAGTCAAAATTGGCCCTAGAACAAATCTGGGCAGTTTGGGAATGAATTTGTGGCAAGAAGCATTGTGAATCAGTCATCCCTGTGCACCTTTGCACCACCAAACAGGCCTATCTTAAATCTGGGCCGAATTGGAGGGTTAAAAGACAATTCTGGGCATATTGTAGCCTTCAAAAGGTAAGAACAGCAACAGAAAACATGCTTGGGTGAAATCTGGGGATAATGACAGCCCTAAACTGTGAAATCTGGGCATGGACTGGGAATGTTCTGAGCATTTGCGGCCTTGTTTGACCTCATACAACAAGCTATGGCCTCTCCTTAGAATGCCTTAGACCCCAAAACAATCCTGAAGTAGCACTTTTGGCAGCCTAAAACCATCAGATAGCGACCTTTCCTCAAGTCTAGGTGTGAAAGGAACCTCCATATCTGATTCTGAGCACATTTTGAGGGGTTTTTTCATAGCAGCAGTCAAAAGCAGCCATCACTTGGGCCTATATCAATTCTTGGAAGGTTGTTCACATAGTTCATACTGTATTTTACGAAGGAGGTTTTTGTATTGGAGGCTGTTTTATAGAGTGGTGTTTTTGTACATGGGTGGCATCTAGGGCCTTCCATGCATGCTTTTTGGGCATCTTCTTGTACAGAGAGCTTCCTTGGATGTTGAGTAGCGGACAACCCTTGGAGATTACTTCAAGAGCTAGCATCCACTTGGAGCCTTCTAGACGGGGCCATCCCCTTGGACATCTTTGTATTTTAAAGATAGATTGGTTGCTTGTGGACACGTTCTTGTTGGAGAATCAATCTTGAAGGGGCCTTTGGAGGCCATGCGGCATTGTTTTATCAGTTGTTCCCTTGCTTGATGGAGGAGTCCCCTCATTTTGGGGCCTTATGTATCTCATGTATTGTACATGTGGCTTTGACTACTTTAATTTATTGCATTGTTAAAAGTAAGTGGGAATTTCTTATAATTTTACCCCACCCTAGGCTATATCTAAGGAAATGATGAATATTTTCTTGTTAAGGAAGTTTGAGCTACTCCTATATAAAGAGAGCTACTTTCTCATTTGAACTCATGGTTGGATTTTTGGAGTTTTCTCTCTTTCGGAGTTTAATTGATATATCTTTCTTTGGAGCAATTTTGTGAAGGGTTTCTCTCTTGTGAATGTGTGGCATTTATCTTGCTATTGTGCTTACATATTGGAGATCATATTTGCTAGCATTGTCCACGTTACTTCTCTTGTGCCATTATAGGGGCATAATTGTCTATAAGTGGATTGGATCTTGGATAAGATTTTATGTTGGACTCATTGAAGTTCTTGCATAGAGGGAGGTTTTTCTTTACATTTTCTTTCATTCAAATGGTGCAATTCTAGCTCCTTTTAGTGTAGGGTTTCACTCCAGAAAGAAGAAAAGGAGGGATTGGTCCTCCCCTTGTGGTTACAAGTTGAACCCTCCAATACATCCATTGAGGCTAGGGTTTCCTAGATCTTTCTCGTTTACTGGATGATCTTTGAAGCAAGGCCATCTAAGTTATTGACCTATTGACTCCATTTGCCTTTAGGTTGGATTGGCATTAGTCCTTTGGAGTGGGCTCCCTTATCCTCCCATCATTCTATTGTATATCTCTATACTACAAACCTTTGCTAGGGCAATCCTTTTGGAATTACCTTGCTCCTCATTGCCTTTGCTGTAGTAAACCCTAACTCTAGGGAAGACTCCCCCTTGAGTTGGAGAAGAGCCAACCTAAAGTGAGAGAGAAGAGGTGTGGTGACATTGGCCTTTTCCTCTTGCTGCCTTCGGAACTTTAATCACACATGCTAGTTTGGGAGGTAAAGGGAGGAACATGTCCAATATATAGTGGATTTTCAAGCAGGATGCAAATATTCAAAAGAGAGCTATACAAAGCTATATATGTATTTTATTTAGTGAACATCCCGATTTTTTGTTTTCCAATTTGAACTTTTATGATTTTTTTTTGTTTCTTTTGTCAAACTCAAACTTGAATATAAACATGGTTACGATATCTATGTCCTCTGAACAGATCCGATATAAGTTTTCTGAGCCAAACTGCTTCCTTGCAGGCATCACTTGCAACAATATTCTCTGCCTGAGCTGTACTCTAAGCTATGGAACCCTGCTTCCTGCTGGACCAAGAGATCATTGCTGATCCCATACTGAAGCAGTAACCTGAGGTACTTTTTCGGTCTACTGCACTGCCAGCCCAATCTGAATCTGCATATCCAGATAACAATACTCCACTGCTGGAAGTGTATCTGAGCCCATAAGTGATAGTACCTCGCACATATCTGAGTATATGTTGGGCAACTACCAAGTGTATGTGCTTTGGATCGGACATGAATTGACTCAGTGCATTCACTGTGTAACATATGTCTGGTCTCGTATGCACGAGATACATCAGGGATCCAATAAGCTGTTTGTATAGAGTAGAGTCCACACACTGTGAACTGGTGGTCGAGTCCTGCAACTTTGTCAAGTTGGTAGTCATGGGTATGCTCATGGACTTGCAGTCCTGCATCCCAAATCTCTGCAAGATATCCACTGCATACTTTACTTGTGTCAGGAAGATCTCGCCTGGCTTTTGCCAGACCTCTAAGCCGAGGAAGTAATGCATCAATCTGAGATCTTTCATCTTGAATTCAGAGGTAAGCTCCCTCTTACACTGTTCTTTCAACTGCTCATCACCTGTAAGAAACAAGTATCAAAACATATAGAACAAGTATCAAAACATGATTATGAACAACCTTAAAGTACAAGTTAGAATCAACTGTACTTTTGGAAAATCCCAAGCTATGGATAAATCTATCAATCCTTGCATACCAGACTCTCAGAGCCTGTTTCAGTCCATACAATGCTTTCTTTAGTTTACATACATGGGTCTTCTTCCCATGAGTCACAAAGCCTTCAGCAGGTTCAATATAGACTTCCTTCTCAATCTTGCCATTAAGGAAGGCTGTCTTTACATCCATTTGATGTACTTCCATCTAGATACTGCAGCAAGTGAAATGATGGTTCTAATGGTAGTATACCTAGCAACAGGAGCAAATGTCTCATCATAGTCAATGCCTTCTTTCTGAGTGAAGCCACGAGCTATGAATATGGATTTATACTTCTCCACACTGCCATTAGCAGCATGCTTGATTTTATAAAGCCATCTGGATGTCACTTCTGACTTTCCTGTTGGTCTGGGAACAACTATCCACACATCATTCTTCATGATTGAATTGTACTCTTCAATCATGGCATCAACCTATACCTATTTACTTGTTGCTTCTTCATATGAGGAAGGTTCTGCATTGATAAGCTGGTTCATAAAACCTGAGTACTTCTATGGTCTTATGCTTTCTTTGAAAGTCCTGGGAGGAGCTTTATGCTTCTCGCCTTGTACGGTCTCTCGGTACCAAGTAGGTCTCCTTTTGGAAGGAGGAACTTCAAGCAGCTCTTCTGGTGGATTTTCAGTGTCCTCAGGCGCATCTTGAATTTGATTCTCAAATTCCTCTTCCTCCCTCTGAATTTCTGAATCTGGAAACTCAAGTGGAGGAACTTCATCTTCTGTTGAAAGCTCTAGTGTTTTACGAAGCACAACTTCCTCATGGAAGATCACATCTTTGCTGACCTCAATTAACCTTTGTCCCGGTACATAGACTCGATAAGCCTTCGAGCAATCACTGTACTCGACAAATATACCTTTCTTATCGGAGGGCTCTAGCTTGGCCCTCTTTTCCTTTGGCACATGAATGTAGACCGGAGTGCCAAATATCTTCATGTGGTCAACTGCAGGTTTCTTCTCGGTGAAGACTCTTTTGGAGTCTTCTTCCCCAAGATAGCATGAGGGCTTCTGTTTTGGATGTACACAGTAGTACTTGCAGCTTCTGCCCACAAGGATAAAGGAAGATCCAGATCGATAAGCATTGCTTTGGCAACTTAATAGATCATTCTAGTCTTTCTTTCTGCAACCCCATTCTGTCGAGGGTTGTACGGTATTGTTAGCTCTTTCTTGATTCCTGCTTCTCGACAAAAAGCATCAAACTCATTAGATTCATACTCACCTCCGTTATCTGATCTCAAGATATGGATGTGTTTGCCAGTCTGATTTTCAATTAGTGCTTTGAACTCTTTAAACCTGTCAAACGTTTCACTCTTGGCCTTGAGGAGGTAAATCCATGACTTCCGAGAGTGATCATCAATGAACAAGACATAATATAAACACCCACTCAAGGAGGGTGAAGACATAGACCCACAAATGTCAGAATGAATCCAATCCAAAGTGCTTTTAGATCTATTCTTGCTTCTGGAAAAGGATTTCTTAGTGTTCTTACCTAGAGCACATCCTTTGTAGATTCCATCATGTTTTGGAGATACCTTTGGCATACCTGTGACCATCTTCTGCAATCCTAGGAGAGCTGTGTAGTGAAGGTGTCCAAACCTTCTATGCCATAGTTCACATGGATCAACTGTATGATGTACCAAGGCATGAGTGGAATCTTCGGAAGCCTTGTAAAGGCCTCTTTCTCGAACCCCAATCTGTACTATTGAGCTTAGATCTTCATCCTTTGCCCATAGAAGGACTTTCTTGTCCATGAAGAGGACTTTGTAGCCCTTGTCTTCTAAGCCAACAACAGATAGAAGATTCTTCTTTAAACCAGGAACATATAAACCATCATCAATATGAAGAACTTTACCTGAGTCAAGTTGAAGAGAAGTTGAGCCAACTCCTTCATTCCTGTAAGTGGAGTCGTCTCCAAATTCCACCTGTGTGGTGAGCCTTTTCTTTCCGTAACTGGTGAGAGCTCCACAGTTACCTGTAATGTGGCTGGAGGAACCACTATCCACCAACCAAGAGGTGGCACTATCTGTGATAGAACCAGAGAGTAGAAATCAGGTAGTACTCTCTTCTAGGTTCTTCTTCTTTGTTAGCCTTGGTTTTCTTCTTCTTCTTCTTCTGATTTTGCAACAGAGGCTTGAAACCTTCGCTTGGGTTTCTTCTTGGTTTTCCTGCAATCCTTGGAAAAATGTCCAAACTTGTGGCAATTATAGCATTCCACTTTTGACATATGAGAGAACTTACCCTGAGGTTTCTTTCCCTTCTTTTGTTGAGGGAAGGGCTTCTTGAACTTCTTTGTCTTTGCTGTAAGTACAAGGTTACCTTCCTTGGTTACCTTGCCTGAGTTCCTTCCCTCTTCTTCTATGCAATCATGCCACACTCTTCCGAAAGTTGGTTGATTCTCTCGTCCACTGACGGATGCCATGAAGGTTTCCCAAGAGCTTGGAAGACCATCAACCACAGTTTGTAGAAGGTCATCATCATCAACATCAATACCAATAGCAATGAGTTGATCTCTTACCTGTGTAATCTTCGTGAAGAAAGAACCAACCCCTTCATCCTTGTTTAGTTTCAAAGTTCGTAGCCTTTTCTTCAAGACTCTCTTCTGACTGGGAGCTTTCTTCTCATATAAGTTGGTCAAGGTGTCAAAGCATTCTTTGGCATTCTTCAATGCTGTGATGTTGGGCATCACCGTTTCTTTGACAGAATCATAAATGATTTTTCTAGCCTTAGCCTACTTCTTCTTGTAAGCAAGTCTGCCAGCATTAGATGTTGGCTCTTCACTGACATTAAACACAATGTCATCCAAGTCAATTTCTTCTAGAATAGCTGTCAACCTAGCCTTCCAGGAGTTGTAGTTAGTTGAACCTTGTAGCTTCTCTTCCGGTTTGAAGATATTGACGACCAACTCTGCCACTTAGTCAAATGTTAAGTCTGCAAAACTTACCCCAAGGTCTAGGAAGACAACAACAATCTCCCTTTACTGTGTCTTCACATGCTAAGCTTTGTTTGATACCATGTTGAATTTTTAGCATTAGCATGAATACTTTTAAAATTTGCAGACTAACATTAACAAATGACAAGTGCAGTAAACAACATCAGTCACATCAACACACTGAACACAAGATTTTTCATTGGGGAAACCTGTAAAGGACAAAAACCCCAAGAGCATTAGTAATTCATCTCGTAAATGAGATGACTGATTTTTTTCAAAAGATCCACAAACCCTAACTGGGTTGTTCCACAATTACAGAAGATCAAATTTCCAATTTCACAAAAAATGCCCAATTAGGGCTTGTGGCCTTTGATTTTTCTCTCTCCTGCCCAAATTAACTGGCTCCCCAAATTTGTTGCCCGTACCTTTTGGCTCCCCTGTACTTGTCCGTACTGTTGCCTGACCGTACCTGCTTGTTGCATGGATCCTACTGCCCGCGGCCCTTTCTCTGCTTGATCCTTCTGCCCGGGACCTATTGGGCAGGTTTGTGGGCTACCCGTGGACCTCCGGGTCTGTTTGCTGACAACTCGAGGCCTTGCGGAGCCTGTTAGCAACTGCTGCAGCAATCTGCAACAACACACAACCCACAAGGGATAGCCTGGAGGCTTCCTGAGGGTTGGTCGTAGGCCAAACCCTCACGAGTATACTGCCCGAGGGTTGGCCGTAGGCCAGACCCTCATGGGTATGCTGCTCGAGGGTTGGTCGTAGGCCAAACCCTCATGGGTATGCTGCCCGAGGGAGAGAAGGAGAGGATCGAGTCCTTACCCGTGAAGGAGGAGGGCAACCTGTGGAGGAAGATAGAGGCTGCCTAGTGGTGGATAGAGGGTTGCCCGAAAAAACTGAAGCTGCCCATGAGAAGGAAAAACTAGCTGCTGCAAATTTGATGTTGAAACCCTAGCTTAGGGTTCTTCTTCAAATGGATCATGATGCCCTAGCTAGACTCATCCATGCTAGGGCATAATCAGAAAAACTTTCTTCTTCCAAAAACCTGTAAGATCTTATGATGGAGCAGCTGTACCTGTGAGAGCAAGTGTTTGTGTAAAAATGAAATGGATTGATCTTCTTTTATAACCTTAGAGTCACCTGAAGTGGACCAAAATTAGAAAGATCAAAATAATAATATTTTATTCTTTTCTAATTTTGACTTTTGCCTTTAGTGGTACTAAAGGTCTTTTGTACTTTCACTTTGATCCCTTAGTGGTCCTTATGTATTTTTGACTTTTGCTTTAGCCTTCTTTAAGTCCCCTTGTGGTCAAGACTCAACACATGTGGTCAAGGTGGTCTTTCATCACCACTCAAAGTACATCATCATAAACAAAGAGAATTACTATTGCTTTTATCTCACACTCTGTGTGACACCAAGATCAGTTACTGAGGCGTCTTAACCAAGGGTAGCTAAGCCTTGGAGAAGATCGCAAGGCCCATTGATCAAGGGTCAGAGTGTCACACATGCCTAGACCCAGTCTAGGGCTTATAGTGTCTTCCTGGTAACAGACCAAGTGCAGTACATTCATGATTTGGTGGAGTTGAGTCAAATTCGCTTTAGTATTGTGATACTTGTTTAGATGGTTGTTGATGATTGATTCAAGGGATGATGGTTGGCAAGTTGAATATGTATCAACTATAGATGGTGATGCAATAAGAGTGCAAGCAAAAGTTTGTGGGTGAAACTTGTATTAGTGACTGTGTTATTGGTGAATTTGATCAGTTGCCAAGTTAGAGTTTGTTGGAGTTGAACACCTTTAATGGTGGTAAATACCTAAGTTAATTGGTTGATTAAATGGTAACATCAACAATTGACTTTAACATTAATGAGGGGTTGAGTTGACTTGAGTGGGGAACTTTAACATCTAGGGTTAGATGGCCAATATTTAATGAATTTAGATAAGTGTTGTACATGTTCTCTTTATCATATCAATTGGGTGATTGTATGGTCACCAGTAGTTGGTTATTTAGTTATTGCATGACTATCTAATGTATAAACATACAATGTTGATGAGATGGGAGTACTAAATTTCTTGTTAATTGTTATTGGAGTCATTGTTCAATGTGGTTGTTGGAGCATAGTAATGATCCACACATCCTTGAAATATGCAACTAATATTTGTTCTTTTTGTCTTGGTTTAATTGGAGGTGTTGCTTGTAACTTCGATAGTCAATATAATAATTTGCAACCACATTATTTATGTTTTTATATTGGCTTTTGAAGTGTAAGTATTAGGTTAAAAGTCCTTACCTTCATTATGCATTGGAACGTGGCCTTTTCCATCTTTGCGCATTTGGATTGATTCACCTTTGCAAGATCAACGAGGAGTGACATGAGTCAAACAAATCCTTAAACAAATTTCATGTAAAAGATGACAGCTCATGAAAACCTCTCAACCTTGCCACATTTTTTTTGCTTGGGCCAATAAAGAGAACTTAATCATAGTAAGATGATCTTGAACTTTGTCTTCATTGAAACATGCCTTAGGTACACAAGTTCACTCTTTGTAAATTTGAACCTTAGCTCATTTGGAAACATGAGTCAAGGAGTAGTTTGCATCCTCATCTGAAATGGTGTAGATGTCCGCCAGAGATGAGAGTATCATCATTAAAACCAAAATAACTTTTTCGCAATGAAGGTTTATAAGTTTGATTTGTCACACCTTGACAAGTGGTTTGAGTTATTGATTAGTCTAAAAGGCATCACCTAGAACTTGTAAAGGCCTTGATGAGTGTTGAAGGCTATCTTGAATTGGCCACTTGTGTTAGAAAACAAGATCGCAGAGCAATAACAATAAACAAGATGCAAATTTTAAAACATAAACACATTACAATAGAGACACCAATATAGCATTGTTCACCCAATATGGGCTACATCCACACAAAATTTGCCAGTCCTTTTATTATTATACCCTCCAGTAAAAATGAAGGGATACAACCTATAACACACCCGTTGCGCTTCCTCTTCACTGTCACAGTCTCTCTTACACAATCACAAAGATCGTTTTACAATACTATAATACAATATAGAACCATATTACAATGCTTTCCTTTTATAGGGTAATTACCATGGGAAAATACCATGGGTCACCCAATACCATGGGCACCCCCCTGTTGGGACGAGTGTACAGTAAAACTGGGGTACAAACACGACTGAACAATAACATCTCTGAATAAGGAAGATCAGGCTCCACAACCAATAACTTGTCCTTGCCCATATCTCAATTTATCCTCGTAAATTTTGCTATAGTATGTAATTCCAAAATAGATCATTTATACATGGAACGAGTATTAATTTTTAGTGATCCTTTAGTTTATGTCTTGGTAATCAATGCATTAATGGAAGGAATCATCTTTCTTTATCAAGAACATTGGAGATACAAAATGACTCCTATTGTTTGACCCATATCCAATACTCTTGGACAATCTTTTAATCTCATCCTTAAATAGGTAGGAACAATGACCTATTTGAACCTTAGTTCTAACTTTGTTGTGTTCTTTCCCACTATTCAGTGCCAACCTATGGGATGGATTCTAAAATACATGTGAACTCATTAATCAATTGTTGCACTGCCTTTTTATCTTGATGGTTTCTATGCCTTTACCTTGACACACAAGTCCATCATGGAAATCATTGAAGATGGAACATAACTATCCTTAGCAAGTGATTAGGTCATTTTCTCTAATAAAATCAGTCTATTTTATATGACCCATATCCAGTAATTCTTGGATTGTTTTCTATCTCATTTTTAAATAAGTTGTGATGACCTATTTGGACCCTACTTCTAACTTGATGTTGTGTTCTTCCCCACTATCCGATGCTAACCTATGAGATGGGTCTTGAAATATATACAAACTGAATCAACTATTGCATTGCCTTCTGTGTTGATGGTTCTATGCTTTTAACTTGACATGCAAGTCCTTCATGGACTTCATTAAAAGATAGCAAGTAAGTTAGTTTTAGCAAGTTAGGCCATTTTGTGCAATTAAATCAATATATATACTCAAGGTTGCGACCCTCTAACTTGATCAGCGAGTATCCTTTCTCAAATTTCATGTATAACTCAAAAAGTTTTATGTGGAATTCACTCTAAGTCGTCAACCATTATGCCTCGATGACTACATCATCCCATTCTATTTCTACACCATAAAATTAGAACTCAATTTGTAGGTGTCTACTTATAGTTTTGGTCTCTTGACTGGACTTTTAAGTCCCATCATAGTGTCATTGGCTTCTAATACTTGGAAATTTTGTAGTAGATCAACTTTCAATGCTTCATACAATATCAACTTGGAGTATGAAGTAATGATTCTTGGTAGTTTCAGTTATTGCCATGATCGTTCTTCCCTTGATCATGCTTCTTGCTCTCTAAATCTAATATGAGCAATTTGTAGCATGGCAACAACATACAATATTGGAAGTAATTTTGTTCTCGGTCTTCAAAATAGCAGTTGCCTCCTTAACTACTACAAATTTATATATATCACTTTCAACTGCTGTTGTTCTTCCCTTGACCTTGCTTCTTGGTCAAAATCTATTGTTGTGCAATTCCCAACATGGAAATAAAGGAAAACTTGGAATGTCTTGTTCTTGATCACATTCTCTCTCTTTGAGCCATCATTGAGGAGGCGAGATGTAGCTCTTCAAAAGCTTTTTGTTGCTTTGTTGACTTTTAGAAGGTGTTTGACTTGGTCCTGAGGGAGTCCTTGTTCCAAAGGATTAGAGGAATTGGCAACTTAGAGACCCTTATCATTGCTATCATGCACCTCTAGCACTCTATTCTTGGCTGCGTCCGTACAAAACATCTGTTGCTAGACTTTATTAGGAGCACCATCAAGGTCAAGCTAGGGCGACCCTTTTCACCACCTTGTTTGGGATCTATATGATCAGTTGGAGTCCTTCCTACATGAGCATATCCAGGCCAATAATGGTTGTCTTCTCCACCATGCCTTGATCTCCATCCTCCTTTTTGTATATGACGTGATCCTCTTGGCTTGCACCTCGAAGGGTTTACAAAGATAGTTGGATGACTTATCTAGATTTTGTGATCTTTGAGAGTGGATGATCAGCCTAGTTAGAATTGAGGTTATGATCTTCAGTGGGTCAAAGAACATTCTCTCAAACTTCCATTTCTATTTCCATCGGGAGGAGATTGAGATCATGACAACGTACACTTATTTGGGGGTTCAATTCTTAGGTCCTTGCTTTGGTACAAGGAAATCCCTATCTAGCATTGAATCAATAAGGGGTATGGCTTCGTCATTCCTCTTGAGAGACAATTATTTTAGAACTATTTTAAAGACACATCATCCAAGATGTACCTCATGCAAACTATTATCAGGGCCATAGTCTTATATGGTTTAGAGGTTTGAGGGACTACCAGTATGATTCATCTAAGGTGAAGATAGTTCAGGTCCTCATGCTTTGGCATATCATGAGAAGCAAGCATATTCGGGTAGTCTGTGTCCCACTCCTTTCGACTTGAAACCATTTTTTGCTGGTCTTGGTATTACATTGTGTACAAAGTTACATTGACTTGGCCTTGGGTAGGTACTATTATCCTTACCTATCATACTGCTCCTTGAAGTTCATTGCCTTGTCCAAACCCCCTTTGGTGGGTTCATTGTTGGTTTTTGGAGGACATGTGTCTACCACAGTTGGTATCTCAATGGATCCCCTTCCCCATTAAAGTATCAGTTCGATGCCCTTGGCCATCTCTTGCCAACCGAGTAGGAGCCGAACAAGATTACCAAGGATTACTTCTATAGGTAGCATATTTAAAGACTTTGGATTTCTTACCAGGTGGGTTGAGTCCCATGATTGTATGTAGAGCACTTCTTGGTATTGAGGGACGATCTCATTATTATACTTCCATACACGTTTTGTTATTGGATGCATGTTCTCAAGATCCCCCTTATCCATTTATGGGCTGGCTTCAAGTGGAAGGTGAGCATCATATCCGATGATCGGATGAGACTCGCTAGCTTTACCATCTCTAAGAGACCAAGACCGAGCCTCACACTTTGTTGCTCCATTTATTATGAGATCGGAGGGTAGTTCTACAATTTATTCATGGATTCACATAAGTCCCTTTCCACCTTTCAATTGTTGGATAAGAGATGAATGGCATTGTTGATGAGGGACGCCCTTTGACCGAGATCTTAGGTTTTATGGGAATCCTTCTCAATCGGATTACCTGAAGATGATCACATCTTTCTTCCTTGTGCTCCTCTCTGGCAGGGGCACCAAGCAACATGTTGAGAGTAGCACTGCTTTTGCTCAGATCTATAAGACCTTGGGGGTCTATTCACCATCGGCTAGTGAGTAATCCTACCTCTCTGAAACTCTTGTGGAGATATCATATTAGAGCTCCAGATAACCCATGTCACACTAGTAGGCATTTGAGTTCTACTAGACCCTAGTGTTGGGCTGCTTCTTCCAAGTAGCAATACATTTCACAGCCCAATTCTCCTAGTTCATCTATTGAGAGTTTCTTCTCTACGATTTGATGGTAGGGGAGGTGCACATATTGAGATTGTTGACTTGGAGGAGAGACGCCTATCTTAGTCTCACTGGGTCTCGATTGATAGTTTCAGTGGTCAATTATCTTCTCTCCCTTGTACCCTTGTACATGAAATTTATCTAGAGGTTTGGGCTCTAAGAAATATGCACATAATTGTATCTGTAATTGACACTCCCTATCTGTGTGGCTTTCTCTTTCAATTTTGTTCTTAGAGCTTAGATCTTAGTCAAATTAGATTTGCTTCTCTTGCTTTTAGAGGAGAGGCTCATGTGCTCCCACTTTGTATTGACGACATCATTTTACTTAATAGTCCCATTGACCTAATTTTATGGTAATTGTTTGGACATTAATAAAATGATCTTATCTTATCTTATTGACAGATTTGAATCTCTTTAGACAATTCTTTGTCCAAATCTTAATCATGGGGGTCATGCTAGGTGTTTTACATTTGTGTCCCTTACCACTTATGGTTGATATTAAATTTAAAACAAAGCTATTGATTATAAATCAACATTGATAATGGGGTCTATTACTCTACCTTTAGACTTGAAGGATTTTGTATGGGTGCATAAATAACACAACAGTACACAAACATAATTGGAGAGGATAATACATGTTGCATTATATCAAGGATGCTGCAGCAAGTACATCTCTATAGGAACTTGAGCTTGGCTACAAACCTCGCAAGTTCATTTCAAAATTCTTCCTCATATAGACCCTAGGTTCATAGTGGTTAAACTGCCAAACCCCTGAACCAAAATTATAATACTATGGTTAAATGTCAGTTAATAAAGCGACTCAAATTACTATAGAATATATTATATAGTTTTGTGTTATACTCTAATATCTCACCCCTTTGTTAACACAAAAATTGTGTTCTCAACTTATTACTCCCCAACCCACCCAAATACAAGACTCAACTTTTACAATTTGAGTTTTTTGCAATGCAGAAACAGAACGCAATATTACAAAATATGAACATTGCATACGGGCCAGCTATAATCCGTCAAGCTATTTGAGTAACTAGCTGCATTACTAGTCTTTTTTCTTGAAAGAATCTCTTGAGTACATGCATTGTCTTTAACTACTTATCCAAAAACTCATTGCTGTCACCCTTATGTAGAAGGTAGAACATTGCTCATCTTGTTAATTAGACAACCACCATACCGAGTATCCCTTTATTTGGAAATCTCAGCATATTTCAATCTCTCTATTTGGAGACTTCTCAGTGTATGTGTATGGGTTCCTTTGCCCAATCTTTGCCATGCATCATTTTTTGGGCTTGTTGTCACAAAATGTAGAGGTCTCTGAATATGGCAGGGAATGATGATCACTACACCCATGATATCTTAGGGCCTTGCCTCAATGTGTCACGTCAGGCAATGACCTCTCTCTTTAGGCTTCCCAGATCCGTAGAAGGCAGACCCAGACTAGCCACGGGAGGTGTCCCCAGTCCTGCTTTCCTAAGTACTTGCCAAAAATACTCAGCTTTCCTAAGTACTTGCCAAAAATAAACTCTAGCAGGCTCTAAAGATACCAAGAAGAACAAGTGTTAGAGGTCAATGTTGTACCAGCTCTCACTCTTGGTGTTGGATTAGCTAAAGGAGTGATATTGGGCAAAGAGAAGAGTTGGATGTGACTTCAGAATTACTACACAAAAATACACTTGCTGCCATTTATATATTAGATCTGTAACAGTTGGGACAGCGAAGAATAAACACATGAAAGGGCCTCAAAACAATGGTTGGATGGCTGAAAGCGATTTCTAAGATCAGTGCCTATTCCGAAGGACCAATATATCATTTAACAAGGAAATAAACCCCCTAAATGGGCATGAAAGCTCCAAACACAATTGAATCAATGCATGCAATCTTCATCAGACCAGCCTTTAAATAAAGTCTAGCAGGTTCTAAAGCTACCAAGAAGAACAAGTGTTAAGAGGTTAATATTGTACCAGCTCTCACTCTTTGTGTTGGATTAGCTAAAGGAATGATATTGGGCAAAGAGAAGAGTTGGATATTACTTCAGAATTACTACACAAAATTACAATTGCTTCCATTTATATATTAGATCTGTAATGGTCAGGACAGCGAAGAATAAACACATGAAAGGGCCTCAAAACAATGGTTGGATGGCTGAAAGTGATTTCTCAGATCAGTGCCTATTCCGAAGGCCCAATATATCATTTAACAAGGAAATAAACCCCCTAAATGGGCATGAAAGCTACAAACACATAGCATTATCTAAAACCCCCCACATGCAACAAAAAATTAAAGGAAATAGTGATTTGAAGATGACAAATGGAATTTTCAGAGTCTTTAATTCAAAGTCTTGGTACTCACCTTGTTCTGGACGGTTGGTGGAGTCTTTTCTGCTTCCTAACAACTTGTGAATAAATTTCAGTCCAAAGGGAAAACCCACTTCCTTGCCAGTGTGCACTTAGTCACTTGGTCTCTTCAAACCCTGCAAAACAAAGATGAAATTAGTGAGGAAAATCCCAATCTAATACAACTCAGCATTACACAATCTAAAGACATACAAGATAGCAAAGATAGAAGGAAAGAAACAAATGCCAAAGATGAAAAGCAATTTCTGGTAGCAAAACCCCGTTCACAGTGAGAACCAACGCGTTGGGGCGAAGTGGGCTCCTCCTTGCATGGAAAACACTCGTAAAATCGCCCAAGACAAGTAAGAACTGAAATGAAGCATATAACAGAGGTTACAAGAAAAGAAATTCATTCAATCACTCCCGAAAAACAAAGGAATGTTGCATAAGAGAATTATGATTTTATTAACTATTGAAAATGAGCCAAGAGTCTTTACAATAGAAAGCTCACTGCTCATTCTCTTTTATAGATGGAGAGTGAGCAAAATCCCTATTCTAAAATGATAGACGCTTGAGATTAAGAGCTGAGAGGAAAAAATCAATGGCTGAAATCTTTTCTCTCATTTTCAGTTTTGAAAAGAGGTGAAAATGAAATGTTTTTGAAGGGGGGCGAATTGCCTCCATGAGCCCAAGTACAATCAAAATAATGCTAAGTGATAAGTGTTGTACATCATTAGGGGCCACTAGGGGCTCCCCTTGGTGGTCCCCTCCACCTTTTACATCATAAAAAATGCTAAAGTACAAGTCATTTTTTGCTAAGTGCACCCTCAAGGAGGAGAGTGCATCCCACCATGATGTGCTATGTTAAATGTAGAGTGGATTGATGGGGAAAGGATCCAAATATGCTTAGGAGCACAAAATAATTAAATTATACTTGGTCTAAAATTCTAGGCTTAGGAAAATAATTCCATTTTTAGCCAATTATTCTAGAAATGCCACAAATGCTATTTGGAGGGGTCCAATTGGCCTCCAATGGCTGGGATATGATCATTGATGTATATGTGAGTGCCCCATATTGTTGGTTGACTGCTTTGACTAGGTCAAATGGGCTTGACCAAGTCAAAAAAGTCAAATTTGGCCAAACTTTGACCTAGGTGAAAAATGATGGGATAATCATGCATCAAACTTATTGAAGAGTATAAACACTTAATTATGTGCAGCGCATTGACAAACAACTAATCGGAAGGTCCTATCCTATAACACGAGATTACCGTGTGACTCCTCATATGACATGTCATCATAGCACAAAATCATAACAAAACATAGGGTACCAGTAAATGAGTTATATACATATTATTCTCTAATCAAAATCATCACACAATATTGCAAAGATCAATCCTTCTCAGTGGGTGAAGTGGATGGTCAAGTAGTCAATAAGCTTAGTCAAGTGGATTGTTTGATTAGTGGAAGGCTTGAGCTACTCTTGGAGATAGGGGATACAGGCTTAGAACTCAACATCGGTAGCTCTTCCGATAGGAAAAGTTAAGGCTTCGGATAGCTTTATCACACACTCTAGAGCCGAGACAACAAGGAAGACATGGAGGCCATCCTAACAAAGTGGTCATATAGGGGGAGTGTCCTTGAGTCACTTAGCCGTATTCGAATCAACAGGGGTTTGTATCAGGCAAGGTGAATGGGTGGAATATGGGTAAAGCCAATATACGAATCCAAAGGGTCAAGTAATGATAGAAGCAACTCTGTGGAGACCTATCAGATCAACAGGGGTTTATATCAGGCAAGGTGAATCGGTGGAATATGGATAAAGCCAATATACAAATCCAAAGGGTCAGGGAATGATCGAAGCAACTCTGTGGAGACTTGTCAGAGAATTTGTATATAAACACAAACTAACACAAAATGTGATGCCATACTAATGTTCTACTCATCAACTAATCAAATAATCACAAGTTATAAGATAAATCCTATTGCTAGCCAATCAACCAATACCACATATAATCATCCATAAAATATCCTCAGGACACAATGTTTGGTACATAATTGCAAAATATAGGATATATCATAGGCACACAATGTCAAGCATTGTAAGTCAAGATTCAATCTAACTATCTAGTAATGGAGACATCCACTGTATAAAAGGGCTCCAAAATGTATGGCAAGGGATCCCAAAATCGCTCGGTAAATAAGCTGGGACCCTGCTCTAAGGCTTCGCCCAGTCAACTGATTCAACTATGATCTCAAAATGGATCTCATCTATCCATGACTCATGATCCGTTTCTAGTGCTCACTGTGATGGACTGCTCTGGAAAAACTGAGGAGTAATCCCCCTACAGAATCTGTGATAACATGGCTTTCTGTTCGTCATACATAGGTTCTCTCTCTCATTTTTAATCTTTCAGGCTATACAAAGTTTATGCTTGGTTTCATCCTTTGTCAAAATATTCTATTGTCTTAATAATGGAATGGTTAGTTCCAGAAAAGGCAACTACCTACATCTATTGAGCCTATACAAAGCTCAAGATTTGAACAAATAAACATATTCCAACCAAACAAATTAAAAATCTACAACATTTTTGCGACCAATAAAATAATCTGAACTTCAAACAATTTTCCATGGAATATCAAGAAATCAGTTTTTTTTTGTTGAAAAAATCTCTGCCCACATCTTCTAAGGGTTGCCAAGGCATTATTTTCCCTTTTCCATGTCTTTGCCATGTTTGTGTTGAATTTTAGCATTTGCATGTATTCTTTAATTTTTGCAGACTATAAGATAGATAACAATAAGACAAGTGTAGTAGATAATCAAGCATCAAGTTATCAACACAATGAACACAGGATGTTTTTCACGGGGAAATCTTTAAAGGACAAAAACCCCAAAAGCATTAGTAATTCATCCCTTAAATGAGTTTGCAAAAGGATCTCAGAATTTTGAGATGATTGTTCTTCAATAATTTGTCAAACCCTTAGTAGGCTTGAACAATTTCACCCTTGACAGAATTTGATAACAATAAGACAAGTGTAGTAGATAATCAAGCATCAATGCAATGAGCACAAGATGTTTTTCACGGGGAAACCTTTAAAGGAAAAAAACCCCAAAAGCATTAGTAATTCATCCCTTAAATGAGATGACTGAGTTTGCAAAAGGATCTCAGAATTCTGAGATGAATGTTCTTCAATAATTTGTCAAACCCTTAGTAGGCTTGAACAATTTCACCCTTGACAGAATTTGACCAAAATTTTTTACAAGAACAAATTGCACAGAAAATGCAGATTAGGGTTATTTGCCCAGAATTTCTCTCTGCTGCCTGAAGGTATTTTTTTGCTGCCTGAATTTCTTCTTTTCTGCTCGAGTCAGTCTTCACTCTGCCCAGATAGCAAAATGCTGCCCGAGTTACTTCTGAGCTAAGTCACCTGACACGGGGACACGGGACACGACGGACACGAAAATACGAGAGTCCGACACGGAC
>LPNX011027171.1:249486-263180 GCA_001517045.1 Pseudotsuga menziesii | reverse complement strand
AGCATGTTGCTATCCTGAAATAGCCGTCTAAGTGCTATCTTCCTCCCATGTGCAATCTCTGCATCCATGTGAGGAGGGACTCTGTGTGAGGCCCCCGATCCAACAGTGAGCCACTCCTGAGTGTAGAACTTGGGGTTCAAGGAGTGGGCCAAGCAATGCAAAGGTGTGCAATTCTTATCCCACCTGGAGATAAGAAATTCCCGAATAATGGTCCATAATTTCTCTGTCGATGTCCTATACTCGGGACACTCATTCTCCATGACTATGGACCTCATGGACTCAATCATGGAATCCCACCCCTCATAAACCTTTGTTAGGATGGGTTGGTCCGAGTCTGCAAACCGCAACAAAGAAATGATTGGCTCCATGATCTTAATGCTAAGATCTACCGTGTCCCACCAACCATCATCTAACACCCTGTCCTTCACCTTTTGTGAAGCAGCTTGATCCGTCCTTCTCCAAAAAGCCCAAAACTCTGAAATCACCATGGACCCAAGAGCGGTTTTGACCTCCCTCAACCTCTTCAGCATGATGAATGAGGAAGCAAACCGAGTATCTGCAATCTTCAGCAATGAAAGCTCTGTGTACTGTTTGTAGATGGTGAGGGCATTTGTGTGGTTTTGTACAAAGTTACGGATATGGCGTGCATCCTCAATAAGGCTGCCAATCCATGTCACATCCGAAGCAATGGCTTTCAGTGCTAAATTCAAGGAATGGACAATGCAAGGTGTCCAAAAAACCTGTAAGAGCAATAAAAGCATGTATCAATGACTCTACAACACTAACATTGCAATGACCAAATTCAAACAATGAGCAAATTAGAAATGAAAGGTGTCCAAAATGAACATACCTGTGGATATTTAGCTTCCACAATCATGCCAGCAGCCTTGCAAACAGGTGCATTGTCCGTGATGATTTGTACACACGAATCAACACCTTCTTCTTCAATGGTTTTGATGAATAAATCACCCATAAATTGTGCATCCTTGTATTTCCCAAGAGCATCCACCGCTTTCAAGAACAACGGTCCATTTTGGGAAGATACCATGAAATTGATGAGTGGATGGCGTGCGGGATCCGTCCATCCATCAGAAACAATACTCACACCGCATGAGGGCCATGTTGTTCTAATTGGCTCAAGGATTTTATCTACCTCCTTCTTTGCTTTAACCAACAATGTGGTTCTAAGCTTCTCTGAACCAGGAGGCACATAACCACTTGGAGCTCGTTCCAAGATAGTTCGAACCATCTCAAAATACAATGGTGACCGTGCAACATTGAATGAGATGAAGTTGAGGTAGAAGAAAAATGCAATGGTAAGGTCTACCTCTTCTCGCGTCTCTTGTTGGAAAATCCTAGCCATTGGACCACCTGTAGATTGCCTCTTTCTTGTTTGATAAGTATCTCCACGCCCATGAATGCTAGGTGGAAATGGAGTCTTGGTGCTAGAGGACTTCCTAAAAAATGGAAGAGGATCATCCTCTTTTTTCTTGCTTGCTGCTACCACCTTCCCTAAGCCAACATGATCCTCTCTTTCCATATCCCTCCTTTGGTTAACAGTCACCGCTTTGCATGAAGAAATCCCACAAGAAGGAAGGGCCAACAAATGGCCCTTAACCCAGAAATATGTGCTATGAACTCATGGTTGCAAAAATTGCATCTCCAAGACACATTGCCTCCCCCACCAAGCTTTGCCCCGGGCCCATCTTTCCTTGTCACATACTTCCACAAAGGGTGTTTTTTTTCTTGGGCTTGTTGTCTTGCTAAAACAGGGTTAAATGGAGCATGAGCTCCACTAGCAACCGATGGAGCACTTGACGAAGGAGGAGAACCTGTTTTGCTTGGTGGAATAGGAGGGGAGGCCCTAGATGGTGCATTTCTCCCTTTCCTTTGACCCCTACCTCCTGCCCTAGCTGATTGAGACATTCCTTTTCTTTTGTGATGGTTGAGCTTGCAATCCTCTCCACAAATCCACTGGAATGTACTTGGAATCGCTTGGAAACAATGGATAGCCTTCAAATCTCCTTCAAAACTCCTTCACCTGCACATAAAACTCACTCTCAACCAATTGCTTCCTTGCAAATGACAAAAAGAAAGACAAAATTGAATTAAAACAAACCCGGCTGTCTTTTTCCGTCGGTTACGTGTCTTGTTTTTGGGACACGTTGCATTTTCGTGTCCGACACGTTTTTTTCATGTGTCCTGTTTTCGGATTCGTCTGAAAGACGAATTGGGCACGTGTCCGATTCGATCCCCACAGGACACGGGGGGCCTCCAGGACGAATCCGGTTTCACAGCTTCTGAGGCTGCCCGAGTAGGAGAAGACCAGCTCGAGAAGTTCTGTGTCTGCCCGTGATGGGAACAGGCTGCCTGAGGTCAAATCTAGGCTGCCTGGATCCCTGCTGGGTGAACCTGTGAATTCTGCCTGTTGCCCGGAGTCAAATCCAGACTGCCCTTGAATTCTGCCAGCTGCTTGAGCCTGCCCGAGCTTCTGTTAGGGATTCCTGTGTACTTCCTGCTGCCCAAGCCTGTTTAGGGCTGCCCATGTACTTCTTCCTGTTGCCCGAGAGTAATGGTAGCCTGTTTAGGGCTGCCCATGTACTTCTTCCTGCTGCCCGAGAGTGACCAGGTGTAGGAGCAGTCTGTAGTGACTGCCCTAGATCATGGAGTGATAGCAAGGGTTTGTCAGTCGTCCTTTTGCTGCTCTTGGTGACTGCTCTTTGTCTATCCACGAAGGCTGCAAGGTAAAGATGGATACTCTAGCTAGCTAGGCCGCCAGGCTAGAGTAAGACCAATACAACTTAGCCACAATGTCTTCCTTCAACGAGATATTCTTCACAGTCAATTTGTTGTTTAAGTGTGTCAAAATGGATGGCAAGTGAACTTTATTTATGTCCTTTCAATCACTTGAAGTGGCCCTTACAGGTAGGAATATAATAATAGGGTTTTAATCTCTTACCCTTTTGACTTTTATTTTTAGTGTCACTAAAGACCTTTTTTGTATTTTCATTTTGACTTCTTTTGGTACAAGTAGTCTTCTTGTATTTTCACTTTAGCCTCTTGGACTTTTCAAGTGTCTTGTGGTCAATGCAAGTGGTCATAAGGGTCCTTTATGCCCATACGAAGTATATCATCATAAATAGGAAGAATTACTAATGCTTTTATCTCAAACTCGTTGTGCCACCAAGATAGGGTACTAGGTGTCTTAACTAGGGGTAGCTAATCCCTGGAGAAGATCACAAAGCCCACAGATCAAGGATAGGAGTGCCTCACATGCTCAGACATGGTCTAGGGCTTATAGTGATGTCTTGGTAACTGACCAGGTGGCTCATCCCTAGGCTGCATTAATTGATTCAATGTCAAATACTTGGTAACTGACCAAGCGCCTCCATTCTCTCGGAGAATGGCCCTCAACCCTAGGCTGAGACCTCCAGTCTTGAACTGGTTCATCTTCCTGGTAACTGACCAGGTGCCTCCATTCAAAGAATGACCACTCAACTCTAAGCTGAGTCCCCCAATGCTGGATTGGTTCCACTTCCTGGTAATTGACCTTGTGCCTCCATTCAACGAATGGCCACTTTGCTCTAGGTTGAGTCCCACAATGCTGGACTGGTTCCACTTCCTGGTAATTATCTAGGTGCCTCCATTCAACGAATGGCCACTCAGGTCTAGGCTGAGTCCCCCAGTGCTAGACTGGTTCCTCTTCCTGGTAATTGACCAGGTGCCTCAATTCAAAGAATGGCCACCCAACTCTAGGTTTAGTTCCCCTAGTGGTAGACTGGTTCCTCTTCCTGGTAACTAACCAGGTGCCTCCATTCTCCAAGAGAATGGCTCTCGATGCTGCTTAGGAAAAATCAACAGTTTGCTAGGGCACGCTTTCCCATTGCTTCCACCTCTTCTTGTCACATTTACCTCTTGATCTTGTCCGCTTTTGCTAATGTGAGCATACACAACACAATAATGCACAAACATAATTGAAGAGACTAGTAAATGCCACATTATGATTATATTGATGATCTTGCAACAAACATATCTACTAGAGCTCGAGGTAGGGTATCCACATTGCATATACCACCCCCCTATAGCACGCTTGCTTAGTTATGGTGGTTAAACCACCAAATCCCTCATCTAAGATTATATATATATATATATATTTGTTTGACTGCAAATTTTGGTGAAGCAACTCTGACTATGGGGATTTTAATTCACCAAATTCGACCAGGGATCACACTTGACCCCATCCACATGAGACGGCTCCTTGCGGAAGCAAACCAACAAGCTGCAAGGGGTAACCTATGCTAGGCTGCATGAATATCAACATTTTGTGTTAACCACCTATGTTGAATGATTATTGCAAACATCGTTGATTGATTTGCCGATGTGGTATTTTTTTCATGATGTCCAAGACAAAATGATATATCATTTTCAAAATATCACAAATTCTGGAAAAAATATGGACATTTCGAGGTTAAAAAAATTGTTTTGAGTTTGAAAAAATTGACAACAAAGTAGAGCATTGAAATATTTGTGGAAAATTCTTAAACTCAAGATGAAAAACTACTATCCATGAGGTGTGGATGCGAACTCAAGCCCAAAAGTTCCCAAGACCAATATGGACCTCTTACTCAAGAAGTCCGTCTTTCATTGACTACTTGCAGAAGTCATTGCCAAAAATATGCTTTTGTATAAGGCTTAAAGGCCTCTTTAAAACTTCCACTTCCATTGCTGTTCATTTGTCTTTTGTATGTGCAAGAATTTCTTTTACATGATAAACATATTCTTTTTTTTAAGCATAATATACCTAAATTTTCTTACTGTATAAGGCTGCCGTACAGTTTTCAATTCGTTCTAAACTATATGCCATTGCTCCTAACTCGACATTGGGCTTCTCTAATTTACTTTCGACGATCCTTCTCAGGTGGGAGTAGTAGCATAGTATTTAGACACAGTGGCATTGTTTAACCAAACTGCTTAATATACAAGGCAATATCTTGATTGAATGGCGTATTCATTCATATTTCCATGGGTTCCAAGTTGTGTAAGAATGGGAGAAAATACATATTTTGGATGTGAAATAGTTTTGAAATCTTGTTAGCAAAGATTCTGATAGATAAAGGTCTTGCTATTCACAAACATTTGGCTTGAAAGTGAAGAAGAGAGTGGTGACTCAATGTCATGGTCGAAAATGAGGTCAATGTAAGAAAACCCAAGCAGACGTGCATCTGGGAGGTGGCAGGATTTTGATATTTGAAAAATGGACTATTTTCACCTTTCTAGTCTCAAATAAGTCTTGTAGAATAGGTGAATCATACACAATATTGGGGATATTAGCACCTCTTTACAGTCAATGAAAAAGGAATAATTTTTGGAGAATAGCTATGCTTTGAAGTTGAACTAGACATGTTTTTTAATTAATTTACTTAAAATTTTTCTTTCCTTTGATGGTTTTAAACTTTTAACATTTCAACTATTGGTGCTTTTGTCATTTCAGGTCTCTTTTCTTACCCATGCTGATCTCTAGGGCTTAAGTTCTGTAGTTAGATTAGTGGCGTGGGATGTCTCTTTTGATGTGCATGGTCTACCCGTTGAATTTTTTTTCATTTGCGTAATGGTTTTCTATGTCAACTATTGAGAACATATTTACTCAACCTTTGAGAGGTGCATGGTTTGTTACTATGGGGAGAGATTATAAAGCTGAACAGAAAACAGGAACACAAGAAATTGAAGGTTGTTAGGTCACATGATGCAAGGACATGGGACACGGAGGACACAGAAATACGAGTATCTGACACAAGACACGGAGACTCCAGAAACAGGACACAGGGACACGTTTTAATATATATATGTATATATATATTAAAAAAATTACAAATTACAAATATAAAAATGAAATATAGACATAGAGATCTAATCTTTTGAGAAACTATAATATTTACAAAACATTTGGAATCCCTTTAAATCTCAAATTTACCCTTCAACTGCACAAGGAGACATCGTGAGAGCTCTTTCCCTACAGCTGAAAGTGAGAAAATGCAATGAAAAAATGTCTTTGGAGTCGGACACACATAATACGTGTTTAACATATGTTTGGCTCTTGTCGGACATGTGTCCTAGTGTATCCATGTCCAATACGTGGGATATGTACACGCCCCCTAGTTGGACGCGCCATGCTAAAATGCCCATTAAGTATTTTCAAAGCAAGGGAGGAGTAAGGGCTTCAGAAATGCTATAATGTGGTACTTCATTTGTACCTGCAAGTTTCCATGCCACCAATTATCCTTGAACATGACTCACCTGAGGAACATTATTGTCTTTGACGTTGACTTACATATCGACAAATTAGCTGTTGATATTATGAAGTGGAGGTTCTTTGAAATCTTTATGTTTGACCATAATCAATTATCAAAGCAGTTTTATCCTACAAAATATGTATGCTATTGTAATTTTCATGTTTTCTCCTGCAAACCTTTTTTGGTATTCTGTAAGCTAGAATTTGAAGCAAAATGCTTCCAATTTGAATGCATATTCCTTTCGAAAGACTGCTTGCTTAGCCAAAACATTTTGATAGTCAATAATAATAAAACTGAGCGTCTAGTGCATAATACATGGATGGAATACTCGAATAATTTGATTAATCTAGAATTTGTATTATATCCTTGTTTTTTCTTTGCATTTTCTATTGATCACAATTTGTATTCAGCAATATTTGTCAAATAGTCTGAGATTTTGTCTCCAATTTTTCAGAGTTTACTCTGATTTGCCCAGGGCACAAGCTGAGTATTCTAGAGATGTAGACTAATTGAGATGTTGTGTAGGCTTGCTAAAGATGATGTGAAGGTACATGTTGTTTGTTGATACCTCGTCTATTATGGGATCAGATATAGATATTATTGCAATGGGCAATTTTTTGTCTACTGCCATTGTAAGATGACTAGTTCTATGTGAGAGGTCACGCACTCCTTTAGAGGGGGGATAGTGATCATAAAATATGTAGTGTATTGCTTCTTTGTTTCTTTAAATTTTATAGTTGATCAAACACTTTGAAAATCATGTGCAAGTTCACAAGTATGGTGAGGATTTAACTTTTGAAGATAGATACCTTCACAAGACAGTAAAGGTCATGCCCTTCTTTAGAGGGCGAATAGTGATAATAAAATATGTAGTGTATTGCTTCTTTTCTTAAATACCTTTACAAGCCCCAGAGGGAAGGTTTAAGCTCACTGGATATCTCTTGTTTACCCAACCTTGGATTATTCAACCAGTTCTAGGGTTATTTTTTAATGGGGGAATGATAGATAAGGGTATTTAATTTTTCATTCTAGTCATGGGAGTTTTAGATAGACACCACATTGTCCATCATCATGTGCTCTTCTTATGTTGCTTAGTATATAAGTTTTGCTGTTCAAGAGATGCTTTCACCTTGACTAGAATCCTGTTCATTAATGGAGAAAGAACCATTAATGGAGATAGACACCACCTTGAGTACAGTGTACTTGTGGGTACCATTGATCTCTTTAGTTAGCATGGGTTAAAACTTTGAGTATCATAAAATTTATTAGAAAGCTTATTGCCTGATTTCCCCCCAGTTTTATCTAATGTCTTTATAAGTGCATTTCATTTTCTCCGGTTACTTGGCTTTTATTTGAGGGAAACTTATTAGACTAATCTCTTTGTTTGAGAAAAAAATTCACATTATTTTGTAGGAATTGTGTCACTGTTTTGATGATAGTGGAGGGAAACAACATTTGGTTGTCTTATTTTTTAATCATCTACACCTAGTAAATCCATTTCATATTTTTTGAATGTTGTGTTTTTCCAAAGAGTCAAGCTTCACTTCAACTTGAAAGTTTTTTTTCCCAATAATTATTTCTGGAATCAGAATATACATTGTACTGTCTTTACACTACTTTTTGAGCCTTAAAAAGACTTTATAACCTCAAAAATACAACAGTTTATCATCAAACCCTACACATTAATCTTCCTGGGCCATTTAACTCCCATGTTTGTGCATTAAAGCATAAAAAAGATACATACAAAAAGACCATTCATGGATTTCCATCAACCACAACTTCCCTATTCTCAAATTGCATTAAGCATTACATCACATAAAAGTTAAAACATTGATAAAAAGAAAGAACATTTTCATGATGGATTTCTCTATATTTGAACTCCTGTTCAATGTTGCTTCTTGCAAAGAGAGAGCTTCTTTTGATAACCACCTGTCAGCATTGACATTGAATTCCCTGTGTATATGTGAACAAACGATATGAATAAAGTTGAGCTTCACCTCAAGAATCCTGTTCATTAATGGAGAAAGAACCAGATTCTCGATAAGGCACTTACCATTATCCCAATCCATTAAAAGCTTTAAATCTCCAAATACCTGTAGAGTGTTAATACCTCTGTCTGATGCACTGTTCAGGAGTATCCATAGAGCCATATATTCAGCTCTATTATCAGTGCCCTGATCTTTTGCATATTTTAGATAAATATAGTTGTTTCCTGTTAAGAACAAATTACCTGTGGGGCCACATATTCCTGGAGTTCCCTGACAGGCTCGATCAAAGAACCCTGCATATTTTAGATAAATATAGTTGTTTTTTGTTAAGAACAAATTACCCTTGGAGCCACACATTCCTGGAGTTCCTTGACAAGTTCCATCAAAGAAACCCTATACTTTTGTTTAATCTATTTCAGGTATTATGATAATCTTTTGTGACCGTCTTTTTAAGCTTCCAGGAACTACTTTATGAGTCTAGTTTGATGAGAAACCAGCCTGGGATTTTTTCCATTCCGTGAAATATGATGTAATTCCTTGAAATTCATAGTCCGCAGATGACAAAACAAGGGAGAGCTATATATTCAGCTACAGAATTACCAAAGAACTAACTTTTAAAACAGTCTACCAGAGAATCCTTTCCCATCTGTTATTTCCACAAGCTACCTGTAAGACTTCTTTCGAGGCCACTGTAGACTTCTTTCGAGGCCACTGTAGATAAAATACATCTAGCAAAGAACGATCGACAGTTTCTTTATTGGTTTTACACAAAATGCATTTACCATGCCCTTGCCAGTTTCTGTTCTGACCATTATCCCATGTCAAGATTTTATTTGAGAGAGCTAAGCAAATAAATATTTTTGTCTTCAAAGGGCTATTGAGATTTAATCTTTCTTTCACCACCATATGCATTTCCCCACCTCTGCTTCTTTTATATTAGCATCACCCCCTAATTTTGCAGTATAATTTCTTGAAACTTTGTCTTTGGACCATTTTAATTTTTACTTCATAATATTTCTCTGATAGTCTTATGGCACTGTGTTTTAACTTTTAGCTAATTGGTGAATTGAGTCCGTTCTTCACTTAGATCAAAACTTCTTTATCTGGTAACTTATATAGAATTTAGTCTAGCTCTGACTTATATAGAATTTAGTCTAGCCCTAACTTATATAGAATTTAGTGTAGCATTGCTCTTAACAATCCTTGTTAGCACAATTAGATTCTCAGTTTATACTTGCTCCAATTTTTCAACGAATACATTGACTGAATGTGTTGGGCATTTTCTCTAGATATGATTTTCATGTTGGCCCCACCTAAACTTACTGCCTTCTATTTTCTTTATTGTGCACTTCAGTTATAGCTGTCGCCTGTTCCTATTCCATATGGTACTGTTTTCCTCTAAAACAATGCTTCACCCTGTTGATTTGTGAAATTTTTGTTATAATTCTTTTCAGGTCTGTGTCGATGAACAAAAGGCTATCCTCAAACCTGCTTTACCTGAAAATTTTGATGACTTTTGGCTCTGTGCCATTTGTCGTGAAAGAATTATTCCAGAAGAAATTGCTCAGGTCAAAGGCTGCGAGCATGCTTACTGGTTTGTCTTACACTACTTGATCATTTGTTGCTTGTTTTGATTATGTAATCCTTTGTTTCTTTGGGTTTGTATTATATGAGGATCATGTTTACAAATGTTAGATAACATTGCTTCAAAAATATTACTTAGGATTAAAGTGAACAAAATGGGGCACATCTTTCTATTTTCTTTTAGGATAATGTTTGTTCTTTCATGCTTGGCTTCTTGTATTTGTAAGATTATGGCTCTTCCTTCTCCTTGCAAAGGCTTCATATGACTTAGAAGTGTTTGCATTGTGTTGTACTAGCTCATTTGCAATATAAATAGTAAATTCGGACTAGATGTGTAATTATAAGTCATGAATGATAAACACGTAAGTAGCATTTCATTGTGAAACATGGGTTTTAGAACTTGGATACAAAACCTTATTGGTTCTGGAGTCATGGAATTGAGGTTTTAAAGCTTTTAATTACAATTTGCTGCAAAAATGTAAATCTTGAGTTTGGGCTTTAAAATATATCCTATGTAATGCATATGTAATCCTAAATAAGTCCTCTAATCATTTTATAATTTTATGATACAATAATTGGTATTTAAAAAAAGTATATTCTACATAATTCATGTGTAATGCTAAAATCATGTAAGGATAGAGATTGCTCTCTCTTTAATGTATGTAGAGGTGAATTAATGGGATTTTGCCATTGAATTGTGCCTTGCTGTTCCTTGTTACATGCATAAGGCCGACCTTGCAAGGCACATTGATAAGGTGGCACCAAGTGTATAGTTTATTTTGAGCCTTAGTCTTACCAACTTAAAATCCAAATCAAAATCTGTGGCTACATGCCTACAAGTTACTAGTAATATTGTAAAACATTGGTCATCATAAAGAAGTTTAAAAGAACTAATATTATTTAGTGCTTAGAGATTGAGATTTTATATTGTTTGAAGTTTCATCTGTTGGTGAAATGCTATTAGTAACTTCGTCATATAACAAACGTGTGACAGTGAATTCACATAATGTTGCAAAACTCGGCCTCGGCAAAAAGTCAGCGAGGGTCTTGATTACAACTTCTCGGTAACATCGGCGAAAAAATCGGGAAAAATCGGCAAAAGTCGGCAAACATTAAAAAATAGAAAATACATGCATTTTTTTTAGAATTTTAAACATATAAAGCAATAATAACATCAGAAAAACATATTGGAACATAAATATGAAGAAAGCACTGATATATATCATCATCATGTAGTCATGCCAAATATAAAACGATACATCAAAGTTGATATTGAAAGTTTGAACCATCATAGTTGTCCAATCAAGGACTCAAAAGTGTATAAAGTTTAAACAATACAAAATGACATAACATATATAAATGTATCTGAGGAAAACTAGCATCTAGCTATCTAATATCAATGCCCTCTTCCCCTTTTATGGGAAAATATCATGGGTCTCTTGTCAGGCCTGCCCCTAGCACTAGAAGTAGTAGTAGAAGGCCCTGAGCCTGCATCTAATACTTGACGCTGAGTGATGGATGGAGGACTAGATATATCAAGCGGTGCAGAAGGTGGTGGCGATGCCTCCAAACACTCCCTGCACCTCCTCCTCTTCCTCCTCCTCCTCCTCCACTTGCCCCTCCTCTTGCGCCTCCTCTAGCCATGCAGGTGCCTCCTCCATGATAAGAGTCTCAATCTCCACCCTCCACTTCGACAATATATCAATATTATCCAAGGAGATGGCATTTGCATCAGGTTCTTTCTGTATCTGTGCCATCCACAAGCGAAGGTTGTAATGAACATACACCAAGTCATTAAGACGTGTGAACTCCAACCTGTAAGAGGGTAATAAAAAAAATTTAGAGTCTAGAGGATCGTAGATTCATAAATTGCATTAAACATTTAAATGCAATTGCTTTGTTCAAATTCTAAGTTCTAAGTTTCTAACCTTCTCCGTCTCTTTGCATGTATTTTTTCAAATACACTCCAATTTCACTCACATCCTGAAGCTGTACAGGTTTGGCTAAGGATTCTGATGGCAAATTTACGTAAATTCGGTGTCCTCACACCATAGATTCGCCACCAAGTGGCTACATGTCACCAAAGTTCAAACAAGAAATAAATATAAATAAATCATAATTCATCTTTCAAATAAAGGTGAAAACTTAAAAGTTAAAATGGTCTAATAAGTTAATAATTTACCTGGCATGAATTCGGTCCTGTCACGAATAGCATCAGCAAAGCCAAATACTCCAGTACCATCCTGATACACCTCTATCTCGCGATTGACTGCATTGCGAGTGTCATAATCAGGTATCATCCTCTGAATACAAGTGAGAAGCCCCTCCAAAACCTCACCATCAAAATCAAAATTGCATTTGTAGGCAAATGCGGGGTTGAGGAAGAGTCCTGCTACATGAATGGGTCGATGAAGCATCCCAGTCCATCGAGTATCAATCAACTCCCATAACAACATGTGCTTGTCATGCCCTGGGGTACCCTTTCCCACATAGAAATTCCGAATGGTCTTTTTGGCCCTATCCATGGCCTCGTATAAATAGCCCATTGCGGGCTTATCACCATCAACAAGTCGCAGAACCCTCACTAAAGGTTCACTAACCGAGCACACTTCCTCCATTCCTTCCTAGAAGGCATCGGTGTACACCAGCTTGGCAATGGTTTTCCCATCCTCTCTCCTACTGTAAGCACAATCATGCCACTCATCACAAACAAACATTTGCTTCAACTCAAACTCACATTGAAGCAAAGACTGAAGAGTAATAAATGTGGTGGCAAAACGCGTGATTGCAGGACGCTTCAACTCCTTGTTTTTAGTGTGCCTCCTCATGAGACTAAGAACAAAACCATGGTTGTAAATGAACTTAGGGATGGCCCTAGCTTGATCAATCACCACCTTGATAAAGGGAATTTTCCTCATATCCTCCAACATCAAATCAATGCAATGAGCAGCGCATGGAGTCCAAAACAAAGAAAGATACCTATCCATAAGCATCCTGCCAGCAGCCACATAATTAGCTGCATTATCTGAAATAACTTGCACAACATTGTGCGCCCCAATATCCTGGATGAACCCATCTATCAACTCACATAAAAGTGCCGCATCTTTTACATGTGTTGATGCATCAACTGATTTCACAAACATGGTACCTCCAGGACAATGTACCAAGAAGTTGATAAGGCTTCTACCCTTACCTTCTGTCCACCCATTTGACATGATTGTGCATCCAGTGCTCTCCCATGACTGCTTGAACTCTGCCAACCTAGCACCGATGTCCATCTTTTCTGCTTGAAGGATTGGGCCCCGCAACTCCTCAAAGGTGGCACTTTTATAACTTGGGCCAACTATTGCAATGGCATCACACATCAGCTGCCAAAATGGATTGTTTTTAACAATGCTAAGAGGTATGTGACTCCAGTAAAGACACCTTCCCATTACCCTGTCCGCTTCTACCTTTTCTGATTTCTTTATAACTGACTTGATAGAAGGTTGTGAGCCTGGTCCAACATAATGGGATGTGTGCCCCGCCCTCCCACGAGGTGAAGCTGTGGAGCCCCTCCCACTACCCTCACCGATAGTGGTAGATATAGATGCACCTAAACTTCTTGCTTGGCCAAAAGTTGCAAGCTCAGCTTTGTTTGCAGCGATCTCATCCTTCTTTCTCACTTTTTCATGGATGGCATCATGGGCAGCTCTCATGATTTCTGGGGTCACTGCTGTACAAAGGCCAACATCATGGCTAGGTAGTTTGGCTAAATGGTATTTCAACCTGTTAACCCCTCCCGACATGTGACGCCCACATAATTTGCAAGTCAAATTTTGCCTATTATTGC
>LPNX011027171.1:235252-249302 GCA_001517045.1 Pseudotsuga menziesii | reverse complement strand
TCCTCCACTTCCAACAAGCTCATTTGCCAAATGAGAAAAAAAAACCACGTTTTCCCTTTACTAGGCCGCGGATTGCCTGCCTGGGCGATTTTTTCCCTCGACCTGCGCTTTTTCCTCAAAAATCACGATTTTTTCTAAGAAATCGCGCCTCCACGATTTTTTTAAAAATCACGATTTTTCCTCGGCGAAAAATCGGCCTGAGGAAAAAGTCGCGATTTTACCGATTTTTGCCGATTTTTCGGCGATTTTTTCAAGCTTGATTTGAACCAAACATGTGTTTAAAATGTAGAATGTAAGTTTCAAATAATAAAATGCAAGTTAGACAAACAACATCCATCTTAATATTAGCCTTGAGGGGTAGCTTAGTTAGTTGGATCTTTTGGGACCAAGACGTAACATGGTCGAGGTCGGGGGTTCAATTCTCTGGGTCCTTTGGGATTAAGCACTGATGTAATGCCGACAGAGCGAGGCCCCTTCGGGTGGGCCTCTTGACTTGGATCCATGGAGGTAGTGAGCTCTCGTGCTGTGAACCACTTCGAAAAAAAATCCATATTAATATTAAATTTTGAATTGAAACAATTTGTTATCACATATATAGTAGCTAGGCTACCATATTCTATTTTTCAGATACAGTTCATTTTTCAACCAGATCTTTTACATATGAGATGCTGAGATGAGTTGTTTTGACGGATCATTATTTTGTTAGTGGACTATTATACTCTCCCATGTCAGGACCGAGTCTCAGGACACTCAAATTCGAGGACTGATGTAGCCATTTAGTCATTTGCAGAGTAGTTAGTGATGCCCAGATTGGTTCTAGTGTTTTCTCATTGGACAGATGATGGTTCAGATGGATTATTTGCATGGTTATGACTCAGCATTTATTTTATTGTGTTATGGTTATCATTCCTCTTATCCTCATGTTTGTGACATATACTAGCATTTAGTGTCATGATCTGGCGGTCATAAATATATGGACCTAGATGTATTTGTATTATGTATTGGTGTCCCTACTTAGACTTGGAAGTTCCTGATCTATACTCATTGGTTTTACCCTCCCTAGGGAGAATAGAGGTAGTCATTCCCACCATTCTTTGGCTTGCTAGTGTCGGCTTCATCTTTCACTGTCTCCACCCATCCATTACCTTCCAGTTTTGTTTTTAACCTGACTTACTACTTGACTTATGGCATGGAGGACCTTTCCCCGCTAGAACCTTTGTTGGACAAACCTCTCTGTTTATAGTGTGTGTCGACTCTGAGTTGGTGACAGAACTTGCCTTTAGTGAGTTGGATTGTATGCCTAAATCATTCTGGTCGGTTGTCCCAATGTTTGGCACTGTGGAGAACTCCCCCTAGTCACTTGAGATATTGTTGGCTAAAACTGAAAGCTCATGTACTACTTGTATTGGAAATGTTTATATATGCGCCCATGGAAAATGTAAATTCTAAAATGTGTTTCTTAACATATACGAGCAAAGGGCAAGAGCAATGAAATGCTAAAATACTCCGTGAAGGGTATAAGAAAAGGTTCCAAAAGCAATGGTTAAATATATGCTATATTTAAATATTGCTGACCTTATAAATTTGAAAATGTCTTGGATGAAAGCTGTAGTTAGCTGTGCTTTTAAGCATTGGTGAAGTCCCCAAAAGGTCATATAGGCCAAAAAAGGCCATGGAAATAAAATTGATGGTCCTAATGAACCTGGATCAAACTTGATGTAGACATGATGCCTAAGTTGAATAAGCACTCTCTGAACAACTCAAACATTTGTGAGGCATGCCATTCCCTGTGTTGTTGTTTGTCCGACATGTGGTTATAGTGAGTATTCCCTTTCCATATCCAAAGTGTCATGATGTTAAGTTGGTAGTCATCCTTTACCCTAGCCTTGTCAATTTCAACCTTCACCCTTCACTAGCAAATTGACTACAACTATGAAGTGAGTATAGTCCTGAAAGTCTGGTCTGAGTAATAATAAATAAAACCCTATATATTTATTTGGTTGATGTACCGCCAGTGAGGTGATTGCTATTTGTTATGAATGTTACTTAAATGATTTGTAGAGCATGTCTTAGCCTTGTAACACTTGCAGCAAATGGATGATAGCCTGAGTTATATTATTGGTATTTGGTCATTTACAGGTGATTATATTGTCTATTGGATATTGTTGATGATCAGGCAAAGACCTGGAAGGGGTATGAGTATGCATCTTATATGGATTTGGACTCTCTGTGTCTAGTGAGATAGCTTATTTTTCAGTTCTGGGCACTTGTAGATATGATCAGGCTCATTTTACCATTCTGATGCAGTTTTGCTTCACAGGATGATGTGTCCGAGTAGGGAGATGTTTTATTGGGATCTCCTAGGGCGCTGTATGGGGCATAGGGGGTGCAGCCACTTGATTGTACTATAGTACCCCCATCCCAGAGAGCCTGGTGGGCTCAGTTTGACAATGCAGGCACCCTAGGAGGCTGTTTTGGCAGGTTCGCGTTTCCCGAGGCAAATTAAAAAATGATTAAATGGCTACTGAAGGAATTGATTTGGGCTATTGAGGCAAGGAAATGACATGGGATGAGTCACGATGACGAGTGTGATGTTCTCTGCACCTTCTCCAACAGTTGCAGCACCTGATTGGGCCCACACCTATTTTTTGGGCATTTTTATATTATTTTCTGGAGCTTTTGGGAGGCTCACGGTTTCCTCAAGGAGGCACAAAGTCAAAATTTTTAAATATTATATTATTTTATTGTGCCATGGGGCAGCCAGAGGGAGTTAGTTAACACTCCATGGACCCACCATGTGCTTCATTTATTTCTTGTTGAGTGGGGTACCCTCTTTATGGGTGATCTAGTCCACTTTGGTACTTTATGGTTATATTGATCCATGTATTGTATGTTGAGTCATCTCAACCATTGATTAGAACATTTATATCTTTTAATCTTAGCCACTTGTTTTGAAAGTGGTTAGGATTTTGGTTCTTTCATTTCTATTTAAAGGAGAGAGCTTCTCATTTGTAAGGGTTCTTTGGCTCTTGGATCTGGATGATAGAAATTTTTTCTTGTGGATATTTTCTTGGATCTCCTTTGCATCTGATGTTCTTAGATGGTGATTGGAAAGTCTTTTGCTTCTTAGCATTCGGGAAATTGTTATGAGATCTATATTTTTTGGGGATCATTGTCTTGTTTACAGGAGGACGACTTCAGCTTGGGGGTTTTTGCAGGGGGACCTCAACTCGCTTGGATTGCCTTCGTTTTTTATCATGGAGTTTTCATTAGTGTTGTGGTGACCTATGATTTCTTCTTGCTATTTTTCTGCAGCATATAGATTCTTTCTCATGTCACAGCAAATCTGATATGGTTGACGTTTGTTGTGCAGGAGAGAGGGCGTATTGACTTCCTCGGGCAAACACTGGACATAAAACTCGCTTCAAGCTTCTCAAATTAATCGGGATGGCAGGGATCATCATCATCAAGGCATCTACAAGGTTTTCTAGGTAAGATTTATAGGTTGGTTCTTTTCTTCCATGATCTCAATCCATTGTACCTGCTTTTCTTCAATTTACTGAAAATTCCAAAATATTTGAAAAATCCAAAAATACTTAATCAGGGAACTGTTCGATCTTTTGGACAAACCACTGCTGGGTTTTGTAGACCAGGCATCCCTCTCACCAATTCATCCTCAATGTTGTCCAAAAAGTGGCTGGTTTGCCCTAGATCTAAAAAATTGACTGTTTAAACCCTAGAGCCCCCATTGAAATTTTGACTTTTCCAGAGCAGACTTTTTCCGGAAAATAATCACTTGGGTTTGTAGATCGGGTCCTCCTCATTCCAAAACACCTCCAACGCTGAGCTAGTTGTTGCCAGGTGGCCCTAGATCTGAGAAACTGACTTTCAGTACCCTAGCACTCCTAGTCATTTTTTGACTTTTTCGGATCTGATTTTTTCTACATTTTTCCAACTTGGGTTTGTAGATCAGGTCATTCATATCCCATTTCTCCTCCAAAGCTGAGCTGATGCCTCCCAGATTGTCCTAGATCTGAGGATCTGTCCTTCCAAACCCTAGCGCTAGCCCTCCTGCTGGTTTCCCCTGCAAACTGATTTTTCCGGGCCAAACACTTTTCTGGGTCCATAGATCAGGGCATATCCCAAGTGGTTTCACTCTAACGCTGTGCAGATACTGACTCCATTGCCAAAGGCCCAACAGGCACTGATCTCCAACCCTAGCGCTAGCCCTCTTTTGACCTCTTTTCCCTGAAAGTTGACTTTTCTTTGATGACTTAGGTACTTTGGCATTGTCACATCTTTCATTGAGTCTATTCCTTGGGTACTAGGTAGTCCCAGCTCTGTCCTTACTCACCTTGCATTGGTTACATTTCCCAAGGCAACGATTATCTTCATCAGTTGCTAGTACCTCAACCCCAGATCTTGTATCAACCCCATTAGTTACCTTGGTTCCAGTTTGGATCGAACTTAGCACTTCTGAAACCCTAATCCAAAGCCTTGGCACACTTGGTAACATCTCCCATAGATCTAGGGCCTTCAATTACCTTACACCTCACGTACCTCAAGCCTACTTGATCTGATCTGGTGTCTAGGTCTGATCTCTCCTGTCGGGGGTAGATCTGGGTTTCCGCCTTTGTTGTCTTGAACTTAGATAACATAAAGCGAAGATTGCCTTGATTGGCATGACAACCATTCATTTGGGAGTCTAGGCAGTCTTGGTTCCACCTCCTTAGTTGCCTGTCCCTCTACCATCCATCCTGGATCCACCTCACATAGGCAACTACAAGGTTGGTTAACACAATTGTTTCTTTGTTGTCTCTTTTGTCTTTTTTTTGTAACCTGTCAATGTTTCAATTCATCCTTTTTGCCATTGGTTTTAGATTGTAATTGATTGTCCATACAATTTTAGTTAGCTTCAATATCACCTTTCTCTAAAATCAATTCTTGAGGTTGTAGTCCATGTTACATAGAGACACATCTAGTACATTTCCCACAATCTTTGGGTCTCGATTGTTCTTACCAATAGTTAGCTTCAATATCTCCTTTCTCTAAAATCAGCTAATAAAGTTTTCTGTCTATGTTACATAGAGAGTCGAGACACATCTAGTGCATTTTCTAGTCTTTGGGGACTTGAGGATTTGGTAATGGCTGTAAATGGTACTGATGATGTTTTCAATTACTAGGTCCTCTAATATATGTATCCAATACAGTGGGAGTATGCCCTTGATGTATTGAAGATATTTAGGCTTTTTTTATGCATTTCATTTATTTATTTATTTTTTACTTGAGTGTTCGAGGTCATTCAAATGACCAAAAGGTTCTTAACTTTGCAGTATTGTGTCTAGATGAGAAAGGTACAGTCATAGCCACGGTGATATAGGAATTTGAAGATATATGTTGTTATTATGCTATTTTCCGTTTTCTATTAAATCCTCTAAAGATATGTTCCTAATAAAACTTCTAGATAACAATCACTTTGAACTTCCACTAAAATACATTATAATAGTTATGCGAACTTTCTTTAAGAGGAGGACAGTAACATATTCTCATTAACTAACCCTAGTTCTATTTATAAACGCTTAATTACTTTGTAAAATACTAAAAACTAATTTGAAATTTTCCATATATTTTGTTCATATACTTAGTTTTCTATATTTTTGATATGAAAAAATAGTTTCTGTGAATGGTGTCTTGGTTCAATGGTAAAGTGGTGATATTCCCTCACCAAGGTTCAAATCTCATAGAGACACGTTTCATCCCTTGTGGTTGTCTCGCTCATGCAAGCAGGCTGTTTGATGTGGTTGGAGTGGTCAAGTCTTGGGTGAATTTCGTGGAACATATACTCCCCTACTCAGGATTTCTTAGCCTAGGGGATCTTTCGGGAGTGTTGTAAGTTGGCTATAGTCTATTGTTAATATTCCTAAATTGGGTAGGGTTTCACTTGTTGCCACATGGATATTCATAAACGTCTTGTAAAAAACATAATTTCTATTGTTTAGATCTTTAAATAATAATTCTATATTTTTTTGACATTATATGTTGTGGCTCCTATTCCATTACAATTAAAATTGGGTTCTATCCCTTGTGAAATGGAAACCTCCTATCCCTCTCCCCCCATAAAGGGAACACGTAGGCTTACATAGTTATTTGCCCTATGTTTTGGACATTCCCTCGCATTTGCTTGTTCTAGATTAATGAAGATTAAGGGGCAATTAGGATGTTTGCTGTATTGTGCCCAATTTATTATTCATAGTTGAACAGGTGAACCTGTAGGTATTTCGTTCTACTGAAGTAGCTTGTGGCCAAATCTAGGAATTCAAACAAATAAGATCACTACTAAGCCTTTACAAATACAATTCAATCTAGATGCTTGAAAATATGTTAAAAAATAGTGATAAATCCTTGTAATTGTTTTGTATCATCTAAGTTAGAATACTAACAGGGATAAAGCCTTGCAATGTTTTTGTATTATATATGCAACAAGTTAGAATACAAAGAACAATGGAATCATTAAAGCCATATTGTCTCAGAATATATTGTCCTAAAAAGTCATATTTTTCATTATGATCCAAATATTTTAATCTAGCAACAATGAAAGATGAGATAACTTATCTTGACAAACAAAATATCGACTAGCAATGCACTTTGTCTCCTAGATTATTTTGAACACATTTGTTAGTGCCCTCAATTTACTTAGAATATGCAACACAAAACAACTTATTTCATAAAACAAAATATGACTAGCAAGGCAATTTCTGGCCTACACCAGCGTAGATCCATCCATTTTAAATCGGATTTATCAAGAACCAAGAGGGATCCAATTTATTGAGGTGTAGTTTTTTTATTTTTAATAATTTACATGTCAAAAAAAATTTACACCTAAAGAAATTTGATCCTTTTAGATGCTTGATAGATCCGGTTTAAGATGGATCTATGCTGGTTATAATTTTTTATTTATTAGCCGACATGATGTGTGTATTTTTTTAAGTGGACATTTAGCCGACATATTCTTATATTTTTGTTAAATTTATTTTTTAGTTGGCATGAATTTACAAATACAATTCAATCTAGATGCTTGAAAATATGTTAAAAAATAGTGATAAAGCCTTGTAATTGTTTTGTATCATCTAGGTTAGAATACTAACAGGGATAAAGCCTTGCAATGTTTTTGTATTATATATGCAACAAGTTAGAATACAAAGAACAATGGAATCATTAAAGCCATATTGTCTCAGAATATATTGTCCTAAAAAGTCATATTTTTCATTATGATCCAAATATTTTAATCTAGCAACAATGAAAGATGAGATAACTTATCTTGACAAACAAAATATCGACTAGCAATGCACTTTGTCTCCTAGATTATTTTGAACACATCTGTTAGTGCCCTCAATTTACTTAGAATATGCAACACAAAACAACTTATTTCATAAAACAAAATATGACTAGCAAGGCAATTTCTGGCCTACACCAGCGTAGATCCATCCATCTTAAATCGGATTTATCAAGAACCAAGAGGGATCCAATTTATTGAGGTGTAGTTTTTTTATTTTTAATAATTTACATGTCAAAAAAAACTTACACCTAAAGAAATTTGATCCTTTTAGATGCTTGATAGATCCGGTTTAAGATGGATCTATGCTGGTTATAATTTTTTATTTATTAGCCGACATGATGTGTGTATTTTTTTAAGTGGACATTTAGCCGACATATTCTTATATTTTTGTTAAATTTATTTTTTAGTTGGCATGAATTTACAATACAATTCAATCTAGATGCTTGAAAATATGTTAAAAAATAGTGATAAAGCCTTGTAATTGTTTTGTATCATCTAAGTTAGAATACTAACAGGGATAAAGCCTTGCAATGTTTTTGTATTATATATGCAACAAGTTAGAATACAAAGAACAATGGAATCATTAAAGCCATATTGTCTCAGAATATATTGTCCTAAAAAGTCATATTTTTCATTATGATCCAAATATTTTAATCTAGCAACAATGAAAGATGAGATAACTTATCTTGACAAACAAAATATCGACTAGCAATGCACTTCGTCTCCTAGATTATTTTGAACACATTTGTTAGTGCCCTCAATTTACTTAGAATATGCAACACAAAACAACTTATTTCATAAAACAAAATATGACTAGCAAGGCAATTTCTGGCCTACACCAGCGTAGATCCATCCATCTTAAATCGGATTTATCAAGCACCAAGAGGGATCCAATTTATTGAGGTGTAGTTTTTTTATTTTTAATAATTTACATGTCAAAAAAAACTTACACCTAAAGAAATTTGATCCTTTTAGATGCTTGATAGATCCGGTTTAAGATGGATCTATGCTGGTTATAATTTTTTATTTATTAGCCGACATGATGTGTGTATTTTTTAAGTGGACATTTAGCCGACATATTCTTATATTTTTGTTAAATTTATTTTTTAGTTGGCATGAATTTGTATAGTTAGTTTTATTTTTGTAACGTTACGTTACATGACATCTTCCTTCCCCATATCGGGCATCATCTTTGTTATTTGAAGCACCTTCTATTTCCAACTATTGTTTTCTTCCATGCTTGCAATTACTTTCAAGTTTTCATGTCATTTAAATATGTTCAGTTTTCCTGCATTGTGCGACTTCAGATGCATTACAGAAAATTCTTGTTATGTGGCATTTCTGGCAGACCAATCATTTCATTGATTGGATGAATGCCTATTCACTCCATTTCTGCTCACATGTGAAATGAAATGGATTTGGATTAATCAAATTTTTATTTAACAATAGAAACATTGAAAAAAAAAACATTAGAACTTAAAAGAATGCTATTATGGTTTAAAAGTTATTTTTGAAATTAAACAACTAGCCAACTGATGACGTAAGGTAGGAGAATTGCTCCTTTTTCTTCCCAAAAGTCTGGCCCCAGTGTCAACCTGTTATAAACACAATCCTTATATGCAAATTGAGTCTTTACTCTATAATTGCACAAAGAGGGGCATTCTACAGCCCAGGTAGATGTGTAATAATCTGTCTCACTAAATAAATTAATAAAAAAAACTAAAAAAGTAATTTTATTTTGAGAGTTGGCCTGAAAAAAAAAGAATAAATTAGCTTAGATCCATCTTAACCAAATCAATTAAGAGTGGAGAGGCATCATATCTTTGAGGTGCAAACCTCACGTTTGTGCATCCTCTAAAAGGTTTGCACCTGGTGGGTTTTGATCCCTCTTGATGCTCGATAGATCTGGCTAAGATGGATCTAAGTTAGTGCTTTCCCACCTCAATCCATATGTAGCACATTCATTATGAACATAACGCCTTTTGGAAAAGGTGTTACCATCTTTCATGACTGCAATATGTTACTTTGGTTTATTATTAAGCCATGATCTCACTCCCTATCCCTGGTTGCTCATTCAATTTTAGAATAGTCATCAACCATCATCTAAATGAATCCTCTCATTTGTTTGATCGATGCCATTGTCTGAAATCTATTATGTTTATGGAGGGTAAACTCATTTTTAATGAAACTTGGCCCTTTGCTCCCTTGTATCGATATGGGAAATGTTTACAATATCAAAATTTGTACCCAAAAAGTGATATTTTTCAATCTTGTGAATATATAAAAGAGTACTAATATAAATAAAATAATATATGCAGCTTTGCTGTTTCCTAGGATTCTTATTTTGAGTTCAGTCACAATTTTGTATTGATGGTGCAGTGCTCATCCATTTGGAAAATTGCAGAGCCAGCATTGCAGATGACGAAGTGATACCTTACTGATTCTGCAAGGCTGACTTAAAATCTTTTTGTTGTCACATGTATATTGTTTTACAGAACCGAAGCAGAATCAAGAATCTGCTTGGCATGTCAGTGCAGTGGGCATATGCTTGGCATGTCAGTGCAGTGGGTATATGCTGATTTCATTTTCACAGCCAAAATTCAAGATAATAACCCATTTGTTGATGTTTCTCCGGTTTGCAACATCGTGTAGACATTCTCCCAGATTGGTCATGTTGATTTGACCAAGGGGGAATGATACATTCAACCTCGGAGCCTGAGTCATATGGCCAGAGGTGAATGGTCCAGGCAGGGGCAGTCCTTCTCCCTTTAGGCTGAGTCATATGGCTTGGGGAGATTGGCCCCAGGGTGCTCTCACATTGCCTGCTCCGATATGGAGTGATCTATTCTATATTAGAGCAGATTTGACTTGTTTATTTGATAGGAGCTTTCATCCCCTTGTGGGATATACAAGTTTAGTTTAATGTTCAATTGACATAGACTCTAAGAAGTGTCCAGGACTTCTTAGTGGGTCTACTCAACAGTAGAGCTCTATGTGTGAATAGACATGCATGTGAGGAGAAGAATAGCATCAACAAGGCTCATGGACAACTTTTCTCGTAAAGAAGAAATAACCAAGAAGACAAGTCAAAGCCAAATGAACCATTGAAGAAGTCCCGGAAAGCATTGAAGAAGCCCTAAGAAAGATTGAAGACAAGAAGACAAGTCGGTCCTAGAAGAAAAGTACAAGTCGACCCCAAAGTGAATTAAGTTGACTTGAAGTGTATAAATAAAAGGTCACACATTTTCATTTTCATCATTACAACATCACATCTCTTCTCTGCTATTCTAGTGCGCAATTTAAAGGGGGTCTAGCGAAATTACAAGGAGCATCTTGTGAAGGTTCCTATCACATGTTTGAAGTTGATGTCTTGTGACTAGGGTTTCCTGTGAAGGATACATTCTTTATATGCTAGGGTTTCTTCATGATGGTAATGTACTTGTCATATTGGACTGATTTCTTCTAAGAAAAGTTGGCTGGGTTTTCTCTCAAGTTTGGGTTTCCTAGGTTAAACTTTTTGTATCTACTGTGCATGGCTATCCTTCTATCATGTTTTGTTTCTGCTGCATTTTAAAGTTGAAATTTTCAGTGTAATTATTCAATGAAAATAGTGGGATGAAATTACTGTTTGAAACCATTACGAAGTAATTATCAGATCTAAAAATTGTTTTTCTACTGCTATAAGAAAAATTCAACATGGTATCAGAGCAGTATTGAAGACAACCATTGATCAGTTTTTGGCCCTCAGATCTCAGATTTCAGAGCTTTGAGGTTCAAGACAACTTGTACAGACTTTATCTCAGGAAAATCGTACGGATTTTGTATGGTTGTACGGTATGGAATTCTGTATAGGCCGATTTTTTCAAAGATCTTCGTGTTTCAGGCGATTTCCAGCATTCTGAAAATTTTGAGTTTTTAGATGGTCCATACAGTCCGCATATCCGTACGGTTCGTACAGTTGTATGGAAATTCGTACAGTCATATGGAACCTGTATGAATGGTACAACAGGCTGAAAATTTGCAGAAGCTTCAGATTTCTTCTTTATCAAGTAGTATTATTAGGCAGGTTTAATGACAGTTTTTGTGGACAGCTTGAAGAAGGATAACGCAATCCTGTATATTCATATCCTAGTTGGCAGCACTTTATTCTCAGCCTTGTTCCTTTGTAGCAGCCCTATTTTGATGACTGATTGAGGACGCAGAGCCTGCAATTATAGCAAACAAGTCAACATTTTGATATGTGGGCAGACTGGAGCCTATAATGGCAAACCTCATGATCAATCTTGGTACCATACCTTTGGATTATGAGCAGCAGCAATAAGACCATAGATCTGTGGTTATAAAGGGCAGATTTGTAGAAACCCTTGTGGCAAATTTTAGGAGTTCAGTTTACACTGGTAGAGGACATGATTGATAAGCCTTTATGGCACATTTTCAAGGACATATTGAAAACAAGATTTTGAAGAAGACAAAAGTGTTTAAGAGGAGACTTGAGGAAAGTTTTGGCACACTCCAAGGTTGTTTCAACAGTTCTGAAGCAAATCTGAGGACTGTATTGTTACATTTCCGGGACAGATCTGAAGATTTATACTTGCAGATCAGCCCTCACATCAAGGAACACTTCATAAAGGGGTTCAACGTTCTATTTATTAAGCTTGTATTCTTAATGTAGGGTCTGCTGCAATTTGTATATCAGATTGAATATATTAGGCTGCCTCTTCCTATTCTAAGTTATTTTCTTTTCTTTAAGGTTAGGTGTGTCACAACCTTGCCGGCTCGTCGTCCAACTTACCAATCAAAACCATGCGGCACTGCTGGGGAGCACCTTGAGGGCTTAACCAGCTCAATGGCGCACAGGCAGACTACCCTTAACTTGCGGAAGAGTTTTACCTTAACTGTCTTAAGTTTTTTTATTACTGTCTTAGCAGCACACTTAACCAAATTTAACATGTACAAAGCATCACATGAAAATAAACACAGTACAGAAAGGTGGGGTTGCCCAACCAGCGAACCTCGAAAGCTTCTTTATTTATAAGATAGAAATTACATTGGTGGAGTTGCCAAAACCGACAGAGCTCCATGTGCGCCCAACCAGCTAACACACAGTTACAAGATTACAAAGAGTAAGCACGTTTTCGGTTTGTCTCCTGCCTGTGGTTGCACAGCCTACACAAACCCTCTCCCGAGTTCGAAACTCTCTTGGCAACTTGTCTCCAATGTCTTTTGTTGTGCCTCTTCCAAGTGTGACTTATGCTTTATATAGGCATTGAGCTTGGGCAGGTGCGACCCAAGGTGGGCAAGTCCTTACTTGGCGCCCACTCCAACTTTTGTTGTCCGTCACCTTCAACCAGGCATCCTTGCATATGCTCATCCATCTTCGTTTTAGTGTGTCGCACAAGGGATTGGCACCCTCACCATGCTGATGCCCGTTGTGGGTTGAAGTGCCACCACGCCCACACTTGGGTGGGTCGAGCACCCAACGCTACTGTCGCACCTCGTTTGGTCTGTGCGCTAGTAGCCGATTCACCACCTCGTTGCGGGCTTCCAACGCGGGTTGCAAGGTGTGTCGAGGGGCTTTCCAAGCGCCCATGGCCGATCATCCAGGGAGCACGCCCACCTTGCTAGCGCGTCCTTGTGCGTCTTGTGAGTTTCAAGTGTGGCTTACGAGAAGGCCGTAACAATCTCCCCCACCAGACTGGTCATCGTCCCGACGACGCTTCTTCCGCGGGTTCGGTCGAGGTGGGAGCCCATGCTCCTCTTGAAACGCCTTGATTGCATCTTCCAATTTCCACAAGGTGTTCTTCAACTCCCAACTGTTCTCCTCATCTGATAGTCCTTTCCACTTGACAAAGTACTCTAGCGGCTAGCCGTGAGTACTTTCCACGTTTGTTAAATCAGTGCCCCAAAATTGCTTCTACTTCGCGATCAGGTCTGTAAATGATCATCATAGGAGCATGTGTGGGAATGTTCTGTTCCAACTCATCTTCATCAGCTTGACATGTTCGAAGCTGACTGACATGAAAGACTGGGTGGTACGCCCGCAGGTGTTTTGGAAGTCTGAGCTTGTAAGTGACCTTGCCTACCCTCTCAACAATCTCGAATGGACCGTCATATTTTCGCACCAAAGGCCCTTTGAAGGAACAAACTGCTCACGCCCAAGTTTGAGAAGGACGCTCACTCTAATTTGGAATTCTTCATCCCTGCGCTTCTTATCCACTCACTTTTTCATTTGTTTGGCTGCGCTCTCCAAGTGAGCCTTAACCAACTTCAACTTTTCTTCCCACTCTTTCATAAACTCCATCGTAATTGGGTTTGTGTTGAAATACTGAGAGGGGGGGTGAATCAGTATTTGCCAATTGTTAAAAAATTTATCTGATCAAAAGCAAGATGCTAATCTCCAATCATAGCAGCATATCATTAACAATCATGAAAATAACAAGATGCACAGTACACAAGATTTTTACGTGGAAACCCAAGTCCTGGGGGTAAAACCACGGAAGCCTTTTAATAATAGTTGTCCAGAAATAACTGGATGATAAGTACAACTGTCTTATTGTATAGACTTCAATTTATCAGCTTCAACTGAAAGGAGGCTACGACCCCCTGTTTTACAGGCTACAACCTGAAGGAAGCTACCACTCCCTAGTTTACCGGCTTTTACCGGAAGGAGGCTACGACCTCCTCTCCTTGCCCCGTCCTACCACCCTGTTATAT
>LPNX011027171.1:178841-234479 GCA_001517045.1 Pseudotsuga menziesii | reverse complement strand
TGGAAGCTGATAAAAGCGAACTGTGTATAAAAAGATGACCAAACTCTGAATGCTGATAAAATAGGACTGTGTAGAGGTAATGACGGCCTGTTTCGTTCCTTGGCTGGACACCTGTAATTACTTTCTGACTCAAAAACACATGCCTTGGCTTAATTCTCTTCTCTAAGCTGTAAGCAAAATACTGAGGAAATTCCTTCAGATCATGAACACGCCTACCATCCCATGCACTAGATATTCAAACTTAGGTCTCAAATTATTCTCGATGCTGTAACCAAATAATGCAGGAAACCTGGGTACAATTTTGACCGCTTCCTTCTACGAAAATCCCATTCTCTGTATGTATTCAATCTTTGGAATAAGCTTCCCTTCAACGCTCGAGGCCAAGAGGAATGAATTTTGACAAGTGGGCAGATGCAGATCCTTAAACTCTAGCCTTCTTACCAGGTAGTAGAAGGTGGGTCAAAGCTGGTCCTTCACGCTGCATGTCAACAACTTTGGACAACTGCTGATAAAGCTGGGTATGTCCGAGGCTGTAACCATCAACTCTCTTAGCAGAAAAATGAATACCGGCTTCAGGTTCTCTTCAGGATTCAATTTGTGCCAGGCTGCCTATGATGCATGGCCGTGCCAATTTTGCCGTGAAAATTTCAATTCAGCCGCAGAGCATTAATTAAAAACTCAGTCCGTAATCTTGCAGAGGCTAAGTCCCCAAATCGCAGAGGTTACCGTACGTTCCTTCCTTCTTCTGTTGTTTTAGAAATCTAGGTATATTTATATGGATACAAAAAGAAACTTTCCTTAGATTAAGGAATAAAATTAATTAAAATAACAATTTCCTTAATTTATTGAATTATATTTTATTTTTAGAGAATCAATTCCTATAGTTAAGGATTTAAGAGTTAAAAAATATGTATTAAAATATTTTATTAAAAAATTTTAATATTTTATTTCCTTAATTTATTGAATTATATTTTATTTTTAGAGAATCAATTCCTATAGTTAAGGAAAAAAATTTATTTATTATTAATTTAATAACAAAATTATTTAAAACTCTCACCCAAAGCTTTTTAGTGTGTAAGTCTATAAGTATTAGGAAAATCTAGGGTAACAAAAGACCACGGAACATTTTCCCTCTCACCAAGGAACTTGAACATTTTACAGGGCTTTTGGCAATGTCCCAAGGCCTCCAAGGGCTTCAGACTTGGGCTTGGGCAAAGTCAAAAGGTCTCCTTTGACGCTACCACTTACATAACTCACAGCGGCTCCAAGACTCACAGTTGGCATCAATGACCAGGTACTGTTGGCATCAATGACAACTTAATCAACAGTTTGATCCTATCTCTCTTGTTACAATGACCCGCGGTGTCAATGACTTCCGTTCGATTGCCAACTCAAATGGATTGTACCCTGTTGCTGAGCTCATGTGCATGTTATAACTGAACTGTGTTGCATCCAACAGTTCGGGCCAGTTCTTTTGATCAGCGTGCACGAAGTGCCTCAAGTAAATCTCCAAGCCTGCGTTAACTCTCTTCGTTTGTTCGTCTGTCCTTGGATGGAAACCTAAACTTGTGAGCAACTGCGTCTTGATCAACTTGAATAATGCGGGCCAAAATTTCTCGGTTAGCCTAGTGTCTCTGTCTGACACAATGTTTAGTGGCAAACCCCAATATTTAACCACATGTTTGAAGAACAACTTAGCCACATCTGTTGCTTTTCTTTGGATGGTGGCTTCATCGGCACAAACATCGCGTACTTCGAAAAATGGTCTACCACCACAAATATTATGTTGTACCCTTGTGCGACGGGTAGCTGCGAAATGAAGTCCATGGAGGTGCTTACCCAAGGCCTCTCCAGAACTGGCTGCGGTTGCAACAACCTTGCTTTCTTCTTTGTACTTGACTTGTATTGTTGGCAAATGAGATAGGTGCATACATACTCTTCCACGTCTCGTCGTAGGTGCTCCCAAAAGAAAATCTTCTCAATCAAGGAACGTGTCTTATGCTGCCTTGGGTGGCCTGCCCACGTTGAGTCATGATGCTCTCGTAGCAAGTCTTTTCGAAGATGAGATGTCTTCGGCTCGTACAAGCATCTGTCGAAAAAGAGCAGTCCATATTTCTCCCAAAACTTGTTTGTCTTGCCTTCGTTGACCAAGGGATCTTTTTCAAGCAGTGATAGTAGGTCAAAGGGGATTTTGGATCTAGTGCATTAAGATGTATGCAGACCAATGACAATATCATCTTTGGGTGACTTCTTGTACTGTGTGACATTCATTGATTTCTTTCGGAAGACATGGATTTACTTCATGAAGGCCAGGGATGAAGTATTCGACAGGTTCTAGGAGTTTAGGGCTCAAGCAAAAAACTTGACGAGGAAGAAGATCAAGGTCTTAAGGTAAGATAACGGAGGAGAGTATACCTCCAAGGACTTCAATGATTTATGCAAGGAGGTAGGGATCAAGAGGGAGTCGACAATAAGATAAGTATTTAATGCTTCAAGCATTGAGTTTTATTTACTTAAATTGAATTGATATTTTGTTGATAAATAACATAAGTGTTTAATTGGCACTTGTTAACTCTTGTGGACAATTTTGTCATGTATTGCAGAACAAGTCCATTGTGGAGATTGTCAAGGCGATGATCCATGATCAGGATTTATCCATGTCCTTGTGGGCAGAGACATGAACAGTTTATGCTCATAATAGGAGACCTCATTGGATATTGGGGGACAAGACTCCTGAAGAAGCATTCACAGGAGTGAAGCCAAAGACTTGAGGATCCCTTGGTTGTCCAGTTTACATCCACGTGCCCAAGGAGAAGAGGACGAAGTTAGAACCTTCAGGGAAGAAGGATACTTTTGTGGAATACAACGAGACTTCTAAAGCCTACAGGATGTACATTCCAGGACAATGTTAGATTGAGGTTAGTTAGAATGTTTCTTTTGATGAAGATGTAGACTTTAAGAGGTCCAAGGGACTCATATGGAGATTGACAGTGAGGAGCACGAGACTCTGAAGGGTGATGGTACATATCCCTCTAGTCTAGTTCTTCATCCTTCAGACTCTTAGGAGTCAATAGAACCATCAGAGTCAAGGATTTACGTAGAGATGATGCTTCATGATACTTTACAGGATGTAGAGAGGCATGCAACTCCTAGTGGTACTTTCAAGGAGAGCAAAAGACCTTAGAGGTTCTCAAGTTTTATGGAATTGATGAGTCACATCATTGATTCCGAGCCTTCCATTTATGAGGTGGCAGCATGCTAGTAGATCTGGAAGGATGCCATGTTGAGATCTTGAGCAGATTCGGTATGATAGACTTGTTATCACAAATCTTGTAGTTTCCCCTTGAGATGATCTTGTTATATATAGTAGCTGGGCTCCCTTTGTACCTGAGCAGTACTGATTAGTTCTTTGAGCCAACCCTTTACTATAAGATCAACAGATGATGAGCCAGAGTTGATGATCTCCCACTTTCAGTAGATCCAAAGTGTCCAGATTGACCAGTTCTATGCCATGACTGAGCCTCGAGACCCTAGATTCGGTGACTGAGTTAGCCATTTTTCTTTCAGGACCCAGAGTAGAGATATGTAGCAGCAACAGTTGTTTTAGTGATCTTCATATTGGTTTCAGATCCAGTGCAGGTATATGATCCAGGTGATATTATGGTTTGTACATGTGGATTTTGATGTTGCTCTATTACCTATTTTAGCAGTGAGACTCCGTTGATTTTGATTATATGTTGGCAATAATCTATCTTGGCTTACTTGAAATCTAAAGTAAATGATTTAGTTGTTTTGACCAAGAGATTCTTTTGTATACTCATTGACCTTGCCCTACTCCTAGTATCGATTTGGTCATTTCCCTTCAGGGACATAGCTTGCTAGTCTTGGCATCATTTCCACTGTTTCCATCCATCCGTTGCTTTCCCTTTTTCGTTGATTATCCTTGAATTGTAACTTGACTAGTGACATCTGGGATTTCCTCCACCTTCACCTCTATGTTGGAATAGGTCTCCATGTATAAAACTGTGTCTCGGTGTTGGTTTATGTGATGTTTATCACAAGGAATGTCTAACTGTAGGTCTTGAAAACAAGTAGTCCCACCAAAGAAAGTGTTTTTAGACACTAAGGCATCATAGCTTAAAGTTATTCTAAATGGATGCCCCGCCAACAAAATAAAGTGTCTTTAGACATTACTGGAAATAGAAAAATAAAACTAGCTAGTGGCCAAGAGATGAGCACTCATCCATTGTATGGTGTAAGGCTCATTTATCCCTACAGGGTATCAGGGAGGCAAACCCCAGAAGGCTGTGCCATAATCAGTTTCTAGAAGCCCGTAAGGCTTTCCAGGGCACCTGCTCTTGGAGGTTGGCAAGTTATCAATGAAAAATAAAGTTGATGGCTAGAGGATGAGCACTCTTTCTTTGTATAATGTATGGCTCATTTGCCCCCACAGGGCAACAGGGTGAGGCTGGCTCAAGAAGGTCATGTCTTTTGTCATTATCTAGAAGCCTAGAAGGCTTACCAGGGAACTTGCCTTTAGAGGTCAACTAGTGAAATAAATGCCAAGCAAATAAAGTATTAAAAAGGTTGCTTGTCTAGAGTCTAGTGGAGCCTTCTCATCATTCCACCCATTTATGAGATACCGCCATGCCCTATTGTTTACCTAGTCCAACTTATGTGTTGTGTGGATCCCCTTGCCCTTTAGCCCATATGCTTACAGTGTTGAGTCGTTAAGTCATCCCTTGGCCTTACGTATTGTTTATGATCCTTTCACCCTTGATTAGCAAAAGGGATAAATCTATAAATGAGTATACATTGGAGGTTCTTGTTTTGAAGCAACTAATCATTTTGATTTGGATTATTATATATGTATTGTGCTTATATTTGCCAACAAAATCTAATTGTACTAGAGTGCTGCTAGCATAGATAATTGAGCATGCATGTCCATTTGTACTTTGCAGCATCAGAGTTTAGCACTTGGGTCATCATTTGATCAGTCTTGACTTGGTCAACCTAGTGTTGACCATGCCATGAGCAGGATCTAGGATGAGTTATAGACAGATGTTTATGGTTGATGATTATTTATGGTCTATAGGTGTCCATTAGACATATTCATGCTTCAGATGGTGGTTTGTTATGATGGCTTGTATTATTTCCATGATTATTGGCATTTACAAGCTTTATTATTATTATTGTTCTTACATTGATTGGGCCTCTGATGTACCTTTATGATGGGCATATGGTGTATGAGTACTCATTCCTAGATGATTTGGGTTTTATGAGTCCATTGGTGCAACTGGTTTTCAGTTTCAGGCAGGTGCATGATAGATATGGGTCTCTTGGGCTTTTGCGGCAGAACTGCCCTGGGGAAAATGAAAATAAAGCACATCGCAGATGTTGAGGGGATCACTTGGAATGCTGGAGTGGATTCCTAGGGTGCAACTAGTCGTTTGTACCATATACCTGGTGTTATCACCTTGTAATTTTCCTATGGTTGTGGTAGGAAGTCACAGGGGTAACCATTTCAACCAATCTGTAGACTGTTTTCTAGCCTTACAGGAAGAGATCCCCACTCTACTTGTAAGGCTAGACTACAGTCTAAAGATTGGTTGAAATGGTTAGCCCCGTGACTTCCAACCACAACCATAGGAAAATTACAAGGTGATAACACTTGTGGTGCCAGGCACATCTGTGTAGTTCTTTTTTGCGTAGACTCCTCCCGAGTGAGATATTGGCTGTTTTATGTTCCCAAGGAAACATTTTAATAATTAAAAATGGCTTTTGAGGAAATCAATTTGGGTAATTGAGGTAAAGGATTGGCATGGAATTGGTTCGAGGCGCAGTGTTTGGGTCACCTTCATCATCCAACATCAGCTTCACTTCACTCGGGGTCCACACATCCTTGATTTATGCAGTTTGAGGGTGTTTTGATATATTTTGAGGGAGATCCCCTAGTGATTTTTATCACTCCTTTATATTATTAGCCACCACATCTTATTATTGTGCCATGAGGTCATGCTAGTGAAAGATAACATAATCTCCTAACCCCACAATGTGCTACTTTTTGGTCATTAGTCATATTGTATGTGTTGCGCCGCCTCATTGGGCATTTCTAGTGATGCGCCCCCTTCTATTTGTGAGTTGATCCATGTGAGATGTATTCGACTAATCTTAGTCGTAGATTAGGATGATTTTATCTGATGATCTTGATCCTTGATCTTTTTGGATCTAGGTGTTATGTACTTGAGAGATCTATATATTGAGATGCTCTCTCATTTGTAAAGAGATTTTTGGCTCTGAGAATATTGAATACAAGAAAACTTTTGTAAAAAATCTTGGAAGCTTTGTGAATGTACTTGGATGTGATTGTTATGCTTGGACATTTCAGTAGATCTTGCATGCAAACAATTATTTTTTTGGAAGGCCCGTTCTGATCTTTTGTAGTGTAGCGAATTGGTTGGAGGAGATTGCTAAGACATCTTGCATCGTCTTCCGAGCAAATCGTTCATTTTTAGGGAGTTTTCAATTGTTACTTTGTGCATTGGATATTTCTTTGTTGATGAAGTACGTAGCTTATCTTTTTCATCCGTAAACAAATCTCATTTACAGTTTGATTTTGTAGGTGGAGAAGAGGGGGTGCACTTCCTTCGTTGGGCGTTTTTCTTCTGTTTCATGCCGGATCTTGCTCGGAATTGTAACCAAGTGAAAGGATCATTGACATCTAAGGCAACCACAAGTATTTTCAGGTAAAATCTGCAAGGGTAGTATTGTTCTTCAGTCTTTTTATCCATTGGTCCATTCAAACCCTCTTTTTAAAACCCTAGTTTTGTAGATCTGATAGATCCAGTGAGTTTTTGATGACGACCATCAAAACCCACTTGGAGATTAATAAATAAACCCTAGATCTCAAGTTTCATAAAAATCGGTCTCCATTCTCCCTGGTATCTAGCACTAGTCACTCTAGGTGGGGGCGCCCCTCTTGGCTGGATGGCCATTCCTTTAGATCTGTCAGATGGGTATGCTTGGACCTGCCCCAAAATCATAGATCCAATCTTCAAGCACCTCGATTTAGTCATCTCATGCCCTGATCTACTCTTTTAGGTCCACTTTGTCCACTTATGCAAAAATCGTAGGTACGATCTCAACCAAGTTGGGCTATTTCGTACCTTTACTACCACATTTATTCCATAGATCTAGTCTTATCCACTCATTATCTGTCCTCTTTCATCCATTCCCAAAACCTAGGAGTGTCTTGAGTAGGTGCGCTAGTCCTCTTAGGCTAGTAGTGTCTCCCCCTTGATCATTATCTGGTTTGATTTAAAGTGACAAGAATCCGTCCGGTGTGACAACTACTGTTTATCTGTAGTGGACGAGGCCCTTGTGGTGTCACCGGTTAGCTACCTTACCTCTACTGTCCCAGATAGGATATCTCAAGTGGGTAGCTACACTTTGTGTGATAACAAATCCTGTTCAGGATGGTAGAGGGAAGGCAACTAAAGTTGTGATCTACGGTAGCTAAGACCTTTAGACTAAGTGAATACCCAAGCCTAGGGGGCGTCTTGAGATAACCCTATAAATGAGGTAAATAAGTCAATTGCCCAAGGTATCTTGATTTAAAATCTTAGTATGAAAGTTAATTAGAGATTCAACCAATTACTAAGAGGAAATGTATGCCGATATGAAAAGCCCCAAGTTACCCTAGGATTTTAAGTATGAAAATTAGATTTAAGGGTAACTCTAGGTGAAATCAAATGAAATTGGACACCCAAATTAATTACTAGATGAATAATATGACGATTGAAAGTGTTACTAGCAATACTTAGTTTGTGGATTGAAAGATAACCACTTCCCTCAAGGAGGGCACCCCTTCTTTAAGGATAGACCAATGCTTTAAGTGGGAAAATGGGGTCCGATGGTTGTGAAAATTTAAATCTAAGGGTTTTGTATTATTTCCAAAGTGGGTTTAAAGTTTCAAAGCCAACCGCAAACTAGAACCTACAAATCTAAAAGTTGAGGGTTTTAAAGTTGGGTTTTATTTGTTTTTATTTCGTTGGGTGAATTGGAATTTAAAACTAGATAAAACTAAAAGAAAAGAGTACCTAGGACTTGATGAATGCCAAGATTGTGACACTCTTACGAAGTAATGCCCAATTGGTGATCCAGTGAAAATCCAAGCCTTAGCAAGATGTCCCAAATGACCAATGCGCCCCTCTTTCCTGCATAACAAACAACCGAAATCAATTTGCGGTACATGGAAGAAATGCGATCGTAACAGAGTAAAAGAGCATATCAATCGACAAAATGCATAATAGACAACTCCCTGTCAAATCACGAAGAAGAAAGAAGAAACCACGTCTTCAACAATGCGGCCCCTCTCCAAAGCGCTACCCTGCTAGAAAGATCAAAACAAATATATGCCAAGATATTCACCAATAAATTAACCAAGAGTTCACCGTGTAAGATATTGCAATCACGAATCAAGAACATTCCACATAAGAGACCCAAGAATTTTTGTGGAAAGATTTTCTTTATTCCAATAGCCAAGAACCAAACTTCTCGATGGGAGAATCAATGGTTGAGATTAAAAGATACAATGATCATAATCAACGGTGGAGATTATAATCTCTCACTCACATGGATCAACTAGACAAATACAATTGAGGGGGGTGAATTACCTCATAAAGCCCATTTTTGCAACATGATAAATCATTCTTTTTGCAAGTTTGGCACTTACATATTTTTAAAGATACAACTTGATTTACATGCTTTTATTTTGGCCATTTTAATCAATTTCACCCCAAGGAAAAAATGAAGTTTATGATGATCATACATAATAAAAGTACCATAAAAGTGCCCAAAATCCTCTCGGGAGCCATGACACATCATCAAGAATTATTCCAAGCCATTTCCTTAACCTCACTAGCCAAATCGATTTCCCTAATGAATTTCATAGTCAAATTTTTATTGGTACAACCTTTAGAAATAATAAAAATCATCGTAACTCTCTGCCGGCTGAAAGCTGACACAAACTGACAACATAGATGAATCCAGAGACATGGTAACTGGTGACTACTCATACCCCTTGGAGTGCTGTAGTGACTAGGGAGCCTACTCTCTAAAGCATCTCATCATAAAAAATGTGATCAGACCAATAATAAAGCGATAATAATCGCTGAACTTGAAAACTGTGACCTGATTAGGAAAATTGAGGCTGCAGTATTGTTGTTGGGCATGTTTGAAGCAAATCTAACCAATGTTGTTTTTGTAGTCATTGCATTGGAAACTGTCTTTGACTTGGTCAACAGGGTTTATCTGGTCAAAGCACCTATTCTGAAGATGGAGCAATAGTCTAGATGATCCTAAGTATATCATGAGAGCACAAATCTCAGATGATTATATTAGCAGCTAAACTTAAAACATTAATAGCATGGCATTGGTACATAAACATACATAAATACCAGACTTTAATATGAGTAACCATTCAACATTCCATAAAGCCCCTTAAGTATGCTCACTTACAAGACTTGGACAATTAGCTATGATGGGTGAAGTGATGAAACAAAGGCTTAAGGTTAAGGGGAAGACTTATTGACTTTAAGATAGTGATCTTTTAGACATGGGAAGAAGGATTCCACTTTTATTCACGATAAATAGAGAACAATAGGGAATGGAAATGTCTGATAGATGAGTTGATTTGAAGAGTGTCCATTCAACTTTAACATTTGTCTACTGCTCACATCCAAGCTAAACTCAAGCTCTGCGAGGTTCTTTTCTAGGACCCTTACGTTGAGTACACAAGAAACTGTAGTGAAGAGATCCTAGGGAACACTTAGAATTAGCTGTCCTTTACTCCATATCACATCCCATCCGTAGGATCCGTGATGAATTTAATCATTACATTTTCAAATATGGCCAACAGTCTTCAGATTTAGCATTTATTCATCCACTGCTTTTAAGGCCTTTCACAATTTCATTTCATAGCCCCTTTCATGTGTTGTGTCTAAAGACACAATTTGCAAATTTATCCATGGGTTTGCATTTCACAAGATATAGCATATAATAATATATAATGCATGTAATGATGGTAGACATAATGCTTCAAGTTTTAGTTGACAACTCTTTGGGCAACTAGGAGGAATATCCTCAGTTAGGACCAAACATCGGGGGAAACCGATCAGAGAGGTCAAGGCTTCTAAACCCAACTCGCCTATGCTTAGGAACCAACACCGATGGGTTTTCCTGGCTTAGAAGTATCAAGGTTTCAACAAGTTTTGTTGCACAACTCAGAGCCGAGACACAAAACAACATGGGGTCTGTCATCATAAACTAAGTGGGGAAAAAGGTGTCCTCAATCTCACAAGTCAAAGTTCAATTTTGGGTAAATGTCAAATGGAAGATACAGATGAGTGGAGAAAGTGATAAATGATGCCAACATAGCAGGATAACTAAGTTTGTTCAAGATGAGCATACATAAAGGCCTTATATAAAAGACTGCCTAGCCACTCACAATATAAGTCATTCAAAATATTGTCTCATAGTAAGCTAATCAATGTCAAGTTATAGCTACTAAAATAACCAATAGAGACAAGCTACATCTAAGTACTACCTGTATACTTGCTCAACCATACACGTCTCTACCTGAACTGTTAATTTGTCGATGTGTACCATCTCTGTTGCTCTGCTCGATTGGACTATGTCACCACCAAGGTCATCTCAATGGACTAGGAAATCTCTGTCATTGCAAGGGAATGCTCCGCATCGGTTACTAAACAAGGCTCTGAATGGCTCATATTGATAAAATGATGCATGTTGGATCCCCATAGAATAGAACTGGCTCTGAAAAAGAGAAAATATTCATCTACTACATCATGCTAACCCAACGACAATGTATGTGATAACAAGACTGCAAGTCCATGGCTACACCTATGGAGACAATTATGAAGAAGTTGAGTGATTCTGCTCTAGATTCAGATTTGGTGAATCCCACTATGTACAGGCAGCTGATTGGATCCTTGTTGTACCTGGTTAACACTAGGTTAGATATTTGCTTTGCAGTTAGCACCTTGAGCTAGTTTATGATTGAGCCGAGGCATGTATATTGGATTGCGCTAAAGCATGTGTTGAGGTACTTGCGTGGTACAATTGGATATGGTTTGAGATATGTCTCAGGTGAAGTGTGGCTGCAAGGCTATGCAAATTCTGATTGGGTAGGGAGTGCAGTGGACATATGGGCACCTTGGGGTGCTACTTCAACTTGGGATCAACTATGATATCCTAGTTTAGCAGGAAGTAGACTTCTGTAGCACTCAGGATAGTAGAAGTGGAGTATATTGTAGCCAGTGTCGCAGGTCCTGAAGCAACGTGGCTTCAGAAACTTCTTGCAGGACTATTTCATCCGAGACATGGTGCAGAAGAGAGTATTGCAAGTCCAATAAATATCCATAGGTGAGCAACATTGGGCAGACATTCTCCTAGATTGGCCATGCTGATTTGACCAAGGGAGAATGATACATTCACTAACGGTGCCATGTTGATTTGGCTTGTGGTGAATGGCCCAGGCGTAGTCTTTCTCTAGTTAGCCATGCTGATTTGGCTACGAGTGAAAGACTCGAGATGCAGAATGTCTCCCACGTTGAGAGGGAGTGTTGATGTTTCTCTAGTTTGCAGCAGTGGGCAGACATTCTCCCAGATTGGTCATGCTGATTTGACCAAGGGGGAATGATACATTCACCTTTGGAGCCTAAGTCATATGGCTAGAGGTGAATGGCCCAGACAGGGGCAATCCTTCTTGCATAAGCCTGCATCATATGGCTTGGGGAGATGGAGTGATCTATTATATATTAGAGCAGATTTGACTTGTTTATTTGATAGGGGTTTTCATCCCCTTGTGGAATATACAAGTCTAGTCTAATGTTGAATTGACGTAGACTCTAAGAAGTGTCTGAGACTTCTTAGCGGGTCTATTCAACATTAGAGCTCAATGTGTGAATAGATGTGCATGTGAGGAGAAGAATATCATCAACAATGTTCATGGGCAACTTTTCTAGTAAAGAAGAAATAACCAAGAAGACAAGTCAAAACCAAATGAACCATTGTAGAAGTCCTGGAAAGCATTGAAGGTGCCCTAGGAAAAATTGAAGACAAGAAGACAAGTCGACCCCAGAAGATAGTGAATTACAACTTACACACTGAATAATTACACATTGAAAATTTCAACTTTAAATTGCAGCGAAAACAAAAGATCATAGAAAGACAGCCATGCATTATAGACACAAAAAATTTACCAAGGGAAACCCAAACTTGGGAGAAAACCCAGGCAACTTTTCTTAGAAGAAATCAGTCAGCTTACAAACAGCTTGGCAAAACTTGGCAATAACTCATTGTAAAATATCCAAAAATATTTGCAATAACTTGATGTAAAATATTGGCAATAACTCATCGTAAATATCTTAAAATATTGAGAATATCGTTAGAAAAGTTTGTGAATCTTCCGTACAACAATAATTGTATCGTTTAGATATAAAATTAAATGTCAGCTGATCTAAATGCAATGCAGTCAAATGAAATGTAACTGTACATCAAAATGGGTATCAACATCAACTTCAAGTAGTTCATGTGCAGTTAATGCAGGATGAACAGAAGAAGCTTAAAAAGGTTAATAAACAGCTTCGCTTGGGATTTATTGATTAATAATCTACCAAAAGCGGGTCTTTAACATCAGTAGAAAAGGTACTAAAATTATAATTATTGTGAAACTTAAAATTTCATGTTTATTTTCTCACTTGTTGCTGTTTGGCCGTTGTCTTATCTTCACACCACTATCATTTGTCTGCCTTCAATTTGCAAGGTTATGCTTCAAGTATTTTTCTGAAATCAAGGAAAAAGTTCTTAAAACTTGAGGTTTATTTTCCCAAATGTTATTGTTTGGCCGTTGTCTTATCTGCACACATCACCGTCATATGATTGCCTTGAATTTGCAAGGTTACGCTTCAAGTATTTTTCTGCAATCAAGGAAAAAGTTCTTCAGACCATGTTTGACAAATTAAGAGAGCATTTTGTGGAATATTTGCAGTGTATTTCTAGAAATTTTAAGGATTTACTGTGCTGCGAGTGTTATGTATTTCTTCAAGTTTAACAGCAAAGGAGGGATAGATTTATTAACTATAAGTGGAGCATATTCTTAGAAATATTCATAAACATTCTCCATCAATTTTCACTGGAGGGTTTCCATTGCCTGTTCTAGTTTCTAATTCTTATTGGTAATTTTCTCTGGTTTTAATTGCCTGCCAAGTCTTTGACCTTGCTATTTCTTAATTTCTTTGAACACACTTCCTCTTATCATGATTGAGGCTAAGACACCCAGATCTATCATTACGGGGATCCTGTAGCACATTTCAATTTGGCTCTTCAGATATCTATTCTGCCATAGTCGTCTTTATGGTGATCTACCAAAATCAAGTTATTTTTTAGGTTTTGTCACACCATCTTCAGAAATTGTGTTTTAACATTCAAATTCATTTTCTTGCTCATCTGAATTTCAGTCATTTCTTTGTTGTTGCGATGTGATGTCTCAATTTACATATCCAAATTTGAATCCTTGTTCATTCCGATTTCAATACATGCTTTTTCATGTTGCAAGGTCATAATATGCTGGAATAAAATATTGCTGAGTTTGAACTCTTTGTCAAATGGACGAGTTCTTCATGTGAAACATTTCTAGAAAGTTAATTGGCCGAGTTTTTAATTTCAAGGCAGATTGGTACATCTTCTATATTGTACACTTATCTGTGTCAAAATCATGCTTTTTTTTGTCTCTTAACTTCCAATAAAATCAGCTATAACTTTCGGAGAAAAACATGTATGTATTGCAAACTTTTTGCCTGTGGTCATGGACATGGTCTTGCTTGCTTTTGCATTTTAATGGTCTCTTTGCATCTATATTTTCCTCAGAATTGGAGTGCTATATGGTCGATTATTTATTAAAGCATTGTGATTGCTCCTATATTTCAGGAGCAACGAAAGTGGTGTATATCTATATCCTTCTTCAATGAGAAGGTGTTTACTTTGGTGATACGCAGAAATGCAGACTACTGATATTTTTAGTTGCTTCTATTTACAGTGTAACATGCATTTTGCGATGGGCCTCTTACAAAGCTGATTCTTGGTGTCCTCAATGCAAGCATCCCATTTCATTCCTTCTTGTCTACAAGAAGCTGGATGGCAGGTATTACTTAGTTTGTCATCTCTACTACATATTTTATCTCAATAAGTTGACTTTTTTTATCTGGCTCTTGGCTCAATTTCTGTCAAACCTTTATTTACTCACTTTCTGTGGGTTGTGTCTTAGTGTGCATGATTATATGTCCGAGGAGAGTGTATGTCTGCTGTTGAGAGCATCATGGTTCAAGCCTGTTCCAGTTGAAACTCAGAATGATTTTGGAGAGCATGATGATTACCAATATGAATATGATGTGGACGACCCTGACGAGGATGAGGACGAGTACTATTATACATCAAATTTGCGGTTAGGTAACCGGCGGTGGGGTGATAATGGCTATGTCCGTGCAGGTCGGAGAGAAGCTAGGCCTGTTGTTGTTCGTCAAGTTCATCAAATGGTTTGTCATACTGAAATAGGCAGTACATCTTCAAGGCCAAAAAAAGGAAAAGAAATTTCAACAGAAGTGATTGGTCGGCGTGCCAAGAGAGCACTGAAGCGTGAAGCTGCAGACAAGGCTGCTGCTACAAAGGATCAGCAGCTGTCATAGAGGCTGGTTGGTTGCAACTAGAATTTACTTCAAGATGCGCTTGAATAGTGTGGTTACCTATGTACAAAATACATCTCTGTTTATTTGTGCAGCTCTTTATAATATACACCCTCAGAATACGTTCATGCCAGCTTCTAGATGAACTTTGGACAGTACATTTCTTGGTCCAGCTGCTTCAAATATAAACACCAATATAAGCATTATTTATGCATATATTTTCTTTGTTGTATTTTTCAAATAACAAGCAAAACTCAGAATACATTCATGCCAGCTAGTAGATGAAATTTGGACAGTTCATTTCTTGTTTCAGCTGCTTCAAATATAAACACTAGTATCAGCATTATCTATGAATATGTTTTATTCAATGTTCCCCCAAGTTTCCAGGATGTGGGAGCAGGGAAATGCACATTGGGGACGTGTGGAGACCACCCCCAATTTTTTGGGAAATTTGGGGGTGACAGGGGGACGTCGAGGTCATACAGATTATAAAAAATATACAAATTATAAATCCCAGCAATAACAATTCATCCCGTGTAAATACAGTTTAAGCTGCTCGCTGTAAATAGAGTCTAATTCTTCAATGATTCAACACACTTCAACATTGTGTGAACCCATGTCATAGATGTTGTAATGGGGATGTGACCCGAGGACCCTATTTCTTCATGATTCCAGAGGGCATCACATTATTTGAGGCTTTCCAGTCCAACATACAATTATGCAAGAGTGAACTATTAATCCTATATTGGAATCCTATTCATCAATAGCACCTTGTGCCCCCTTCCTCCCGGGTCTTAGTCCTTGCCTCTACCTTGAATCTTGAAGTTGATCCTCGAAGGATATTACTCAACACCTTACAATTTTGATGAAACTTCCTAAACCAAGCGTTAAAATTAGAAAAAAATTCCCATGCTTAATAAGTGATTTTGCTTGACTAAGGGGTACATTTTGATTAAGGTCATGATAGAAGAGTTCAACAATCAACACCACCAACATCAAAGGTACATAGAGATGTTGATGTGCTTGGTTAAATGCCAATCCCTTAGCCTCATACATGATAGAATCCAATGAAACGTTGCAATCCTGAAATCTTTAAAACTGTTAAGTCTGTTGAATTCTGAATGGGGTATAAAATTCTACATTTTGCATATGAATTCTGATGAGGTTGGAACCACTCTCAAACACCCTGAAACAATTAATGGTAATGTTAAAAATTTAAGTAAAATTGAACCACTTTTACTTCAAGAATTTAATGTTACCATTACTACTGAACACATCTAGCAGGAAATGACACCACATATTCCCTGATTCATTCTTCTTTTGAGCTCTATCTGGTATCCAGGCGCTTTCGGGAAGGAGCGCCTAGGCGCCCCCCCACTTCACTGGTGTGCGCTTCAAAACAGGGGGACGAGCCCTGCATTTCCTCAAGTTTTGCCAAATTGGGGAGGAGGAGAAACGTTTTGCCAGGAGTCCCCAAGTCCCCGGGGCGGGGGGAGAGAGGGGGGTGCACCCCAACCCCAGGGAACGTGTTCCCGTGTAACTCTGGTTTTATTGTATTTTTCATATAACAAGCATTTCCAATATCAAAAGTATTAAGTATTTTTTTCTGCCCGTTTATATTAATCTATTCTATTGATTTGTGAAGATGAACCTTTTACAACTCAGTATTCCCAAGTAAGTGTTAGTTTATACTATTCTCTGTATGTTTCATTTAAGTGAAAATTTCCCCTAGTAATTGGAAATCTATTGTCATATGTTATAGGCGGGGTTAAGCTGTGCAGAATCTGGCACTGGACTGTATGCCCTAGGGCCTGCACTAACAGTTGGCACATTCCTGTGAGCGCTACCCGTTATAAAACAGACCAGTGTCATACATGGAGTTGGGCGTACAGGTTGCTGGCATTATGTGCATGTATGGTAGCCAAATCATATGGCAGCTGCCAGCATTGCTTTTGCTTAAATCCCTTGGCTCATTTGATGATATCTATCCTCTGCCATATCCTTTTTTTAATTAACAACAAGTGGGGGGCATGAAATTATTTTCCACTTGCATTAAGGTGTGCAATATTAGGAGTTACACATCTTGGATTGATTTCCTTGAAGAGAGTAGCATTTCAACTAATTGCTTAGTTCAATCTCTAAGAAATTCATTAAAGTGTGCAAAATTAAGAGCGTGGAAAATGTAGGATTTATTCTCTCACGGGAGGCATAGCTCTTGCGAAGTAGTGGTTCCAGTTCAATCCCTAGGGAATATGGATTTTTGTGCATTTGCCAAGCAGCATATTCCTTACCTCTTATGGAAATCATTTTTGTGCTCTATTATTTGCCATAAGCAGCATATTCCTTACCTCTTATGGAACTCATTTTTGTGCTCTATTATTTGCCATGATTCCATAAATAGTCCACACTCAGATGTTGATACAGGCTTCAATCACGTATACTTTTTCTTTTGAACTTCCAATCAGACCAAAGAGGTCTAAAGGACCACGGATATATTCTGTTTGGTTTATTCTTTTATTTATTTTTTATTTTCCCATTTGATGTTTTATAAATCTGTTATTATTGTCCTTAGTTCCATGATTCTTTTTATTAGTTTTCAGTTAATGAGTCGTTACCATTTATCTAGTTTTTGAATGAATGCCATTTTAAGCAAGGGATTGCAGAAGAAGCAGGTATTAGTTGAAAGTTGAAACATTGTTTCTATTGCTTATTTTAGATACTCTTTTGTGGAGTTTTAGGAGATGACTTCTCATTTTCATTTGGCTGTTTTTTATCCCAGAACAGAAAAAATTAAGAATATTTGATTGCTTTGGATTTGTTGGTATGGTGTTTGCTCTGCAAGTAGTGTCAGATGAAGAGTTGCATTTTTATTATTTTCATCTGATTACATTTCTCAGTTTTCTTAATTCGTTCTAGCTTCTTTTTGAAATGCCATCTCCTCTCATTGTGCAGCGGTGAAGCTTGATCTGAAAATTTTTAGAATATTATTCAGACAATGAAGTGATAATCAGTCCACTTCTTCAACCAGAGTTGTGACAGATTCCTGTGTGCGTTTCTTGGATTAAACTGCTATACCCCATATTTGTGCAGTAAAGAAAGTTCTGCTGCAGCTAACTGTTCAATAGAATTTCTACTACAGCAATGGAAAATAGAACAGCGACAAAAACGCAAGAATCCATACCCTAATTTTAACAGAGGTTTACAATTGGAGAAAACCCCTAAAGTTACAGGGATATATTAATTGAGAGAAATGCATAAAGAGTACAATTACAGATCTTTTGCACCTTTAATGGTGACAACATGCCTTCATCTCGTGTTTTATCTGCATACTGCCATGACTGCAACTTCAGTTACTTGCACCTTAAATGGCGACAAGATGCCTTCATTTCATGTTTTGTCTACATACTGTCATGACAGCAACTTCAGTTACTTTTCTGCAATAGAGTTTCCCTTTTTATATTTGTCATTTGGGATGTAGATAGGGTGAGCAACTGCCTATGCAGTTGTTTCTCCACTCGTTTGACTAATCTCTTCCTTTCCTTCCTGGCCAAGAAATTTTACCAAGAAACTGTAGGGAATCTTGGTAAATAGAAGATAAAACCCTTAACTTGAGAAATAAGAGAGTGCATCCACACAATAGATAACACAAGAATATAGAGAGAACCTTTTAAGGTAGGTAACACCATCTAATATTTCTCATGGGAAGAAATACTCCACAAGTTATGCTTGCTATGTTACAATATTCAACATATCTGATGCAATGATAATCCTGTATATATAGTTTCTCATGGGTATACCTGGATAATCTTTGAATTCCAAGACAGTGCTCATTCTTTATATATTAGCAATTATAAGCTCTTACAAACTGGTAGATCAACTTCGGAGGGTGAAGCTCGTCACTACGACAATACTCAGCAAGACATTTACAGACTTACAAGTTTTCTGATGCGATATTATACTCTAAAGAGCAATTTGCAAAGCATACTACTTCTGACAGACACTTACCGACTGAGAAAGCTTTCTGATGCCATGTTATACTCCAAGGAGCAACTCGCAGAGCATAGCACTTCTGACTCTACTAAGCTCAGCACATGAGCAACTTATAAAAGAAAATTGTGTCTTACAATGAGCCCGAGGCCCTTTATTTATACAAATTTTACCGGTAACCCGGTGACCTAAAATCGACACTAACGAGTCAAAATAGCTCATCCGGGGTGACAGGTGGGGACAACCACTGTCATTATCTTGTCCCTTGAGGTCCGTAGACATATGGAGACCCATAATCTTCATTATGACTGACATAGCCTAAAAGCAGAATAAAACAGTGTACAAAGTGGAGCAGTTCCGGCCCACGACGGTCTTCAAGGGTCCACCACGGCTTTCTTTTTAGTCATATGGGTCTCTCCCTTGCAGACAAAGGCAGATTCCACGTCCGTCAAGGTCCATTCCTCCTCAAGGACAATCCCAATCTGCAACATCTGAGTCATAATCTTGGGAATCTTCAATATTATGCGGGTCATCTTCAAACTATGCTGGAGGGTATAAGAACGGACTAAAGCATCTCTCGACGTCAGATCCGTGAAAGATCTTGTTTGATTCACAGAGAAACTCGCCTTGAAAGCAACACTGAACCCAAAAATTTAGAGGGATTTGTCTTGTATAAACTTTCGAGTCAATTCTCTGACCTTGGGCGTCCTTCTTAATGTATTTTTGAGAGGTAAATACAGCATGTTCTAACCTTGTATACCGTCCTCCCTCATGATGAAGCGTGAATTTGAACCATTGTTGTTCTCTAACGGCAACCTCAATGTCAGTCTTCATGTGTAGGATAAAGTTAGCACGTCGATTCTCCCAGTCTGTCCTTGGACAAAACTTATCCAATAAGATTTTCCATCCGAACCAAGCACCATGCCTTAAGTTGTTTGGATCTGCGCAGATAACAATTTTGCGTCGTTCTCTACAGAATCGGAGGATTAGATTATAGGATGTCCATGTCAGGTTTCCATCTCCGATATCTACGTACCACAGGGGGCCATCCTTTTCTTCGTTGCAGTCTATCCATAGCTCTCCGCATTTTCTCAGCTTTTCCTGTGTATTCTCAAAACTTTTGTATGCATCTTTTTCCCACCTTTCCATGATCTCAATTTTTAATGGAGAGGACTGAATCTGCTTGATAAGAGTAATGTCCATAAATCTTTCGGCTTCATTTCTAGATGCATAGTTGAGACGTTGTCGTCGTTCTGCTTTTGAGATCGATTCATCCCATGGCTTCAAAAATAAGCCATTTCTAGGCTGGTAGAGTGGCGCTTTGTTATGATCAGCACCAGAACTGGAGGCACCAGCTGAAAACATATTAAGAATGGGTGTAGCTTGTTGAGACTGCTCCCTGGTGAGCATATCAGCAAGGCAGTTTAGATACCCTGGCTTATAAACATATCAAAATCAAAATTACTTAGCCAAATAAACCATTTCAAAATTCGACTACTTCCTGCCATCAGATTTTCATTTTTGAAAATACCAGGGATTATTTTTAAATCTGTTCTACTGATAAACTTAACAGGCTTTAAAAACAAAATAAAATGTTGGACTGTTTTCTTAACAGCCAAAATCTCCTTGTGGCTGGATGGGTAGTTTAGTTTTGCTGCTTTGAAAGATCCTGAGCCATAGCCACAAACATGTTCTTTTCTTTCCAGAGCTTCTAGAAGGACCCCACCCCAAGTATGGGAAGAAGCATATGTTTCTATGATCAGTTGCCTTGATCCTTGCGGTAAAGAGAGAGGAGGCAGCTCTAAAACTTTGGCCTTTATTTGCTGAACTGCTAGGGTCATTTCTTGTGACCATTTTACAGGGTTCTGTTTTAGTCTTTGTTGGAGAAGATGTATATCAGTGGCTTGTCCTCTGTAAAATGGCCTGATGTAGTTGAGACTTCCTAGAAATCTCTGCAACTGAGTCTTATCTAGAATTTGATCTGGGAAATGACTGACGGTAGTAAGGACATGTTTTTGTAAAATGACTTGTCCTCTTTGTATCTTGAACCCAAGAAATTCCATCTCTGTTTTCTCGATTTCCATCTTGTTTTGTGATAAAAGTAACCCATGTTTGAAAACTAGATCATAAAACATTTGCAAGTGTTTTAGATGATCTTGTAGGTTCTTAGAGCAATCCAGAATGTCATCAATAAATACAAGTGCCCACTGTTTCTCCCTGAAGATGTCTTCCATTCATTTCTGAAACTTTGATGGAGCATTGTTGATCCCGAATGGCAAAATTTTCCACTAGTACTGGCCACGTGGAACTACAAATGCTGTTTTAAATCGGTCTTTAGCCTCCATTTCGATTTGATAGAATCCTGATTTTAGATCAAACTTACTGAAGATTGTGCAGCCAGTAATTCTCTGCAAGAGACTAGCTTTATCAGGTAGAGGATACCGAACCTTTTGGAGCACAACATTGAGGGGCTTATAGTTTACAACAAGCCTCTGCTTTCCTCTCTTAATCTCAGAATGTTTGTTCACCACAAAGGCACAGGAAGCCCAGGGGCTCTTGGATGGTTCAATCAATCCTTTAGTCAGGAGATCTTTGATTTCAGTGGCACAAAACTCTCTCTCTGACGGAGACATAAGACGAGTTGAAGCCTTCATTGGTTTTATTTTCTGGAGGTGATTGAAGGGAAAGGAGACAAAATACTTTTCTCTTTTCCAGAAAGCATTGGGGCTTTCTGAACAACAGTCTTTAACAAGTTTTGCAGTAACGTTTGCTAGAGCTTTTTCACCATGTATATCAGAAAATGCTATACAACGATCCATTTTTAGTAATTGGGAAGGATTGGGTTTATGCATAGATTTTTGTAAAAGAGACTGACATTTTGGAGCATAATTAAAGAAAATAGGAAGCTCTATTTTACAATCATTAATGACACATGGGAATATCATTTTCTTTGTATCTACAGAAATCAGATTGACTCTGGAAAGAAATTCTGATTCTAGGATACAGTCTTTGTTTATATCATCTAATCTATACTGATTGTTATTCAAAAAGTGATCTTAGTTGGTGAACATCATTAAATTTTGGATTTTAGTTTCAATGCAACCCATTAACAGGTTGGAACCCTAGGTAATAAGACCTCAAAACATTGTGTATGAATTAAGAAAATGGCCCATATGAATCCATTTTTTTGTTTTTCAACTACAAATAATGACCCACAATTATTGGTTCATGAAAACATAAGAAATAAAATATGGGTAATAGTGCAACCAACAAATCAACAGAGACGTGTTGAAATTTGTTGTTGGATTGATAAGGGAGTGGAGGCTTTTACATATATTCATTACATGGTGACAACGATTCTATCAATATGCTATGGATTACAAAATAAACTTCAAATATAAAATGCATTGTGAAATATTTCAATTGTGCATGTCGACACATAAAGATTGAAAAACATTTTTAAAAATCCAATATTTGGGTGAAGTGTGATAATGGAACAAAGGCTATAATCTTCCAAGAACAAATCTCCAAGTTTTCTTCATGGTTCTTGAAAATTGTTTCTTGTAGCAAGAATGGGCATTATCTAATTTAGGAATCCAATGGATGTAGCTACATGGATATACTTAGTAACCAGGTTCAAGATGAAACCATCATTACTCATTGCAGAGTTAGGGAGACCAATGAGACAAAGATAACAATATTTTAACCATTAAGGTTGCATGCCAAAGTCTTTGAATGAGTGGTGCATAATATGGTTTTTATAAATAGACATGGGTTACATGATTGTCTTCTAATAGGCTTTTAGAGGTTGCATAGTCATAAGCATAGTTAGACATTTTTATGCCATAAGACCACAATTTTGAGTAGCAACAACCATTTAACAATTAATATAATATGGACCGCCTTCAACATGCTATATCTTAGTGAGTGGTTTGTGATTTTTGGGAAATGATAAGGAAGCCTACCTATGACAAGAAACTTTATTCCTTGGTGCAAATTGTTGCAACATGTTCATGAACACCACCCTTAGCTAACAATGCACTCTTATTCACAATATCTTCTTCATTTTTCAGTTGGATAACCTAGTTTGAACCACAAGTTGGTCTATAACATTAACAATTAGATTTTATGTACAAAACAAAAAATTGAATTGACATTGCACGGAAAATAATAATAAGAGAAACCTATATAAATTCATAAGCATGCTTAGGCATAAAAAAACTCATAACTAAATTATTTTACAAAATTGAGGAATTAAAGAATAAATATTAAAATAGAATTAACAACACATAATAGAGAATAATATTCCATGAGATTCCATTTACATATACATTAAGTTTTCATACATGCAATAATGAAAAAAAAAGATTGCTTATATTGTGTTAATATTCTTAAAAATAAGTGCCTGAAACAATTAATGCCAACATCAGGGATGATTTTAAGGAACCATGCTTATTTAAAAGTGTATAAATGTTGGCGAATCTTACAAATTCTTAAAACACCAACTATAAAATGTTTGGCAATATGTTTAAAAAAATATTTTAATTTCCAAGGATTTTATATCGTTTATATAATAATTTGGCGATTTTTAGGGTGAAAAGTTTACCCCATCAAAATTGGGTGAAACAAGGCTTCAAAAAATGCAAAATGGCGAATCTTTTTTTTGGAGAAAAACCCTTAAAAATAGCCCATGGGCTAAATTTCGCCCCTAAAATTATCCTTGGCCAACATGAGGTGCTCTCGTTTAATTGTCATCCATGGATAAAAGTTAGTGTTTATAACAAAAATTAGCCAAACTGAGTAATTGGTTATGAGCTCTCTAAATGGTTTGACCCCATCAACTGCCAATGAAAATCTAACATTACGTGGTTCGTCTTTAAAAATTGACCATTTTTCATCAATGTCTTTAAATGCAGAACCATCTCTAGGAATTCACATGACACCATCTTCACTTCTATGTTGTGCATGGTAATCCATAAATTCTGCAATGTTTTTACACTTGAACAATCGTCGAAAACATGGAATTATTGGGATACGACAAAGAACTTTGTGGGGCACCTAATTTGCAACCTGATCGGTACGATATCTACTAATTTCACATTCAGGTCACTCACTATTCGATGCATGTTGTCTATAATATATGATATGATCATTAAGATATGCATCAATTTTATTATACCCCATTCCTAAATCTTTTAGAATGACACAATTTTCTATGTGTGAAGTAAAGTATTTAACATATCACTTAATAATATAAAAAAATAATAATAGAAAAATCGTAATTACCGAATCTTATAAGACTGATAAATAAAAAACAAGTAATTGCAATTGTTAATACTCAAATAGTTCCAAGTTAAAAAATTCCAATTCTTAACACTCGAATGGTTTCAAGTTTAAAAAATTACTAGGAATGCCAATTTCTAAGTATAAGGGACCAAGAATTTGATAAAAGGGTGTATGCAGACATTGCTCTAATCCCGTAGGCCTAATGAGCCACAGAGCACCTGAAAGGACCAAGATGGTTTAGCAATGTGATTGGGTGTTGAGGACTAAGAGCCAAAAGAAGAAGCGACTGGGTGCTAAAGTAGAATGGGCGCTAATGGAACACACACATGATCGAGACTCGAGAGTGTGACCAAGTGGCCGAAACAAAAAGGGCTATAACATGGGTGAGCATATCGTGACAGAGGCCTGACGGATCAACGCTCAAAAGCAATAGCGCATCATGAAGATATGAGGAGGATATGAGCGCCCCCAACATGTCATTGTCCTGAAACCGCTAGTACGTGTGGAGAATTCGGATCGAATGGGAATTGGATTGTCATTGTTTTGTGCGCTATCACCCAGATAAAAGAGTTTTTCTATCCCTGGATCATTCCAACCTTCAATGCATAGTATCTCATGATGTTTTGTAAAAAATGTTGTGTTTTCCTTACCTTCCCACACTTCAATTCTTAGACGAGGGAGCCTCACTCCATTATACTAGGGCATGAAACCCGGTGAAAAGATTTTGTCTCAACACTTGAAAGGAGTCTCAATCCCATTAGAACCCCCTCTTTAAGCAACCGATAAATTCTCGACAGTTTCCTAGGGTATGACGATGGTAAATTCGTAAATGAATCCATTTTAGGGTTCCCATAGTAGAAGGGGTTATGCCCCCTAGGTTTTATCTTTTGGTTACTTGGTTGAATAAATTCATGACCATTTGGCATATTTCCTTGTCATGGAGTGCTTTAGGTACCCATCCTACCTTTTCTTCATGTTCATGTACTAGAATTTTGAGAGGTTTAAAGGTCTGGAGCTAAAAGTAGGAGATCAAGCAAGAAATCAATTTTTTTTTGCATATACTTGGGCTTACATAGTCTTAAAGAAGTCAGGAAATCATAAATTTGAGGAATTCACAAAGAAGGTCATGGCAGTAGCATATTCTTTCTTGCATACTGCTCCCCCCCTATAATTTTCCTTGAATATCAGGAGCTTATGCAGTAATTCCTGATACAAAAGTGAGGATTGATTCTTGTATGAAGATTATACTATTTTGAGGATGTACAGGTTTGAAGAGGAGCCTTACAAGTTGCATACATTCTTAACCCCAAGAGTGTTTTCCATGGAAGATTTAACTCTGATCAACTTCATTTTGTGAATTATAACCATTATATCACTTTCAGGCTTTCCAATGATGTAGGACCTTTCTTGTTAAAAACAATATGTTCCCTCTCTTACGTAGAGTATCTGTTGAAGAAGTTGAGTTTGGAAAAAACAAAAGAATGGCCCTATGACCCTCACTAGGTCGTTTCTAAGCTTAGGGTTGAGAATAAGAATTATGCCTACAATTGTATGCCTTAGCTTGATTGACAGAAAATAGAAAACATGCCAACTTGGAAACAAGTCCAAGCAACCCAGAATAGTGGCACAAACCAAGACACTTCAAGAGCACAAGTAAGGCTTAAGAGGCCTGCTGGAGAAACAAGCACATACATGGACATTGATGCAGATAGAGTTGACTTTTATAGCCAGGCTAGTGACAAAGCTATGTAAAGATGTTTTGTAGTCCTCAAATAATGAAAGGATGCCGAGAATAACACTTCAAAAAGTGGATAAATTGTTGCGAGCAGAGAAGACAACTGTCAAGGTCAAACATATCACCATAAAAGAGATGGAAAAGAAAATTGTAGTTTGAGAGTAGATCCGGCTGAAACTTTTCATGCCAAATCTCTCATGTAGCAAAAGGACAATGAGATTGTCCATCTCAGCGAGAGGTTGAATATTATTGAAGTATAACCGATTCACACTCCAGATCTCTTAAAAGTGCAAGAGGAAAAAGATAAATCAATGAAGAAATGAAGCAATATAAGTCCCAAATGGAGAATACAAGACCAAGTGGAGGACTTATAAGTGCAAATTTTCACCATGAAATTAAAGCAAGAATCTCTGTCTACTCATCCCATTCCCCAGGAAACATCCCCAATAGCCCAAAAATGCCACTCATCCCACAAGAGAAACAAACCGGGCTCCAATAGAGCTAGGCAAGCAAACTCCAACATAGCATATAGTGGAAGCCATGGAGGAAGATGTTCCCCTTGAGCAGACTGGTAAGGGAGATAACAGAATAAGCAAGATTGAAAAGGATTTAAAAGAGAAAGATGAACTCATTGAAGACTTGGAGGGTGAGAGAGATGATTTAAAAAATGGAAGTCTCCAAGTTAGTTATAGATTTGCAAGGGGAAGAAATATTAAAAGGATCCAAAAGGGTGTTGTGGGAAAAGATAACTAAGGAGATCATCAACAAATAGGACCATTGTGAAGTAGTACAATACGAGCTAGAGTTGGCCACTTCAACTATTGAAGAGAAAGAGTATAGAAAATGAGCTTGAGGATAAACCCAAGATTGCAGCAGAAGTGATCGATTATCTGAACAACATGACAAAAGACAATTGGAGGAGTTAAAAATTTCTAACAGAACCTATCTGATAAAAATGGATAACCAAATGATAATCAAGCAAAATTGTTGAACAAAACTCTAAATAGAATAAAGGCTTTGACATCAGAAGTGGATTTTTTTAAAGGTTTTTTCAAAGAGGTTATAGCAATGGGCCTACCATACTTATGGGATGCTCACACACATACATAAGAAGGAATAATATTGTTATCACATATATAGTAGCCGGGCTACCATATTCTATTTTTCAGACACAGTACTTTTTTTCAACCAGATCTCTTACATATGAGATGCTGAGATGAGTAGTTTTTCTGGATCATTATTATATTTGTGGACTATTGTACTCTCCCATGTCAAGACTGAGTCTCAGGACACTCATATTTGAGGACCGATGTAGCCATTTAGTCATTACAGAGCAGTCATTGATGCCCAGTTTTATATCAGTACTTTCTCATTGGACAGATGGTGTCTCAGATGGATTATATTGCATGATTATGACTCAACATTTTATATTGTGTTATGGTTATTATTGCTCTTATACTTATTTTTGTGACATGTATTGACTTGTGGTATCATGATCTGGCGGTCATAATTATACGGACTTGGTTGTATCTTGTACTATGTATTGATGTCCTTACTTAGACTTGGAAGTTCTTGATCTATACTCATTGGTTTTACCCTCCTTGGAGAGAATAGAGGTAGTCATTCCCACCATCGTTTTGGCTTGCTAGTGCTGGCTCCATCATTCATTGTCTCCACCCATCCATTACCTTCCAGTTTAGTTTTCGACCCGACTGACTTCTTGACTTATGGCATGGAGGACCTTTTTCCTCGGTAGAACTTTTGTTGGACAAACCTCCCTGTTTATATTGTGTCTCGGCTCTGAGTTGGTGACAAAACTTGCCTTTGGTGAGTTGGATTGTATGCCTAAATCATTTCGGTCGGTTGTGTGTGCAGAACTCCCCTAGTCACTTGAGATGTTGTTGGCTAAAACTGAAAGCTCATGTACTACTTGTATTGAAAATGCGCCCATGGAAAATGAAAAGTATAAAACTGTGTTTCTTAACATATGTAAAGAGGGCAAAAGCAATGAAATGCTAAAATACTCTTTGAAGAGTATAAGAAAGGTCCAAAAAAGCAATGGTTAAAAATATGTTGTATCTAAATATTGCTGACCTTATAAAAATAAATATGTCTCGGATGAAAGCTGCGATTAGCTGTGCTTTTAAGCACTGGTGAAGTCCCAAAGGGTCATATAGGCCAAAAAGGCCATAGAATAAAATGATGGTCCTAATGAACTTGGATCAATCTAGATGTAGTCATGATGCCTAAGTTGAATAAGCACTCTCTAAACAACTCACCCATTTGTGAGGCACTGCCATTCCTTGTGTTGTTGTTTGCCTGACATTGGTTATAGTGAGTATTCCCTTTCCATTATCCAAAGTGTCATGATGTTGAGTAGGAAGTCATCCTTTTCCTTAGCCTTGTCATTTTCACCCTTCACCCTTCACTAGCAAATTGGCTACAACTATGAAGTGAGTATAGTCTTGAAAGTCTAAGTCTGAGTAATAATAAATAAAGCCTTATACATGTATTGGTTGATGTACCACCAATGAAATGAATGCTACTTGTTGTGATTGTTACTTGAATGAGTTGTAGAGCATGTCTTAGCCTTTTACATTTTCAGCAGATGGATGTAGTCTGAGTTATTATGGGTGTCTAATGAGTTACAGATGGTTGTATTGTTTATTGGATATGATTGATGATCAGATAGAGACCTGTGAGGGGTATGAGTATACACCTTAGATGGATTTAGACTCTCTGAGCTTTATGAGACAGTTTATTTCTAGTTTCGGGCACTTGCAGATATGATCAGGCTCATTCTGCTTTTCTGATGCAGTTTTTTCTTCACAGGTTGATCTGTTTGAGCAGGGAGATGTTTTAGTTGGATCTCCTAGGGAGTTGTATGTGCATAGAGGGTGTAGCCACTTGTTTGTACCATTGTACCCCCATCCCAGAGAGCCTGGTGGGCTCAGTTTGACAACGAAGACACCCTAAGAGGCTGTTTTGGCAGATTCACGTTTCCCGAGGCAGATTAAAAAATGATTAAATGGCTTTTGAAGAAATTGATTTGGGCTATTGAGGCAAGGAAATGACATGGGACGAGTCACAATGATGAGAGTGATGTCCTCCACACCTTCTCCAGCAGTTGCAGCTCCTGATTGGGCCCACACCTATTTTTGGGCATTTTTATATTATTTTCTGGAGCTTTTGGGAGGCTCACGATTTCCTCAAGGAGGCACAAAGTCAAAGAATTAAATTATTATATTATTTTATTGTGCCATGGAGACACCGATAGGGAGTTAGTCAAACACTCCTTGGACCCACCATGTGCTTCATTTATTTCTTGTTGAGTGGGGTACCCTCTTTATGGGTGATTTAGTCCACTTTGGTACTTTATGGTTATATTGATCCATGTATTATATGTTGAGCTCATCTCAACCATTGATTAAAATATTTTATCTTTTAATCTTAGCCACTCATTTTGAAAGTGGTTAGGATTCGGTTATGATTGTGGTTCTCTCATTTCTATTTAAAGGAGAGAGCTTTTCATTTGTAAGGGGTCTTTGGCTCTTGAATCTGAATAATAGAAAGACTTTTTTGTGGATATTTTATGGATCTGCTTTGCATCTGATGTTCTCAAATGGTGATTGGATAATCTTCAGCTTCCTAGCATTGTGTAAATTCTTGTGAGATCTATATTTTTTTGCTATCATTGTTTTGCCTATAGGAGGGCGTTTTGGTTGGAGCGTTTTTGCAGGGGGACCTCAACTCGCTTGGTTTTCTTCATCTTGGATCAGGGGGTTTTCATTAGTTTCATTGTGATCTATGATTACTTCATTCTGCTTTCTTGTAGCAATTGGTTTCTTTATCTCGTATTAGCAAATCTGATATTGTTGACGTTTGCTTATGCAGGATAGGGGGCGCATTGGTGGCTTGTGGCTTACATCATTCATAGAAATCATTGGGATCTTCCAGAATTGATCAGGATAGCAAAGATCATCACTGTTAAAGACTTCTAAAATCATTTCCAGGTAAGATCTAACAGGTGAGTCTTTTCTCTTCAGATCTTATTCCATTGTACCTTGCTTTATTTCAAATTTTCTGAAAAACTCCTAAATACTAAAAACCCTAAAAAGCATTAAATCTGGGAATAGTCTGATATTTGGCCAAACCATTTCTCGGTTTCATAGATCGGGCCTCCCCTTCACTAAATCTGCTGCAACGCTGGTCAAACTCCTGCTGGTTTGACCTAGATCTGATTTTTAGCCAGAAAACTGCAAAACCTCCCCACTGAAAATTTGACCTGCTAGGGTTTTGACTTTTTCTGATTTTTGACTTCATAAATTGATAGATCGAGTCCCACACAGTCCAAATCACCCTCAACACTGTCTAGATTCATGGCATTTTGACTTAGATCTAAGTTTTAGACTGAAATAGCCCCAACGCCTTCACTAAAAATTGGACTTTTTTGGAGTTCACTTTTTTCTGAAATCTGACAGGCCAGGTCGATAGATCAGGGCTTGAGCACTCCAGGACACCCCCAATGCTGAGCTAGTTCCTGCCAGGTTTCCCTACATCTAAAAAACTGACTTTCAACCTCCTAGCCGCCCCCCCCCCCCCCCCCCCCATTAGATTTTGACTTTTTCAGATCTGATTTTTCCTGCAATTTTCTGACTTAGGTTTGTAGATCGGGCCATCTTGATCTCATTTCCTATCCAACGTTGAGCTGATAGTCTCCTAGTGGCTCTAGATTTGCAGATCTGCCTCTCCAAACCCTAGCGCTAGCCCTCCTTTTGCTGATTATCTTGTAACCTAAACCTTCCGGGCCAAATCCTTTTCTGGGTCCATAGATCAGGGTATATCCTAGGTGGGTTTACGAAAACGTTGTGCTGATACTGACTCCATTGCCCAAAGCACGAAAGACACTGATCTCCTATCTCTAGCGCTAGCCCTAAATTGACCTTAATCATGTTCTCTTTTCCAACATTCATTGATAACTCAAGTTACCTATCTTTCATTGAGTCTGTCTCCTTGGTACTAGACAGTCCCAACTCTGTCGTTGCTTACCCTATCACAGTTACGTTTCCCAAGACAGTGGTCATCTCCATCAGTTGCTAGTACCTAACCCTAGAGCTAGGGTTTCCATTTACCTTACACCTTACGTACCTCAAAGCCACATTTGATCTTTTCTGGTGTCTAGGTCTGATCTCTCCTGTCAGGAGTAGATCCGGGTCTCCCCCGTTGTTTTCTTGGACTTAGATAACATAAAGTGAAGGATGCCTTGATTGGCATGACAACCATCCATTTGGGAGTCTAGGAAGTCTTGGTTCCACCCCCTTAGTTGCTTTCCCCTCTACCATCCATTATGGATCCACCTCACAAAGGCAACTACAGGGTTGGTGATAACAATTTGGCGCCGTTGCCAGGGAGGTAGAGGCCTACCTTGGTTCAACATACCTCACCTTTCCCTACGACATATCTTTTATTGGTGAATTAATTATGTGGTTCACTCCGCAACTCCACTCTACGACTCCAATGAGGATTGTACCCAACATATTCATCTTAAGTTCTTAGAGCATACCATAAATCATAATGAATTCAGATGTATTTCTGAGGCACATGAAGGAAGTAACCAAAAACATGATTGAAAATACAGGACAAATAAACAAAAGGGATAGATGGAGGTTAGACTACGGGTATGAGGATGATCTCGAGCATGACTATGGGTATGAATCTAGTTATCACAATCTTTATGATACCCACCAACTTCCTCACCCATGCAACAAAGATTTCCCAAACATCTCGAGTGGACTTGTAACTCGACATGAACCTAGAATTCAGTCCCAGTCAAATTCTTATAGGCAAGTAACCCGAGTTGTGAAAAAACAAGACATACAGTCTCCTTTTGACTTTTCTGAAATATCAGGGGCACCTCATCCTATGCCAAACAATTACACTAGGAGGATGCCCCGGTTCAATGGAAATAAGGATATATCTATTGAAAGTCATCTGGATATTCTGTGGGATTGCATGGAATCTAGAGGTGTAAGCAATGAAGATGTTTATATGCGAGCCTTAGGAGAATCCTTGGAAGGGGATGTTCAACTATGGTTTGAGCATTTAGCACCAAGATCCATCACTGGGTATGACATGTTCATAGATTTGTTAATTTATAGTTGGAGTAGGAATATTGATAAAATTTTAGAGTGTCAGTCTAGCAATGATTATGCTGTTGATAATCAATATATTGACGAAGTGCTTTCTCAATTGGACCATTCCTCTCCTGATATGTTCCAAATTATGAGCGTGCCTGCAATCCATAAGAATGTTACAGAGTACTTCGAGAATAATGTTTCGAAACCTCATGATGAAACTAAGAGGGATATCAATAAAATCATACGAGATACTCTGTTATTATTACCTGAAGCAGTCACAGAGCAAATCCTGGATCTGATCCGTGGAAGGGAACCTAACATGCACCATCAAGAAACATCTATAGTTGAGCCTTCCATTGGTGAGGTCATTAAAGAGCCTCTAAAAGAGCAAATCCATAGTCATTACCTAATTGATGATAATTTGAGTCAGTATCTAACCTATCCGAATCTGGATTCAGACCTTGGTCATATCACTGCAGAAGAAGAAAAGGTTGAAATTAATAAAACTTCTGTTGAAGAGCAATCGTGTGGTCATATTGTAGTTGAAGACCAAGTTTGTGAGGATAGAAATGAACATAGTGATGTTTTTCCTTATCAAATGAATGATGATGATCATTTATCCTCAGTTAAATGTAATGAACAATCTCAAGAAGAACAACTACATGATGATGATATACTAATGAGCGAGCTTGACCTAGAACCTTCTTTGTCACATCTGTCGAACTGGAATCTGTGTCCAAATCATCATCAAGAGCCTCCAAAGAATGATTTTTGTAATGCTGCTACTATTCCCCGTCATACTTTTGATCAAGGTGATTTGGTAGAGGAGATTAATCATAGTGAGTCTAGTTCTTGGGAGGTTAGTTTCAATCTTGCCAATTTCTCTAGAAAATGTCCCATATCACATGCAAGATTGGTGTTAACACCTTTAGGTGATACAAATCAATTTTTAATTTGTCAATCCACCCTCCCATCCCAGCTCTTGATGTCCTTCTCTATGGTATCATGCAATATAGATTCTAGAAAGTGCTAACTGGTCAATGGTAAAGCATTTTATCTCCTTTCATCCTTGGTGCATAATGTTTTCAACTTTGCTAATTTCTTTGATTGGGTGAATGAAAAGCTCTATAAAGACCAATTCTATATTTTCTCATTTTATAAACAACAAATAGGGTTAATCTCAATATCCGGTTTAATGATCTCTAATTGGTCCCTATTTTGTTTCATCATTGATCATAATACGAGTATGATTGAATATGCTGACCAAAAAGATGAGGAAAACAATGATGGCCTAGGAGGGGTGAATCATGTATCGTATTCTTTTCTGACATCAAACTTAAACTTGCATAAATTTTATGATCCTATCGATCTATGGATAGAAGAATTCTACAACAATCAATCTCACCCCTGGCATGATTTCATTTCTCTTGATCCATATCTTTCTTTAATTTTTAAACAACAAGTTATAATGGCTTCAATTTTCATTCACATTGCTCACAAGTCATCTTTGATTTGTTGTATCATTAACTGTAAAGAAAGCTCAATAGGTTCGTTCAGCAAGTGGTTGCATTGGATTTATGATTTTACCTAACACTTATCTAATTTTGTTAGAGTAGGGTAGGTAGGATGAATAAGCCTTTCCTGACAGTAGTGTAGAATCTTGCGTCATTTACTGAAGCTCGTATTTGAGGCTCTTAGTATAGTTTTGATTTTTGTCATCCTGCAAAATAAAAAAATCAAACTTTTATTGAAAGTTATGGTTATAGGATAAGATTTATTTTCTGTTTTTCAGTTTCATTCATCTTTGTTTTCAGTATTTTATATATTATCCACATATTGTTTTGACAACCGGTCTGTGAGTTTTGTATAGCTCTGGACATGCTGCAGGTAGTCAGTGACATTTTTGGTAGCAGTTGCAGAGCTGGATGGATTGATCGAGGATGCGAGAAGCAGAGTACGAGGACCTGAGATTCTGAGGTTCTCAAGCACTCTTTTCAGCAGAGCACTTGTCCCAGCCGGAGCCAGATGTTATTACATATATAGTAGCCGGGCTACCATATTCTATTTTTTAGACACAATACTTTTTTCAGCCAGATCTCTTACATTTGAGATGTTGAGATGAGCAGTTTTTCCGGATCATTATTATATGTGTGGACTATTGTACTCTCCCATGTCAGGACTGAGTCTCAGGACACTCAAATTTGAGGATCGATGTAGCCATTTAGTCCTCACAGAGCAGTCATTGATGCCCAATTTTATATCAGTACTTTCTCATTGGAAAGATGGTGTCTCAGATTGATTATATTGCATGATTATGACTCAGCATTTTATATTGTGTTATGGTTATTGTTGCTCTTATACTGATTTTTGTGACATGTATTGACTTGTGGTATCATGATCTGGCGGTGATAATTATATGGACTTGGTTGTATCTTGTACTATGTATTGATGTCCTTACTTAGACTTGGAAGTTCTTGAGCTATACTCATTGGTTTTACTCTCCTTGAAGAGAATAGAGGTAGTCGTTCCCACCATCGTTTTGGCTTGCTAGTCTTGGCTCCATCATTCATTGTCTCCACCCATCCATTACCTTCCAGTTTAGTTTTCAACCCGACTGACTTCTTGACTTATGGCATGGAGGACCTTTTCCCCCGCTAGAACTTTTGTTGGACAAACCTCCCTATTTATATTGTGTCGCAGCTCTGAGTTGGTGACAAAACTTGCCTTTGGTGAGTTGGATTCTATGCCTAAATCATTCTGGTCGGTTGCCCCGATGTTTGGCATTGTGCAGAACTCCCCTAGTCACTTGAGATGTTGTTGGCTAAAACTGAAAGCTCATGTACTACCTGTATTGAAAATATTGAATATGCGCCCATGGAAAATGAAAATTATAAAACTGTGTTTCTTAACATATGTAAAGAGGGAAAGAGCAATGAAATGCTAAAATACTCCTTGAAGAGTATAAGAAAGGTCTAAAAAAACAATGGTTAAAAATATGTTGTATCCAAATATTGCTTACCTTATAAAAATAAATATGTCTCGGATGAAAGCTGCGATTAGCTGTGATTTTAAGCACTGGGGAAGTCCCAAAGGGTCATATAGGCCAAAAAGGCCATGGAATAAAATGATGGTCCTAATGAACTTGGATCAATCTAGATGTAGTCATGATGCCTAAGTTGAATAAGCACTCTCTAAACAACTCACCCATTTGTGAGGCACTGCCATTCCTTGTGTTGTTGTTTGTCCGACATTGGTTACAGTGACTATTCCCTTTCCATTATCCAAAGTGTCATGATGTTGAGTAGGAAGTCATCCTTTTCCTTATCCTTGTCATTTTCACCCTTCACCCTTCACTAGCAAATTGGCTACAACTATGAAGTGAGTGTAGTCTTGAAAGTCTAAGTCTGAGTAATAATAAATAAAGCCTTATACATGTATTGGTTGATGTGCCGCCAGTGAAATGAAAGCTACTTGTTGTGATTGTTACTTGAATGAGTTGTAGAGCATGTCTTAGCCTTTTACATTTTCAACAGATGGATGTAGTCTGAGTTATTATGGGTGTCTGATCAGTTACAGTTGGTTATATTGTTTATTGGATATGATTGATGATTAGATAGAGACCTGTGAGGGGTATGAGTATACACCTTAGATGGATTTGGACTCTTTGAGTCTAACGAGACAATTTATTTCTAGTTCCAGGCACTTGCAGATATCATCAGGCTCATTCTGCCTTTCTGATGCAGTTTTTTCTTCACAGGTTGATTTGTCTGAGCAGGGAGATGTTTTAGTTGGATCTCCTAGGGCGTTGTATGGGAATAGGGGGTGTAGCCACTTGTTTGTACCATTGTACCCCCATCCTAGAGAGCCTGGTGGGATCAGTTTGACAACGCAGGCACCCTAGGAGGCTGTTTTGGTAGGTTCACGTTTCCCGAGGCAGATTACAAAATGATTAAATGGATTTTGAAGAAATCGATTTGGGATATTGAGGCAATGAAATGATATAGGATGAGTCAGAATGATGAGAGTGATGTCCTCCACATCTTCTCCAGCAGTTGCAGCTCCTGATTGGGCCCACACCTATTTTTGGGCATTTTTATATTATTTTCTGGAGCTTTTGGGAGGCTCACGATTTCCTCAAGAAGGCACAAAGTCAAAGAATTAAATTCTATATTATTTTATTGTGCCATGGGGACACCCAGAGGGAGTTAGTCAAACACTCCTTGGACCCACCATGTGCTTCATTTATTTCTTGTTGAGTGGGGTACTCTCTTTATGGGTGATTTAGTCCACTTTGGTACTTCATGGTTATATTGATCCATGTATTATATGTTGAGCTCATCTCAACCATTGATTAGAATATTTTATCTTTTAATCTTAGTCACTTGTTTTGAAAGTGGTTAGGATTCGATTATGATTGTGGTTCTCTCATTTCTATTTAAAGGAGAGAGCTTCTCATTTGTAAGGGGTCTTTGGCTCTTGGATCTGAATAATAGAAAGACTTTTTTGTGGATATTTTGTGGATCTGCTTTGCATCTGATGTTATCAAATGGTGATTGGATAATCTTCAGCTTCCTAGCATTGTGTAAATTCTTGTGAGATCTATATTTTTTTGCTATCATTGTTTTTCCTACAGGAGGGCGTTTTTTCTAGAGCGTTTTTGCAGGGGGACCTCAACTCCCTTGGTTTTCTTCATCTTGGATCAGGGGTTTTTCATTAGTTTCATTGTGATCTATGATTACTTCGTTTTATTTTCTTGTAGCATTTGGTTTCTTTATCTCGTATTGGCAAATTTGATATTGGTGATGTTTGCTCATGCAAGATAGGGGGCGCATTGGTGGCTTGTGGCTTACATTATTCATAGAAATCATTGGGATCTTCCAGAATTGATCGGGATAGAAAATATCATCACTGTTAAAGAATTCTACAAGAATTTATAGGTAAGATCTAATAGGTGAGTCTCTTCTCTTCAGATCTTATTCCATTGTACCTTGCTTTAGTCCAAATTTTCTGAAAAACTCCTAAATACTAAAAACCCTAAAAAGCACTAAGTCTAGGAATAATTCGATCTTTGGCCAAACCATTTCTGGGTTTCATATATTGGGCCTCCCCTTCACTAAATCTGCTGCAACGCTGGTCAAACTCCTGTTGGTTTGACGTAGATATGATTTTTAGCCAAAAAATTACAAAACCTCCCCACTAAAAATTTGACCTGCTAGGGTTTTAAATTTTTATGATTTTTGACTTCATAGATTGATAGATCGGGTCCCACACTGTCCAAATCACCCTCAACACTGTCTAGATTCATGGCAGTTTGACCTAGATCTGAGTTTTAGACTGAAATAGGCCTAACGCCTTCACTAAAAATTGGACTTTTTCGAAGTTTACTTTTTCTTAAATCTGATAGGCCAGGTGGATAGATCAAGGCTTGAGCATTCCAGAACACCCCCAATGCTGAGTTAGTTCCTGCCAGGTTTCCCTAGATCTAAAAAACTGAGTTTTAGCCTCCTAGCCTCCCCCCTCATCAGATTTTGACTTTTCTAGATCTGATTTTTCCTGCAATTTTCTGACTTGGGTTTGTAGATCAGGCCATCCTGATCTCATTTCCCATCCAACGTTGAGCTGATAGTCTCCTGGTGGATCTAGATTTGCAGATCTGCCTCTCCAAACCCTAGTGCTAGCCATCCTTTTGCTGATTATCTTGTAACCTGAATTTTCCGGGCCAAATCCTTTTCTGGGTCCATAGATCAGGGTATATCCCAAGTGGGTTCACTAAAACATTGTGCTGATACTGACTCCATTGCCCAAAGCATGAAAGACACTGATCTCCTATCTTTAGCGCTAGCCCTAAATTGACCTTAATCATGTTCTTTTTGCCAACATTCATTTATAACTCAATTTACCTATCTTTCACTGAGTCTGTCTCCCTGGTACTAGACAGTCCCAACTCTGTCCTTGCTTACCCTGTCACAGTTACGTTTCCCAAGATAGTGGTCATCTCCATCAGATGCTAGTACCTAACCCTAGAGCTAGGGTTTCTATTTACCTTACACCTTACGTACCTCAAAGCCACATTTGATCTGTTCTGGTGTCTAGGTCCGATCTCTCCTGTCGGGAGTAGATCCGGATCTCCCCCGTTGTTCTCTTGGACTCAGATAACATAAAGTGAAGGCTGTCTTGATTGGCATGACAACCATCCATTTGGGAGTCTAGGCAGTCTTGGTTCCACCCCCTTAGTTGCTTTCCCCTCTACCATCCATCCTGGGTCCACCTCACAAAGGAAACTACAAGGTTGGTGATAACAAATACCAACAACTCTTAATTCAAAAGAAAATGAAAAAAAAGATTTTGATGAGCTATATGGACCACTAGGAAGATATGTTGTAGTTGATGAATTAAAAGAAGAATTTGGAATTTGGATTCCCTTGAATATTTTATTGAGAATATTTCCCTCTATTACTTATTAGAAAATAAAAAAACATGAGATAACATTAGATTCTCTAAAGACACATCAACATCCTATGAGGAAATATTGGCACCTAGTTTCCAAGTACCATAAGTTTGTTCTGCTACCACTGTGGAAGACATATGGACAACCATCTAGACAACCAACTATGTATTCATAAGAGTAATAAAGGATGTAGGTTGGATATACATCTAATGTAGCCAGTTCAACATGCCTTCATGCCACCAGTAGGACAATTGACAGGGAAAGCAACTGTCGAAGCAATGCAATAGATATTGATGCAAAAAGTTGGTTGGAAAATATGGCAACTAGCTGTACAAGCAAAAGGACAAAGACGAGGTCAACCACCTTAGACAAAGACCACTAAAAATATCTCAACTAAGAAGAAATAAAGGGGATAAAATGTAGTTAGACATCTCTAACCAAATCCTAATACATAATGATAGTGACAGAAGTGAAGACAACTGGATAACAATCAGAGCTAACATAAGTTTGTTATTATTTCGTCTTCTATATAAAGGCAATTCAAAGGTCAGAATAGAGGCAAGAGATTTTTGGAAAGGGCCTATGATGTGCTGTTGAGTCAAATCATGGACTGATTTTGTATACAAAACTTTGAATTTGGAGCTTAATATTTTGATGTAAATTCAACATTGGTCTCCTCCTTTGTAATTTTGTGTCCCTTATGTAATTCCATATCTTGTCTATGTTTGAGCAAATTTTCTTGAGATAATAGAAGATGGAGAAACAACTTTGCATTATATTTGTATTGGTGGTATAGATATATGTTGAGTGATATGATGGAAATAGAGATTTCATTTGTATGACCTTGTTTTTTTCATATGATTTTCATGTTATTAATAGCAATTGAATCTCTCTTTTACTAGTTGAACATATGAATGTCATAGCTACCATGGGTTTGAAAAACATCAAGTGTAATTTTCTTTGTCTAAACTGCTGAATTCTTTTAAAGATAGTATGTTTGCTTCAATTATGAGTGTATACGATTTGTCCTGAAGACACCTTATATACTTCATTTGTGTTACATATGTTAAATCCACCATTTATATGCTCTAAAAGTTGAATAAGCGCCATTATATTCCTTTTGAAACAAGGTCTCATACTTATTTTAGTCCAATCCTACCATTCTTTCAAATATTTTCTTCAAAAAATCAAATTACAACAGATAGAAAAATATTAAGCTCTAGATTTCTAATAATTGAGCCTCATCATTCCCTAACATCTTCTAATTTCATCCTAGAGAATATTAGGGGTCAACATGAAAACGACGCCATTGCGGGGGAGCAAAGAATTCAAAATTAAATTTTCCTTGGCCACGACATTGATTAAGATCTGATTTAGATTTGGTGAACAAGAATCAAACATCTGGCTAAAGGTTCACTTGACAACTCCACTGAAGAGAAGATGGCATCTGGAAAGCGACATATTAGAGAAAATTCAACTTCAAACGATTTCTAGAGCATACAAGATTCAATAAATCCCTAGAAGAATTACCGTACAAATCAAGATACTAAGGCAAAATGTATTCTTCAGAGAAATCATGTATCATTCCCTTTTGAATTTGGAAAAAAAAATATCTACAATTTTAAAGCATCAAGAATATCCTCTTTCTATTCCTACTACTCTAGCTGTTCCTATAATAGAACCTCACAATCATCCTTTGTGTGCTTCAGAAAGTTCTCCCCATTCTTTACAACCTGAACCTAGGCCTCAAAGAACTCCTATGAACCTACAGGATAAGAATACAATTTTGCAACATTTAATGGTTAACCTAGGAGGCAGGAGAAACCACCATCTCCACCTACAATCAACCCTTGTGTAGATGCAAGGTATGTCCCACTGAATCTCCCAATTAATCTGCATGGCATGCTTGAGAGTTACCTGGAGATGCTTCCTAAATTGGATGGAGAGAGGGTTGCTACCATTGGAGATCATATGGATACCTTTCAAGATTTTATTGATAACTTGTATATTGAGCATGATGATGTCTTTATGAGACTCTCTGTACAGAGCTTAGAGGGACAATTCAAAAAATAGTTTAGAGCCCTTCCATCAACCTCCATAAACTCTTGGTCTGTCCTCAAGACCACATTCATGAGACAATGGGGTGAGAAAAGGGACCACCTCTACTACTTGATTGATATTGCTGCTTTGAGAAATAAGAACGGGGAAAAAGTGGGAGAATTTAATATAAGATTCAATAAGATCTCTAATAAAATCCCTCAAGACATCAAATCCTCACAAGCACTTGCAAAAGTCACCTATACAGGGTATTTTGAAGTTGAATTTGCCATGATATTCAGAGAAAGAAGGTACGCCACTTTACTCAACATGCAGGATGATGTTGTAGATGTTGAAGGATATATGGTAGCTTCATGAAAAATTAAATCCAAACAAGATTCAAACAATAAAAAAAGAGAAAAAGGAATTTGATAACTCTGAAAAACATAAGGATACACAAGATGCAAAAATATAGGAGATATCAAGAGTAATGAAAGGTCTATCTAATACATTGACAAGACATGAGTTGGAAGGAAATAATTCTAATAGAGCTCCTCAAGGTGGAGGACATAGAAATCCTAACCAATATAGAAGACCTTTTAATCCACAAATAATGAACAAAGAACAAAGATAGGAGGGTTGAAGATCAACCCATACAACCCCCTGTTAGAGAAAATAACAATAACAATTTTGCAGATTTACCACAGGATGAGGAATACATCAAACCACTAGATGAGATGTTGTGGATGTTGTGAGAATATAATAAACCCACTTTATACTTAGGATAAAAATATTTAATAATTTTTTATTAAATTCCTACCTACTAGCCTAGAAAGTTGGCATCCACTTGCACCACATGGTCAACACTTTCCATATATACCCCATGAGCGCTTTTATCCTGATTCTAGTTTGATCTTGTCCACTTTATTGACTAACAAAATTAGTAACTGCATCTTCCTGCACATTCTATCTTTAATATGCTTTATTCCAGCTTTTCTGTGGATAAGGTAAAGCTAGTCAACTAGGAAACTGCTATCTTTTGTTTCCAACCCATCCTCCATTATTTTCTCTCCATATTCTAGGATTAACATGTTTTTCCATCATTCATGACAACTCACTCATGCTTTAGCTAATTTATGAGGTCCTTGACTGATTTGGAAAGTGCCTTAACCAACTATGGGGGTTTATCATATTTGATAAGTCTGGTTTATGAGCTAGCATGAGTTGTCTTCCACCAACTCAATTTTCCTTTATAATGATGTATTACTAATGTAATAATCAATCAAGTCATTGGTTCAACATCAATTCATTTGATCAATAATATTTGGAAATATATTGGATCACTTCTCTTGTATTCAATCTCTTTATTCTTCTCTCTATTTTCCTTGTGCATACTTGTGAGAATTATCTTAGTAGAAAGATCTAAATCCACTTCTTATTCTTTGCATCAAGGCTCTAATTCTACATGGTATCAGAGCTGTAATTTCTACTCGGTATCGGAGCGCAATGTTTTTCAAGTTCAATAGAGTTGAGGAGCTACATGTTCTCTCTATTAGAGCACATCCAGTCTCCTATTCCTCTATGAAGAAGAGCTTGCTATTAAGCTTACAATCTTTTCTCCTAGTTTTATTTGTGCAGGTTGCAGAGAGTATCTCCTTGAGCGAATCAACATCTCGGTATGGATTCTTCTTCAGATATGATCCTAACTCCCTTCAACTATCACGAATGGAAATCCAAAATTGGCATTCTATTTCCCAGTAAGGGAGTCTATAGAGTTTCTATGGCTTTAGAAAATGAACCAAATTATGTTGTTGAGAAAACTATGTGGAATAATAGGTTGGATGAAGCCTATGGATTGATTTGCCTCCCTATTTCCCCAGATCTACTCTTTCATCTAGATGGTTTCACCACTCCAAACCAAGTATGGACCAAACTTGAGTCTCTCTTTGGAGTCAAGATGAGATAAGAACACATCATTTGGAGAATGAGTTATTCTCATTGAGTCCAAGGTGTTTCAATTATTTTGAAGGTTTCTTCACCAAATTCAAGTCACTTGTTTTATTTCTAAAGCAATGTGGTATTGAAAAGAAGGAAGATCAATTGATCCTTTCCATTATATCAAAATTGGGTCCAGAATACTCAGTTTTTGTGTCTACGTTTCATGCTACTAGGCTTGCTATTTCTAATTGGAAAATGCCTTCTTTGAGTACAATATTTGATTCACTGACAAAGGAGAAAGATAAATTGATTCATATGGGTTCTCTTCTATCTTCCAAGAGCAAGGATCATGCTCTCATAGTTCAAGGAAGCACGTGATATCAAATCCAAAGAGAAGCAAATTTTGAAAGAGAAGAAACCAAAGTCAGACAATGAAGATGAAAGTTCGAAGCCTACTGATGAAGGTTCAATGAAGAAAGTCAAGAAGAAAGGAAGTAAATCCAAGTGTTCTTATTGCATCAAGGGATTTCATATTGAGAAGAGATGTTTCAAGAAGAAGAAGGACATCACGTCTCAACTTCTTAAGAAGAAAAACATCGAAGTTCCAGATGAGCTAGAGTTGCTGATTCTTCAGAACACTATCATAGTGCACAGTTCCAAGGTGATATAAACTAGTCCTTCAATGCCATAGTTAAATTATTTACTCACATATCTGATATATGTTTACCTTATGATATATCAGAATCAGAAATCTCAGTGTCTTTCTTTGATAATCCACCTATCAGTTTCCTAGATTCATCTCCCAATAATTGTGATTTTTCACTAGATACTGACTTGTCTTTAAGCAGCTCTTCCTCACTCCAAAATTAGGATTTAGAAGCATATTTTTAGGATAATATGCATGTTATTAACCCATTAATACCATCATCCATACCATCTACCATACCTTTGAATACTCTTAAGAGTATACAAACCCCAAGTTCACTAGTTGATTCCTAATTGGTTTCTTATGCAGTGTTACTTATATCAAATGGTTTCAAGCCTTTCCTATTTTTGACTGGTTGGTTATATATGATGTTATTCATCATTGGACTTATATTACGCATGTTTTTATCTATTCTAAACACTTATGTTTCATATTTCAAGTCCATCCATCATTCATATTTTTACACTCATCAGTTTTCCCCAGCTATTCATACTTTTCCTAGTCTAGCGCCATATCCTCATGGAGACACTGAAACCTTTTTATTTTATGTTCCATATGATAATATTTTTGATATATCAGTGTTTTTCATCCTCATATCAGATCTAGGAAGGTGCTACATCAGATTGGAAGAAATATATGTGATCCACATCACAATTTTGCAGCTATACAAGGAACTGATTGTGTTATTGATTGTCTTAATTTTTTTACTCTTTAGGAAGGAGTATGCACATATCTCTTTTCCATTTCAGATTGTGTTTACATATCAGAGTTTTTTAGTAGAAAGAAACATTTAGATAAAACTCCTACTTCGCCAGATGATGAGATATAAAGAGTCTCTCATCTTCCTTCTTGCAGATTCTACACTCTAGCGCATGATCATGGGTTCATGATTTCTTCATCAAAGCGTTTCACTAGAAACAATTAATTCTACTCATTCAAGTGAATATAAAGACATATTGAAGACATATTTCAAATTTTGTGCCTTGTCCTTTCTTGAGGGAGGATTTTCCCCATGTGGTTTTGCTTATTTCCTTAGCTTTTCCGGACATGAATAAATGTAAAGGGTGACCATATCCTTGTTGCTGGGCCCTTTATGTTAGACACAATGGCTCATCGAGAGGGGGGGGGTGAGTGAATCAATGAGCTTATACTTAATCCAATTTTTCAACTTCAATCAAAATATCATATCATATTCATCAATAACCTATATCATTAATCATTCATCAAGTTAAACACATAATCATCAACACATTGGACAAGAGATACAAGATATAATATTTGTAATCTTTTTATATTTCAAACGGCTGTGACTGCGAGGCAATTCAACACCTACTGAAACAAAGAGCACCAATGCCTTATCTAGGACCCTTCCTAGTTTTTCTTAGATCCCACTAAGAAAGGAATACAAGACCCATCTTGTAAGTACATATTTGTCACATTACATCATCACAATCATCACAAACACATCATCACTGTCATGTCAATATTCAACTCTGCCAATTTGTCAACTCTGCCACAAACATGTCATCATTTTGTCCATGTCATCTTTTTGTCCATCACCATATCCTTATCCAACATCATGCCTTCATCTTGTTATTTCCTTGTCACATTGTTCATCAATCTGTCCACTATCTGTCCACGGTCATGTCATTGGTCATATCACAACTGTCACCATCAAATCTTCAAGTTTACTCAAGTAACACAACTGCTCATGACTCCAAGAGTCACTATTTATATTGTCTTGCACTAGTTGCTGATCATGTCATTATATATATTCCAAGTATTATCATAAATTCAACCAGTAATATCATATTTAATCACCACTTAGCAAGGTCTGTGAAGAAATGGATGAAACTTCAATACATGAGTATGCTGCTGCTACCTGAAATCAGAGTTGTATTTGTATTCATCAGGCTTGCTATTCGGATCTGTGCTGTTGTCTTCACATGCCAGCGTTGAGGGCTATGGTGTTGTGGTGTATTAGATCATGGATTGAAAGAGAATCTCCAACATAGTTAACAGCCTATTCAAGTAATTAGGATGCCCTACCTGATCTTTAGCACTGTCCAAACCAAAATTCAGAACCAACAAATATTAACTTTTAACTTCAAATTTCAATCAGCTTCATCATGCTTTCCAAAACTACAAACTTGCCATCATCACAAGAGAAGGTTCCTACAATTCGTTAGTAGGTTGTCACTGTTCACTACCAGTAAATAAAAGGTTGATATTTTCTCTTGCGTTTTCCCTAATTCACCAAAACAGAAAAACTTTCAAACACTTTTGCTGCTGCTATCACTGTAAATTTGGATGCCCTAGAAGACAGAGATATATTGCTTCTATTTTACCCATGAATTTGCCTTAGTCTGAATTTCAAAGTTTTAAGTGTTTCCTGTGCCTGTCAAAAAAAAAAATCAGACTGCTCCTGCGGCTGCCACAATTGACCTACGAATTTCAGAGCTCTTTTACCCACTGAATTTTCCTTGCATTAATGAGGTTGTTTGCTGGTTATAAATACTGATTTTCCATGATTTTTTCATTGAGCCGACCTGTCAAAATGTATGTTTCTTTTTTATCTTTTATATTTAATAATTAAATTGTCTTGAGCGGACTTGTCATAAATATTTTTTATTTTTATTTTATTTGGAGCCTACTTGTCAAATGGGTGTTATAATTAGTTTTATAACTCCTTGCAGCACAAGATAATTCCCCCCTTTTGTTTTTAGAGTCACCACGAGTTTATTGATTCAAGAGTGCCACGTTGGAATATTATCAATGCCAACGTTATCCGCATGTAGGGGTTTCATGGACTATGCAAGAGAACTCCATCAAAGTCTTTAATCACATCATTTTATTGTCATCAAGTGGTATGACATCATTTTGATCATACAACAGTCAAGATCCATCATGCCGTCAGTTGTGGGTCCCAAGCCACAGGCAACCATATGCAAGGAGATTCATGTCCAAGGATTTCATATCAAGACGTGTATGGATGCCAAACCTTTATCATGCCCTAGGACCATCTCCAAGGGTTTTATGACCACATCAATCCACAAATGACCACATAAAGGCTCATTTGTCCTTCTTCCCAAACTATCATGACCTTGTCAACAATATTTGGTCATTAATGGGTTCAATGCCATGTTCATCACACTCACCTTTGTCATTAATGTTGTCATCAATGACAATCATAGACAACCATATTCATCAATCTCCCCCTTTGTCATTGATGTCAACCTGATTTCTCTCCCCCTTTGACATTAATGACAAAGAGCCAATTAGCCATTTAAGAATTCACAATACCCAAAGTTCTTTTAGCTTTGAATTCATCATTTTAACTTTTTATCTGAGCTTTGGATCATCTTCAAATTTCACATAAGTGCTCCCCCTTTCATGTAGACTGGTTTTATTTGCTGATCTCCTCCTTTCAACATATGGGTGTCAGCATTCTGTCATATAGTGGGTTTCATTTCTTGAACACCGTTTTCAATCAATGACTGTTCACAAGCTCACATGCTCCAAATTTAATTTTCTATCAGGGTGAAAATAGTCACAAGTTTCTACCTCAACACATGAGCTTAGTGACAACCTTTAACTCTTTAAAACAATCTCACAATAATGATAGAATGATCCTTTAAAAGTTCTTCAACTTGTCTTCATAAATAGCCCCTTACTAGCAGTCGAGAGGTTCATCCATTGGCCTTGATGTGTGTCCTTCAATTTTCTCATAACTACCTTTGATTCTATCCATAAATAGTTTCTTCAAATCTATTTTAAAACTGCCCATCCACCAACGTTTACAGTCAAACAACCCTTGGAATACATCACAATGCTACCTTGAGAGTGATAACTTTCCCCATGTAATGGAAATGAGGTCCATAGAAAACAACTCAATTAGTCCAAGCAATTTTGGAACAATCCTAGTATCCTAAAACTTTTCCATTAATCCTTTAATAAGCCCAAAACTCAAGTTTCCTTTGCAACTTTTCAATATTTTCTTTGTTTACATCGCTCAGTTTTCATGACTTTTACATGCTTACAACAAGATGGGGTTATCAAACATAAGGATGCCCAATCATTAACTCAGTTTTGGTCATTTTAGTCTAGTCATACCATGACTTAAAGCTGCAACATGTAGAAATAATAGATCAATGCTATGAGCAATGATGCTAAGAAGAAGCACATGAAATAGATCTTGCTACTAAGAATTTTCACAAGCATACACAGGAAAAATAGAGAGAAGAAAAGAGACTGAATAACATGAATGAAGAGATGAATATTGGTGTGTATTCTTCCATTGAATAATGATGAATAATAGTGTACATAAATAGTACATCCCTCATAGGAAAATCGAGTTGTATGGAGACAACTCATAAAGCTCAAAAAGACCGACTTACCAAAATATAGCAAACCCCCATAGGTGGCTAAAGCACTTCCCAAATCTATCAAGGACCTCACGAGTTGGAAAAATCATGAGTGAGTTGTTAAGGAGATTGAAAAAACATGCTAATCCTAGAAAATGGAGAAAAACTAATGGAGGATGGGTTGGAAACAAAAGTTTCCAGTTTCCTAGTTGAGTAGCTTTTATCTTATCCATAGAAAAGCAGAAAAAGTAGAATAAAGAAGAATATGCTGTAAATTTCTGTATACTAATTCTGGATGGTCAAAAGGTGGTCAAGATCAAACCAAAATTACAAATAAATCATTCCCAGGATATAGATGGCATGTATTGACTTTAAGGTGCAAATGGATGCCAACTAATTAAGCTAGTGGATGAATAATTAATCAAATAATGATTAATTATTTTATCCTAAGTTATGAGTGGGTTTAATATATTCCAACACCCCCTATAAGTTTGACTTTATGATGGTATGAAAAAAATATGGATGCATATAGGGCCCCAACAACAAGGCTTATGGTCACCCTTTAACAATTATTATGTCCAGAAAAGTGAGGAAAGAGGCAAAACCACATGGGGAAAATCCTCCCTCAAGATAGGACAATGCAAAAAATTTGAAATATGTGTTCAACATATCTTCATATTCACTTTAATGAGTTGAATGAACTACTTCTGGATGAAGGACTTGCTGAAGAAATCATGAACTCGATGATCATGCGCTTGAGTGTAGAACCTGGAAGAAGGAAGAGGAGAGACTCCTTGTATCTCATCAACTGATGAAGTAGGAGCATTATCTAAATGCTTCTTTCTGCTGTCAAACTTTGATCTGCAAACATAATCTAAAATGGAAAAAAGATCTGTGCATACTCCTTTCCAAAGAGTACAAAAATTAAGACAATTTATTTCACACCCAATTCCCTGAATAGCCGCAAAAGTGTGATGTGAATCACATGTCAATCTTCCAATCTGATGTAGCACCTTTCCAGATCTGATATGAGGCTGATAAAAATTTGATATATCAGAAATATTAGCATATGGAACAGCAAAGACAAAGGCTTCAGTGGCTCCATGCAGATATAGGGCTAGACTAGAAAAATTATGAGCAACTGGGGAAAATTGATAGGTGTAAAAATCTGAATGATGGATGGGCATAAGATCTGAACCATAAGTGTTTAGAACAGATACAAACATATTTAATATCAGTCCAAATATGACTAAGGTCATGGATAGCCATCCACTGAAAGATAGTAAAGACTTCAAACCATGTAAGATAAGTATCACTGCATAAGAGACCAATGAGGAATCAACTAGTGAACTAGGGATTTGTATAGTCTTAGGATTATTCAGAGCTATAGTAGATGTAATGGATGGCAGTATGATATGTGTATTAACCTGCAAATATTCTTCTAAATCAGAATCCAAAGGATCACATATAAGCATATTAGTAGACTCATGTGAATACACTGGTAATGAATCCTCTGTATGAAAGGAGGAAATAATGGGTTGTTCACAATCTTCAAGGAGGTCCTGAGTATTGATGCCAAGAACAAAGAAGGAGATGATGAAGCACATGAGATAAAGTAAGGTAAGTGGTATGACACAAATAAGGCTTGATTTGGCTAAGAAAACATCCTGTAAATCACTGGGTTGCGCACCATCAATGAGAGAGGTATGCACAAGGTGTGAAGAATCTGACACATAGATCTTAGAATCTAAGATAGGAGATTTAGAGAAAAATGAATGGGTTATAGGATCATAATCAACATCAATATTAGCATCAGCTCCATATGTTACTTCTTTTTCATCAATAGTATCACAAGAAGAAAAATCACCTTCAAGAGACACAAAAAAATATGGCTCTTCAATATTTGCTTCTTGATTGAAGGAGGAAGCATTCGAATCAAAGAGGAAAGCATCAACATGAACTGTATGAGAAACTTCTTCATCATTATCAACTTCATCAGAGAATGTAGAGGCCAAGAAATCTTTAGAGAGAGAACAAGAGGAGATGTTGGTTTCGCTCCATGCTTCATCTTCTATTTCCTGCAAACCAAAAGCTTTGTCCAAAATTTTCCAAAGCTCAAATAGAAATTCAGCAGAATCTATGAGATGATGTATATTTGGAGACATTTCCAAGCACATGATTCCATAATCTCTATCACAATTATTTATCCAATCAATCTTCTCTTCATAAGACTCAGGTTCGCTCAATGCACCAATGGAGACATCAAAGAGAAGTATGCACTCATATTTGGCTTCCAATCAGCATAGTTGAAAGGAGATAGTAGAGAAAATTTTGAATCCATATTGAAGTTGTTGATATGCTCTAGGAGATACTCTTTGCAACCTGCAAAACAAACTAGGAGAAAATCTTGTAAGCTAGACAAGCTCTTCTTCAGAGAGGGATAGGAGTTCAGAGAGGGATAGGAGACTGGAAGAGCTCCTCAACTCTGTAGAACTTGATCAACCTTGCTGCTCCGATACCATGTAGAATATGGCAAGGTTATGCTCCCCATAGCTCTGATACCATGTGAAAATAATAGATCAATGCTATGAGCAATGATGCTAAGAAGAATCACAGGAAATAGATATTGCTACTAAGAATTCTCACAAGCATACACAGGAAAAATAGAGAGAAGAAAAGAGACTAAATCACATGAATGAAGAGATGAATATTGGTGTGTATCCTTCCATTGAATAATGATGAATAATATTGTACATAAATATTACATCCCTCATAGGAAAATCGAGTTGTATGGAGACAACTCATAAAGCTCAAAAAGGTTGACTTATCAAAATATAGCAAACCCCCATAGGTGGCTAAAGCACTTCCCAAATCTATCAAGGACCTCACAAGTTGGAAAAATCATGAGTGAGTTGTCAAGGAGATGGAAAAATCATGCTAATCCTAGAAAATTGAGAAAAACTAATGGAGGATGGGTTGGAAACAAAAGCTGCTAGTTTCCTAGTTGACTAGCTTTTATCTTATCCATAGAAAAGTAGAAAAAATAGAATAAAGCAGAATCTGCTGTAAAGTGCTGTATTCTAATTCCGGGATGGTCAAAAGGTGGTCAAGATCAACCCAGAATTAGAAATAAATCATTCCTAGGATATAGATGGCATGCATTGACTTTAAGGTGCAAGTGAATGCCAACTAATTAAGCTAGTGGGTGAATAATTAATCAAATAATGATTAATTATTTTATCCTAAGTTATGAGTGGGTTTAATATATTCCAACACAACAATGTCATGGAACTACAATATTTTTGTAATTATCAGACCTGACTTATGGGACTTTACCTTAATCTTCACTCATGTCACGTAGGCTGAGGATGGAATCACCGTGGGCATTTTTTTTGGAATGAGCAGTGGGTTTCCACACCATGTCTGCGGGCATATTCTCAGTTAGTGTAGGAATTCTATGCATAGTTTAATACCTTGCGTGCATTCAGACAATTTACTAGCTGTTGATGCTTGAAATTTAACCTTTATGATATAAACATTTAGACTATGACTGCGAGCATTTTTCATTCACAATTTCGGGCATTTCCAAAGGCTGGTGCAGGAATTTTTGAAATCCTGAGAGTATCTATTTATTGGCATATATTCTTTTCTCACAAACGATCATATTTATCAGTATGCCTTCCTTGGATGCTTGATCTTCATATCTCCTACTCCCCCTATTAGATATGTTGTTGTAGCTAGCTGCTCCCCCTAAACTCTGCCTTCCTCATCACAAGCTGATCCCATGATGGGTGCCATTCTCATATGACACCCTCACATATTACTAAAATTAATCTTTGTCAAGCAAATTGTTATTTCTTGTAGCTTTTAATATGGCTCATCATATCCGAATCATCATACTCTAATTCATCAAGTATGCTGGAGATACTTCTGATCCTTTTGTGTTCCATGTGCCCAAAAATTAATTAAGTCACAATCACACTCTTCAATCTTCTCAGCCTGTCACTTCTGTTTGTTTACTCAAACTGGTCATCAACAACTGCTGGTCCTTTTCTTCTCAAAGATTCCACATGTCATTTCATCATCATGTGTTTTGTTAAGAGTTCATTCCATATTGCTGTAGATGTAGCACTGCCATATCATCGAAAATGTGTATGCATAATCTTTGTACATGATTCAAAGTCTTATTTTGGACCACTGAAAAATAGAATATAACCCTTCATATCAATTGTTAATGTATTGCAATCTGATTCTAGGACCTGTTACTTCTTGGAGAGCCATTCTCTACATTTGAGTCCATTCTCCAATGATGAACTCATGGCATACTCAAAGTCTTTGGAAGACTTCAAGTATGGCTTTCCATATGGTAGCCATCATCTCCTTTTGTGTATTGATCCTTATTTGGATTTAACAAGACATTTTTCTTTACCCATACTTTCTTCTTGACCTCTGTCTTCTCATCATTTGTTCCATCTTCTTTATTGGCTTTGCTTGCTGAACTGTATGTTAATCTTTTTATGATTTGTCTTCTTGGACTCACACATCCTTAGGCTTTATGGCCAACACCACCACAGGTAGATCATCTCAGAGTATGTCATCTAGCAGCAACATGTCCAACTTTATCACATGCCCAACATCTTATTTGATCACTTTGACTTCCAGTAATTTTTCTTCCTTGGAATGTGCAATCCATAGCCCTGTGACCGAATCCATTACAAGAATAGCAATAGCCATTAAATCTATTTTCATACCTTGATGTTTGGATCCATCTTGGATTTGTCCTTCTTCTTTCAAATGAATGGCTTTGATGAGTGGGAGTAGTTTCGTGAGGTACTTTTGAATTTTCAACTTCTTTGTTGGCATGTGCCGGTGCATGAACAACCTTGCTGGATCCAACTTCAGGAGTCCTGGGGGACCACAAGACTTCTTTCAATTTGTCTTCTTCCTTCCTGAACCCAAGGCCATACTTGTCAGAGAAAAGTCTTTGACACTTTAGAATTTCATCCAGGATGATTGAACTTTCATTGAACTTCACATGATATTTTGACATCTCAATTTTCTTTCTAAAACCAACAATTTCCATTTAAAGTCTCTAATTTTCTTTTTCTTTTTCTTCCAACTGAAGCTTCATACCATCTTTTGTTCTTTTAGCTTCCTCCAACTGAATCTTTAGATTAGTATTAGCCCATATCCCTTCTTCAAGTTCTTTAGGATCTACACCAATCTCTTCTTGCTCTTTTGCTAATCCAATCTTCAATTCCTTGATTTCATCATTTTGATCTTGCAGCTTATCTTGCAAGTCTTTGTTCTTGAGTTTTAACTTCATTAGCAAATATTTTGTCTCCTCTTTGTATTTTTCAAGTTACCTCAAAATTTTATTCTTGAGTCTGGGATTGAATCTAAGATCAATATCTAACAAAGTGCTTGTAAATGCATTATTTGATTTCAACAAAACTTCTTCTTCATCTTCTGTAAGAACAACTTCATCATCATTACATTCAGAATTATCATCCATTAAAGAGTACTTACCTTCACTTGTATCTTAAGCTTGTACCTGTTTTTCTTCTTGCTTTTCATCCTTGACTTCTACTTCATTTTTTTTGTCTTGATTCTTCTTTTGGTATTCTTCTTCTAGCTTGAACCAGAGATCCTTGGCAGAGGTGTAATCTTTTACATTTTCTTGCATAGAGCTTGATAGTCCATCCATACAAAATTTCAAGGAAATCTTATTGTATTTCTCAACAACTGTCTTTGTCTTCTTGCTTGGCTGGACAGGTGGATTCACCACAATTTTCCCAACGCCAAATTTTTTCAAGTAGTCTTTCATTTTATTTCTCCAACCAAAGTAATCTGAATTCTCCAAAATTGGAACTTCATAGTCAATGAGATTTTCTGATCTTTCCATGATTGTATCCCCAAATCCCTTCAAGCTTGTTAGTCTTATGTTGAAGGCCTTTCTTTAATACCAATTTCTAGACACAATGGCTCACCTAGGGGGGGGGGGTGAATCAGTGAGCTTATACTTAATCAATTTTTTCAACTTCAATCAAAATATCATATCATATTCATCAATAACCTATATCATTAATCATTCATCAAGTTAAACACATAATCATCAACACATTGCACAAGAGACACGAGATATAATATTTGTAATATTTTTGTATTTCAAATGGCTGCGACCGCGAGGAAATTCAACACCTACTGAAACAAAGAGCGCCAACTCCTTATCTAGGACCCTGCCTATTTTTTCTTAGATCCTACTAAGAAAGTGATACAAGACCCATCTTGTAAGTGCATATTTGTCACATTACATCATCAAAATCATCACAAACACATCATCACTATCATGTCAATATTCAACTCTGCCAATTTGTCAACTTTGTCACAAACATGTCATCAGTCTGTCCACATCACCTTTTTTTCCATCACCATATCCTTATCCAACATCATGTCTTCATCTTGTTATTTCCTTGTCACACTGTTCATCAATCTGTCCACTGTCATGTCACTGATCATATCACAGTTGTCACCATCAAATCTTCAAGTCTACTCAAGTAACTCAACTGCTCACGACTTCAAGTGTCACTATTTATACTGTCCTGCACTAGTTTCTCATCATGTCATTATATCTCCCAAGTCTTATCATAAATTCAACCAGTGATATCAGACTTAATCATCACTTAGCAAGGTCTTTGAAGAAATGAATGAAACATCAATACATGAGTATGCTACTATTACTTGAACTCAGAGTTGTATTTGTCTTCATCAGGCTTGCTGTTCGGATCTGTGTTGTTGTCTTCACATGCCAGAGCTGAGGGCTATGGTGTTGTGGTGGGTTAGAACATGGCTTGAAAGAGGATCTCCAACATAGTTAACATCCTGTTCAACTAATTAGGATTCCCTAGCTGATCTTTAGCACTATCCAAAGTTCAAACCAAAATTTAGAACCAACAAATACTAACTTTTAACTTCAAATTCCAATCAGCTTCATCATGCTTTCCAAAACTACAAACTTGTCATCATCACAAGAGAAGGATGCTACAAGTCATTAGTAGGTTGTTACTATTCACTACTGGTAAATAAAAGGTTCAGACCTGCTCTTGCGTTTTCCCTAATTCACCAAAACAAAAAAATATTCAAAGACTTGCTGCTGCTATCACTGTAAATTCGGATGCCCTGGAAAACAAAGATATACTGCTTTTGTTTTACCCACGAATTTGCCTCAATTTGAATTTCAGAGTTTTAAGTGCTGACTGTGCCTATCAAAAAAAAAATCGGATTGCTCCTGTGACTGCCATAGTTGACCTACGAATTTCAGAGCTCTTTTACCCATCGAATTTTCGTTGCATTAATGAGGTCATTTGCTATTTATTGTCAGGTGAAATAACTCCCAAATTCATTATTTCTCCATAGAATGCCTTCATTTATACATCTACGATGACTCTTGGGATCACACATCCGAGAGTCTCTTCATATTCCTAATATTTACAATAACGTATAATCCTGACGGATTATATTCCAACAATCCTCCCCTTAATCCGAAGGGGTGTTAGTAAGTCCGAGCATGTTTCTAAATCTTTCAAACTTTTCTCGTCCAAGCACTTTGGTGAAGATGTCTGCAACTTGATCATTTGTGGAACAATGTTGAAGATGGACTGTCTTGGCCTCTACATGATGTCGAATCAAATGATACTTTGTGTTGATGTGTTTGGTTCGATCATGGAATCTGGGATTCTTAGCCAGCTTGATTGCAGAAGTATTGTCGATCAATAATGGAGTGGAGTTCTCTTGTTTTTCTTGCAAATCTTCAAGTATCTTCCTGAGCCATACTATTTCTTTCGTTGCTTTAGCTATAGCCACATATTCTGCTTCTGTTGTTGAATCTGCCGAAACTGACTGTTTGCGTGATCTCCATGAGACAGCTGTTGATCCAAGACTCATAGTGTATCCAGAAGTTGATACTCCTGTCTCCGTATCGCCATCAAAATCTGAGTCTGAGTACCCAATAAGTTTGAAGTCATCCACCTTAGAGTACTTGAGTCCAACGTCTTAAGTCCCCTTCAAGTATCTTAGAACTCTTTTTGCAGCTGACCAGTGTCCTTCACAAGGTTTATGCATGAACCTTGAAAGTATGCCAACAACATAAGAAATATCTGGTCTAGTTGTTGTAAGGTAGATAAGTCTTCCTACAAGTTGTCGATACTTGGTCGCATCTTCAAATTCTTTTCCTTCGCG